>WEKX01025314.1:79679-134045 GCA_013390025.1 Pitta sordida | reverse complement strand
TTTTTTGCTGCGTCATAATGAGCCCATCCCAAAGTATATAGTTCAGGTCCTACCACAATGCACAAAAAGTCTGTCCAAAGGATCTCTGCCAACCTCTCAGCTAGCTCCAGGCTTGTGTTTCTGGGCTCCGAAAAACATCTGAAGCTTTTTTTCCAGCTTGAACTCTCCATCTTCAGTCATGGCTTAAATGGATTCTGCATCACTGGTTCCTTTCTCTGTAGTCCATAGGTTTACATCATGGTCGGCCCAATTCATGAGTAGCAGCGGGATGCCTGGAAGAACATTCCTACCCCTTCTCTCGTGGGCCTGGGTGGACCTTCATAGTTTTCTGCTCCTCCACACGAGTTCTGTTCTGGCCCACTACATCTTACTACTGAGGTTTTTTTTCTTCTCTTCCAAATACGTTATTCACAGAGACATCTCTATCTCTATAACCTTGAATGCCATGGCAGCGACTGAGCTGAGAGCTGAGCTGTTAACCCACTCGCTGCCAGAGCAACAAAAAAACCCCTAAACTAGGACAAGCGATGAGGTCGCCTCTTACAGGAAAGACTTACAGGAAAGGAAACAACTCTTGGAGAACACAAGGGTGATGAACCTCACTGAAAACACAAGAACCAGGACAAAACCTTTCAATACCAACTCCATCAAGGTCAGGTAAATTTGAGTCCCTTCCAGCACTGACTGACTCTTCCTGGTGGTTACAAAGGGAACATGAACAGCATGTTTATACTAAATGCCTGAATCTAAGGTGTCAACCCTGGGCCATCTGTGGATGTCACCAGCCATGTGTGCTGCAGGAAATGGCTGTGCTGTGGCCTCGAATTGAAGGTTATTTAGAGAAAGTACTTTTGTGATCTTATTTAATGCACTGAAAAACTCAGGGAAATGTAGTGCCCCCAGCAGACAGAACCTGCTCAGGACCTCATAGAGCCACACCACATCTTCTGGTGGGAAACAGGGACAGAGAGATTTACCAAGGGGAGAATTTTAGGAAAGCGAGAGAGACAAGGACTTATTATGAAATGGGAGAAACAACTAAAGTTAGAATAGTTCAGAAATTTTTGAAGTTTCTAGATGCTTATCCTAATGAAAATTGAACCTCTGAACCCTCTGAGGTTAACTTGTCCCCACTTATAACATCATTAGGAGATAATGTCAATGAAATGGAACACTGTCACAGGACAGCAGTTTCCCACTGCTAAATAAATGCTGAGCCAAAGCCAAGATATTTATTTTCAAAGTGGGAGATATTTACCCTGTAAACATGTTCTGTTCCACTGACTTTACGTCTGTTATACCAAACTGCTAACGAGGTAGATACTGTCTCATGCATGCGGCTAAACTAATAAGAGTTTCTCCATGTCCTTTTATTGAAAATACATATTTTTGTTGGATTATAGAGCAGATTAGCCCATCATTTCCAGTAATTTTGAAAACAGTTCGTTCATTCCAATGCAGTTTCTGATATTCACACTACTTTAGGGGCTCCTCGATATAAAGAGCTGGAAAGCCCTGTTGTCATTCAGCAGCTGTGGAGCTATAAGCTAATTGTCTTGCCAGGCTAATGACTTGACATATATGATGTGGCACTAGCACTGTAGATGTCATAAGAATCAAAATTAAAGAATCACATTGAATTCATCATAAATGGTACCAAAAGAATATCAACAGTTTCTGGAGATACAGAGAAGGAGGAAGATATCTGGGCCAAGAATCTGCTCTTTGCATGGACCCAAGAATTTCCAGGTGCAAACCCAAGGAGATGCAGGAACTTGGACGAAGGCACATCTACTCAATCATCCACAGCTAGTACAGGTTCCAGAGGGAGGAAATGGATATAGGAGTAATGTGGAAAATTTTAATAGCCAATTCTATTACAGGAAATCTCTATCAGAGCAGTAGACTGATTTCTGCTCTGACAATCACAGATCTTGAATTTTGACCGTATAGAGGAAACAGAAATACTGCTTGCCTGCAAAACCTTTATTTTTAATTATTGTTTATATTAAAATAAATCAAATTAGAAGTTTTAAATTTTTTTATTTTAAAAATTTTTATTTAAAAATTCAACAAACTCTTCCTTTATTCCATATGTATTGAAGAAAAGCTTAAAGAATTATTTGAAAAAAATATTTCTTGAGAGAAAAAATATCCCATTAAAGACATTCCCTTTACCAAGGGCACTGATTTCCTCAGTTACATTGATGATAGTAGGATATTTGTTATTTCAGGGGTTTAGGCCCCGTAATGCTTCTATGGAGCTGGAGCCTCATGCCTTAAATTTATTAAATTACTGTTTCTTCAATAGTAATAGTTGAATGTTGAATATTGCATATTTCATAGGCCTGAATTGGAAGCTGGAACAAGCAGTAAAAATTTAGCACTGACTGTTAAGGAAAACTTACATTTTGCAATGAATTGTCTCTTACTATATACACCTATTTTCTTTATTATTTTTACCATGTGGGCTTTTATATGACAAGGAATTTAAGTCAAATCACCTAATAAAACCATTAATTCATTACCTAGCAGTCTGTAGTAAGGTAATCCCAGTACTTCCACAGAGCACTTTCTCTGCTCCTTGCTGAGGAATCTCTTGGTCTCAGAAATAAACCAGCCTCTGAGCACTGTCCACAAGGGCACACCTTTATGACTTACTGTGTTCCATTTTGTTGCTTTTCTTTTGAATTTTGTCAGTGCTTTATTCTGTTCTGAAAATGGTTTTTATAACAGGAATGTCTTTTCCAGAAGCAACAATAGGCAATGCTGACATGGGTTTGAGTTCGCATTTTGTTTTTGCATTTTTCAGCATTTATCCACAGCTCCATTCCTTCCTTGGACCTCAAATGACAATGATGATAAGCTCTACAGCTTCTTCCACATTCAAGTTTTCTCAGCATGTTTTTTCTGTAGGTTTAGATCAATTAATTTTTATATAGCTCAGACCAAATGTCATCAGGATCCAATAATCACAGTTTATTGGGTGGACAGAAAGCAGGCAGAGAAATCTCTATTGGGATTTTCAGTATCAATTTATGAGGTGCATTGCAAAACTAAAATCCATCTGATTTCCATCAGCTTAGCTATAAATGTAAGCATAATGATTCTATCCACTTATTTTCAAATCAATTTAACATAACTATCTCCCTGAATTAGACGACATGGATCACTGCACAGTTTAGGCACTAATATAGTGGTTTCTACTCACCAATGTCCAATAGCACTGATTAGTTTAGTGTCCCACTCCTGTATTCACTCTACATCATTAGCAACTATTGGAAACTGTGGATTTGTGTTGCTAGGGCAATTTAGAGTGCAGAAAATGCAAAAATGTTTTAACATTAACCCTCATAATTATTAAGTGCTTAGTGCACCAGAATGCTGAAAATGACTTGGTCCTTTGGGGATAGAAATGTCAGTAACTTAAAATTTGGAAATTTGGTCTGACATATTTGTGGAAAACTTGAACTGGATAAAAATGTCCATTTTATAAGAAAAATGAAACTCTGTTTCATTTATGTTTTCTTCCAGTTTTCACCTGTCTCATCAGCTTTCCTGGAAAACAAGTGGTTTACATCAGTGTAGTAACACTGATGGCTGAAATGAGGGCACATCCAAGTTAGACAATGTATTAGCAGGATTTGTATGAGTATGTAAATATGCACAACAACGTCTCAGCATGCACATTATTCCAGAGAAAAAATTCAGTTCACAACATGTACAGAAAGAATTGAGATGTTAAGTTGGATGCATTTTAACGGGGGAAGTTTAATTTGTATTTTCTATGTTTATTTATAGGGAAGGCTTTATTATGAACAGGATGCTCATCTGATCAAATGCAGTGATGCAATTAAATTGCTTCTTGTTGAAACAGGTTTTATGGTGCTTATTAAAAGTAAATATAAATAAATGTTTGAAGATCTGTGTGATCAGAAATGCCTTTTGATATCAGATAGAAATATATCAGTCCCTGAAATGCCTTAACACTTTATTTAAATATGGCAGATGAGTGTTTTTAACATCATCACACCGGATTACTAAAAACACAACTGACATAACCCATTTGGTTTTTTCAAAAGCTTTTGTCACAGACCTCAAGGGAGGCTATTAAAAAAACAACACAAAGTAATCATGGGCTAAATCAGAAATATTCAGGTCAAAGACTGAATCTAGTATGAGAGTAAACTGTTGGAAAGCCAGGGAACTCAAGAAGTGTAAAAATAGACTTTTTCTTCTACCAAGTGGAGTGGGAAATCTATAGCTAGAAACATCAAAACAAGCTACGCAGTGTCTACTGCCTCTTTTGCTTCTGCCTTCACTGAAAAGATTGATGTAATGAAATGTCTAAAGCAATTAAAGGCATGAACAAATGAGAAAAAGTGAGACTAAATAAGATAAGTACTTATATTAGTTATATATTTTATGGTCACTAGGCCTCAGGAAATCCATCACAAAGTGAGCACTATCACAGAAAAAGAGCTGTCAAAACAATCTCAGAGCTGTCAGTGGTTTGTCTTGGGGACCTTGTGGGAGGGGGGGACCAGAATACTGGTTAAAAAAGGGAAAGGAGGATAACATTGTCAGCTTAGCTTCAATTCCTAGAAAAATCCTGGAGCAAATAACCAAATAAGCAATTTGTAAGCCCCTAGAAGATAACAAAAAGATGAGTGACAGCCAACATGGATTTGTCAGTGTGGTGGGTTTACCTTGGCTGGATGCAGGTGCCCACCAAACTGTCCTGTCACTCCCATCCTCAGCAGCATGCAAGGGGGAAGGGGGAAGAAGATGGAGAAAAATCCACATGGGTCCAGATAAAGGTAGTTTAATAATGAAAAAGCAAAGGTTGTGCAAGGAAGCAAAGGAAAACTAAAGATTTATTCTCCACTTCCCATCAGAAGGTGATGCTCAGCCACTTCCTGGGAAGCAGGGCTTCAGTATACGTAGTGGTTTCTCCCTTCCTTCGTCTTAGCTTTTATTGCTAAGACTTATTTTATTTAGCAGATGTCATATGGAATGTTCCTTTGGCCAGCTTGGGTCAGTGTTCTGTCTGTATCTCCTCCCAAGATCTTGCCCACCCTCTGGCTTCTGGTGAGGAGGGAATGCTGGAGAAGACAGCACTGCTGCTGTGCCAGCACAGCCCAGCAGTTCCAAAGCACTGGTGTGTTATCAGCACCTTTCTTGACACCAATGTACAGCACAGCTCTGTGAGGGTTGTGGGGAAAATTAACTCCATCTCAGCCAGAACCAATACAGTTAGAAACAAATCTTGTCAAAACAACTTAATTTCCTCCTTTGGCAGAGTAACAGGTTGCTAGACAGGACAGAAGTTGTAGAAGCTGTGTGTCTTCTGGGAGGTTTCTGACTCTTTCACCTGACACTATCATGGTAAGCAAGATAACATTGGCTGGATTAAACCATAAAATGGGAAGGGGAATGGCTGGAAACTTACACTCAAGGCATATGGAAGAAAATAAAGGCTATTTATTAGCACAGAAGATGCCAAGTAACTAACTGAAAATAGGTCCAACCACTTGGTAGGATGAGAGTTCCAAATGAGCTCAACATTTTGTACACACAGTCTGAAACATCCAGGATGACTTCAGGGAACAACTGGCTAATCAGCAGCTCTACAAAAAAAAAAAAAATAAAGGGAGCAGTGATGGAGAAAAAGATGAGAGGATCTCTGAAATTAATACTATCAGCAAAGTGACACTTTTGCAGGAAAGCCAAATACTATTACTGGATGTACAAGCAGAAAAAATCTCTCTAAGATACATGACATAATCTTTCTGCTCTATTTGGCATGAATGAGGCTGTGGCTGAAACATGGTGTTTGCATTTCAAGAAATATTTGCATCAGGTAAAGGAAGAGTGGAGTGATTAGGGGTGTAGAAACTTGACCTATTAGAAATCAAAGAGTTTAGATTGCTTCCTCAAGAGAAAAGACCAAATAGAGACAAGATTAGTAGTCTTCAAATACATAAAAGGTGTCTGAAAGGGGGGAAAGATTGAATTTTACAGGTACCCATTTTCTATTCGACAAGAAATAATGTGCTCTAAATTGCAGAAAGGGATATTTATGTGAGACACTTGAAGAACTTTTTAATGGTAAGAACGATTAAGTGCAGTAATAGATTGCCTGAGAAGATTTTGAATCTCCTCTACTAAAGACCTTAAGAGCAGTTTAGATAAACATATGTTAGGACTGGTTCAGAGAGAGCTAATCCTGCCTGGGGTGAAAGAATGATCCCTTGATGTTCCTTCCACATATTTTTTCTTTATTTCTCAAAAATATTATACACAATGGAGCACAATGGTTCACCATTCAGAGTCATGAACGAAATGCATTTGCTAATGATGTGCACAATGCATAAGCAGGACACTGTCAGATGACACAGTCATTTTCTCCAGTTAAGATTTACTCAGAGGAAATTCTGGCAATACTGAATGGCAAAAATGTTAGCCAAGATAGCTTGAAATACTTATTCACAGTGCTGGCTAGTCCAGCTAGTAAACCAGGAGATCTTGACAAATTAGAGAGATGAACATACGAAGTTCAACAAGGGAAAGTAACAGATTCTGCACCTAGGACAGGGCAACCCTCCTTGTGTGTATGGACTAGAGAATGAGAGGCTGGAGAGCAGTGCTGCAGAAAAGGATCTGGAGGTCCTGGTTGATGGAAAGTTGAACATGATTCAGCACTGTCCTGGCAGCCAGGAGGGCTTGAGGGTACATCAGGCAAAGCATCACCAGCCAGTCAAGGGAGGGGATTGTCCCACTCTGCTCTGCACTGGGGCAGCCTCACCTGGAGTGCTCTGTGTGGTTTGGGGCACAATATAAAAAGGGCATTAAGCTACTAGAGAGCATCCAAAGGAGGACCACAAGAATTGTGAAAGAACTGGAGGGGAATCCTCACAAGGAACAGCTGAAATCACTTGGCTTATTCAGACTCAAAAAGAGGAGACTGAGGGGAGGGCTCATCATACTCTTCAACATCCTCATGAGGGAAAGCAGAGAGGCAGGCACTGATCTCTTCACTCTCATGACCAGTGACAGGATCCAAGAAAATGGCATGATGCTGAGTTGAGGAAGGTTTAGGTTGGGTATCAGGAAAAGGTTCTTTCCCCAGAGGGTGGACACTAGAACAGGGTCCCCAGGGAAGTGGTCACAGAACTAAGCCTGTCTCAGTTCAAGAACATTTGGACTTTGTTGTCAGGCACATGGTGGGATTTGGGCTGTCCTGCACAGGGCCAGGATTGGGACTCGCTGATCCTGGTCATCCCTGTCAACTCAACATATTTTATGATTCTACAATCTACATGACTGTGCATAAGACACAGAAGGGGCTTCTTTAGCCTTCCCCAGTGGTGAAACTAAGTATCAAAGAAAGGAATTCACACTAAGACTTACAATGTTTTTAGGTAAAGTCAAAGGATTATTTTATTTAACCTGTATTATTATATGAATGTGGGTCATGTTTTAACAGAGGGGCAAAAGCCCAAATCTGTGATTCTGTGTGATTCTCTGTATTGTTTCCTTATTACAGAGGAATTGAATGACCAGATTAGTTGGAGAAGAGTGGGAAATATTTAAAAGCTTACAAAAGTAATTATATACTGGAGTGTATTTCATCTCACAAATTAAGATCACAAGAACACACAACATCACTTGTGCTATCCAAAGCCATAAGGGAAATCACAGAATCACAGAATATTCTGAGTTGGAATGACCCACAAGGATCATCAAGTCTGACTCCCAAGCAACTCCCACAGAGGGATCGAACCCACAAACCCTGGAGCCATGGGCACCACACTCTGCCCATCTGAGCTTCCCATTACCTAGATTATGTCACTGAGTTCCTCATCCAGTCTTTTCCTAAACACCTCCAGGGATGGCAACTTCACCACCTCCCTGGGCAGACCATTCCACAGAGGGATCACTCTTTGTGAAAAAACCCTTCCTAACTTCCAGCCTAAACCTCCCCTGGCGCAGCTTAAGGTCATGTCCTCTTGAAATGAAACACTAGAATATTCCTAACTGGATTTTTTTTAGTTTACCTGCCACTTAGAGAAGTCTAGCTTGAAGACAGGACTGTTTCATTAGAAGAGTAATACAGCAGCACTTATAAATAGGTGATATGTTTTAAACTCCATAAGACTGCTTCAGCTGTCTTCTGCTTCTGTCTGTATAAGAGAGGTTTGTATTCTGCCAAAGGGATTTTTCCTCCTTAGTTAGTAAATGTGCACCATTATTAACCATCAGAGTCTACACTGGACAATTTTTCTATTGCAGACATGTACTCTCTTCCAATATGTTTCCTTGAAACAAGCAACTCTCTTTCGGAGCACACTTATATAGGCAGATTTTATCTAATAGCAGCACATTCCACTTCTTAGAGAAATCCATAGAATCACAGAATCACATAATGGCTTTGGTTGGAAGGAACCTTAGAGTTTGTCTCATTAAAACCCCCCTGCCTTGAGCAGCGCCACCTTCCACTACACCAGGTTGCACAGAGCCCCACCCAATCCAGCCTTGAACACTTCCAGGAATGGGGTAGCCGCAACCTCTCTGGATAACCTGTGCCAGGGTCTCATCACCCTCATGGGAAAGAATTTCTTCCTAACACCTGATCTACATGCCTGTTCTTTCAGTTTAAAACCTTGTCCTGTCACTATCTGCTCCCATACTAAGTCATCTCTAATTTTTTTTTTAACTCCCTTGAAGTATTGACAGGCCACAGTGATGTCTCCCTGAAGACTTTTCTGCTCAAGACTGAACAACCCCAACTCTCTCAGCCTGACTTCATAGGAGAGGTTGTCTGTTCCTCTGATGGCTTTCATGGCCTTCNTCCACTACACCAGGTTGCACAGAGCCCCACCCAATCCAGCCTTGAACACTTCCAGGAATGGGGTAGCCGCAACCTCTCTGGATAACCTGTGCCAGGGTCTCATCACCCTCATGGGAAAGAATTTCTTCCTAACACCTGATCTACATGCCTGTTCTTTCAGTTTAAAACCTTGTCCTGTCACTATCTGCTCCCATACTAAGTCATCTCTAATTTTTTTTTTAACTCCCTTGAAGTATTGACAGGCCACAGTGATGTCTCCCTGAAGACTTTTCTGCTCAAGACTGAACAACCCCAACTCTCTCAGCCTGACTTCATAGGAGAGGTTGTCTGTTCCTCTGATGGCCTTCATGGCCTTCTCTGGTCCATGAGGACAAGACAAAAAACCCTACAGGCAGCAAGACATGAGTGATTCCTCATAACAGATGTTGTCTTCCAAGTCATCAAAGAACAAATCCTTCTCCTAAATTCACAAAATGTAACACAACACTGCTGAGTTTTGCTGAATTTATAAGATGAAGAAACCAATTTTCCCACCTGCCTAGAGTGTCAAGGAGAGAAATCTCACTGTTCGTATTTCCTATCTAAATATATTTGTCTCGTATCTCAATAAAATCATTCTTATATTCCCCCCAACTGCAGTCATCTTCACAAAGTGGATAATTGTGCCTCAGAGTCTCTAAACTCTGTTGATGTTCTTATGGGATATAAACTGCTGCAGAGATAACTGAAAAATCATCTACTTTCAAGGTTTAAGTTTGATCATAAAGGAAAGACAATTGCTTGCACAATTTTTAGAGAAGGCAAAGTTATTAGCAGAGTTTAAAGGTGTTACTTGTTGGAATACAGCAGTGCAGACTTGACAATTTGAAATTACTGTAAGTGTCACTAAATAAAGTAATGGGGTCAAATCTCATGTGTCTCTAAACTGGTACAGGTCCATAGAGTTTAACAGCACTGTGCTAATTACATCAGCAGAGAATTTGCCCTCTAGTTTCTAAAGGCCTGTCACAGACAAAAATGCTTTACACAGGCATTTATTCTCGATTTGATACCCTTGGATGTGCTGGTTTGTGTTTATATTGCTGCAGAGACTGATGCAGGATAGATCTGTGCAGTTCTCTGGTTCTGGCATAGCTATCAGCAATCTGTACGTTTTCATTTTGAACTCTGGCACTTTGGAATAAGCTGGAGAAGAACTAATAACTCTGCCTGGTGTCCCAGGTCTAGAGAGATCTGAAATGCTTTTATTGATAGACAATATCAAGTTAGTGACTGAGGAGTGTGAAGAGAGTCGAGGAGGGTTCTGCTGCTGGAAAAAACATAACTACTGAACTACTTTGACTGAGAAAGAGAAAAAAACAAAACAAAACAACTCAACATACTGTGTATTAGGCTTGAATTCACCTTAGGCCCTTCATCTACTTTTTTCATCCTGTTTTCTCTCTGCTTTATTCCCTGCTCAAGCCTATAAGGATTTGACAGCACTGCCGCCCTTTAGCAATGCTTGTTCTGCAAGGGAGGGCAGCAAAATATTAGCTAGTTTAATGACACTCTCTGACTCCCTAGAAGAGCAGCATTCATCATCATCACTTAAGAAAACACCTCATCTCAAGCAGATAAGCTCAAGCAGGTTATTGCATCCACATCCATTACAAGGTTGCAACATCTACACCGAGGTTACCAAGAGTCAACATATGTATTACTACTGCTTCAGAGAAAATTAATGTATTGAACCACAGTGCTAGCTAATTATCCATATCATTGACCCCGACACCTTAATGGAAAGTATTGTTCACCCACTGCACAGACCTCACATAGAATTAGTATCCAATTGAACATATTACAATTAAGGTCTGAAAGCACATAAATTTTTAGAAAGAAGAAGCCACTTTTGATCTACCTTTTATTCCTTCTCTACTGTTCCTCTTTCAAGTGCAATTCTAAATAGATTTTCAGTTCATATATGTCTGTCCCAACATATTGTGTCAAGCAGTGATGATCAAGCTAGTTTAGTCTTGGGATCCTTGGACCCTTGACTTGTGTGTTAACTCTAGGAGGTTCCCTCAGGCTGGGAGGCACCTTATCCATCCAAGCTCCTGCTCACAGCAGGTTCACCTGTGAAGTCTAATCAGGCTCCTTAGGGGTTTTAAAGCCCTGGGCAGTAGAAGCAGAGAGGAGGTATGAGCACAACACTTCATCACTCCATTGGATCGATCCTTCCTGCTGATCACTGAGGCCACTGCACTGCTCTGAGTGCCGCAGCCATCTTTGCTTCCCTATACTGGACTTCCTCCACCATATAGGGCACTGGAGTAACAGTGTCTACCTTCTCTTGACTGTACTCCTCACAACACCCAGTCACTTTGTCACCACACAGGTAATACTGGAGTAGTAATTCACAAAATTTATCTAATTATATGTGGTTTCCAACCATCATCTCTTTTCTATGGGTTTTTCTATCACTGATTTCCTTCCTCATTGCTGACTAGTCAGTTATTTTAAGTATTATCCTTTTAAATCTCCATGGTGTCCAATGAAAATGAATTAGGCTTCTGAATGTGTTCTCAGACTAACTTTTGCAATTATCTGCTTCATATTGTTCATCAGTATGGCCAGGCACTCAGTCTTTTTAGGAAGATTACTTGGCCTGAATAAATAACTCCAATGTCTGAAGACTCAGTTTCTATGATGTTTACAGAGGCTTTTATCTTTAGTGATATTATGGAAGTCTGCGGTGTGATTTCTTAAACTTAGTGGCATAGTGTCTTTCTTGGATTCATAACAGTGCTTCCACCCAAGAGTTAGAACTGTAGTACGTAACTACCTTTTCAGTATCTTGATTCTTCTCTTCCCTACTGGCCTCAGCAATGGAATAATAGGATATAAAAATATGGAAAATGTTAAGACCACTGCATAGGACTGAAAAGTAGAGATACAAGATTTATATAGTGTGTCTGAGATGGTTATAGACATCTCACAAAAGACTTTTTGGCTTGACCTGAAGTTTTTAGTGCATTACTTGTGGGAGCAACTCAGTGTTTATGCAAAGTAACTTCAGGCAACTGTCAAACTTTCAGAAGTGTTTTTGAAATCCTTAAAAATTGAGTTCCTCTGAAATGAGCAAAACAACATTGTCTCATGACAAAACTTTAATGAAGCAGGCAGAAACATAATAATGTCTTCAGAAGCTGAAATCCCTTAGGAAACACACCATCATTTCAAAGCACCAATGCACAGATTTGCTCAGAGTGTAGCTGGCTGATGAGAGCAAGATCATCTTTCTTGTTTTGATCTTTTAACTAGATATCAGTATGAAGATTTAGGCATCAAAATCAGGATATTGTCCATGGAAAAGTAAATTTGACCTTGATTGAATACAAGGTTGAACCAAACCATATCCTGTGGTCTCTTTCCACTTTTGATCCTAGAAATTATGAAGATGATAATTTTTTTTAGGATATATTCTTATCTAGATCATTGCCAGGTTTATTATTGTCAGCTTAAAACTATGGATTTTCTGAAAAAGAATAACTAAAAACAAAACTCGATGATAGTAAAGAAGCTGTAAAAATTAATTAAATTATGCTCTTCAAAATCCAGGCCAGAAAATACAAAGTTTGTAAAGTAAATACAGCAAATCTATGTACATGTTTTAGTGGATTAGAAGTAGTATGATGCATGTGGATGACTGTCCTATGCTATGTTTTATTTGCTACACTAAATGCATCGTGTCTTACAAACCACAGAGAATTGTGCTCCTGTATTAATTACATTTTTAAGTGATTTTCTAATCTTTGGACCATTTTAATGTTTGACTGTTGCAGAGAGAGTGTATTAGAATTTCACACAGCACTGCTATTTGAAAGAATTTTAAATAGTAAGCAAAAGCTCTCAATTTTTTTTGTTCTTTCAGCCATTAATTTCTATTAGTATCAAAGTGGCTGGTTTACATTATGCAAACATTCATTGCAAAATCAAGTTGGGTAGTAGGTTAACTCTTCAAGAAGAAATATATGCTATGATAACATTACTCCCAGTGTAGATGTGTTACACTTAAGGCATTAACTTCAGTATAAATCATTCTTTATATGAAATAAAAGTGTTTTATTGCATTACAGCAAGATCCTAAACCACAGTAAATGGATGTCATAGGATGTATTCTTGGTGTTGCCATTCAATTGCTGCTCTTTTTTAAGTAAAGGATCAAATTGTAGAAAATGATGTCCAGAAGAACATAAAAATCTGATGTATACCCACAAAATCAATGACTATTTAGAATGAAGCTTGAAAACTTGGTATAAAACACTATCTTTATCTCATCGCGCTGGGCCTACATCTTGTCCCATTCAGTGGATTTATGGAGGCAGTACTGCAGTATTTTTAAATGAATGAGAATTCCCTTGCTCCTTCAGGTCTAAAACATACAGTGGAACATTATGACCTGTTGAGATTTCTCTGAGCAGCAGCAAAGGTAATAACAGCTTTACTGGCAGGGATTTTGTAAACCAACAAGTCTTTCCTTTTAAGAATATCTTTACTTGTGAATAGTATAACCACTGTAGAAATGTAAGCTTAACAAAACAAGGAATTAGTTTGTTTTCAGAATTTGATGGAAATTTCCTATCCTTATTTTTCAAGAGGAAAAAGATAAGTGATGTGGAAACAAAAATTTATTCTGGAAATGTCATTTTCCTGAGAGAGGCACTTTTCTTTCTGCCTTAAAAACACGTGGTATACATTTGGACTCAAAAGCATATTTACTGTGCTTTTTGTTCCCCCCCAAGAATTTCCTCTCTATATTACTGACTAATCCTTAAGTAGCAGTTTTCATCAGTAGCTTTCAAATCAGTACAAAGGAGAAAAATGTCATTGTTCCTCCTGAACCTACGGCACAGCAAGGGGGGAGGAAGGAGATGCTAAGTGGCTTGCATTAATCTCCCAGCATGCCAGTGCAGCAAAGCCCACCTCCCAAACCCTAGGACTGTTTTCTACTTACTTCTGCACAACCAGCCAGCGCTCCCTGTTTGCCTGCTCTTTTGGCAAGGATCCCACTGAAATCCTCAGCCCAAAATACCTCTAAGTATGGCCAAATGTGGATTTAACTTTTATATTTCAGCAGTTCATCTGCTGAGGGAGGAACTGAAGGCTCAGTTAGGGAAAAACTCTTCCTTTCCTTCTCAGTTTCTTAGTACTGGAAGCCAAACAATGTGAATTTTTGTGCCTTGAATGGTAATTGTTTTATTTTTTGGCTCAGCAAATAAGAAGAGAGCAGGTGTGGAAGGCAGGGAAGAACAGTGGGATTCCTTCAAGACAGGAAAAAATACTCAGGCGTGGGGAGAAAAAGAAAGAATAAGCTGCCCTGTGGTACCAGTGCCTACAGTGGAGGAGATGAACTACATTCCCAACAGCAGTTCTGCCTCTTTCTCCAATGCACCTCATTTTTGCATAATAAGAGAAAATTATACTTTGTCATGCTGTTTTAAAGATAATTATCTCCTGCAGTCCTTGTGGTTTTCTATGGTTTCTATAGTTAACCTGGTTACAGTCCTTGATATTTTCACAGCCAATAGTTGTTACTGCCTCAGAAGAAATTCTACACTTTCTTCTGAAGAACTCTGTCTATCCAGATGTTGATTGCTGGTCACTCGGTCAGGAACAGCACAGGCAAATTCAAGGAGAGCTGTGTTGACCCTTAGATTAATTTACATTCTTGAGAGCCTCTGAAAGTTTCTCATGGCTGTGACACACCTGGGGCCTTTGTCCCTAGCAGAGAAAATGATAGTGACCCACATAATGAGCCACCAGGGACAAGAAGAAGCAAATATCCATGGAAGTTGTACTGATTTCCATTTTGTTTTGAGGGTGCAAAATAAGTTTAGATCTAGTGGAGCTGGAATTATCCATGGTAGCTGCTCTTCCAACAGAGAGCTCTTTGTAGGAAAACCATTTACCAGTGGAGGCACCCAGAGGACCTACTCTAGAGGTCCTGGAGATCTGTACATTTGCAAGGCCTGAAAATCTGCTGATGTCCTTGAGAGTGACATGGTGTTCATGTTCACTGACACAGCTGAATGAATGACTGACTGACATGAGTCACAACTGTGGATAGAATCCAAATAGATAAAAACGAAGTCAACAAAAGAGATTAATGAGGGCAAGATGTAGCTCTTCATTTATTATTGAATACAGTGTATCTTTCAGTGAATATCTTTGGTAAGCCTACAGGATACTGCCAGTATTGGATACCCGAGACACTCCAGTGCATTTAAGGGCTTTCAGATTGCAAAACATTGTGGATTGCCTATCCCTGGAAATGCTCAAGGCCATGTTCAATTGACCTTTGCGCAACCTGGTCTGGTGGAAGGTGTCACTTCTCATGGCAGGAAGAAATTAGATGATCTTAGAAGATTAGATGATATTCAAAACCCATCACTATATGATTCTGTGAAATATAAAACCACATGCTCCAATATTTAAGCACACAAAGGCTTGGCTTTGCCTACAAGGCAGCACTGGTATCCCCTTTGTCTCATGTCTCTCTTTCTTGGTCTTGCAGGAGGGCAGAGTCACATGTGAGGGCGGGATGCTTGGGTCCCTAACATGTATTTTCACCTTACAATAGTAGCTAGAAATGCCAGCTGAAATAACTGCACCGTGTCCCAGCACTACAAAAAACAGTAGGATTTTCAACTCACCTGTCATTTAAATAGACAAAAAAGCGGGAGAATGTAAATATTATCATTCCCACTGAGCAAATAGAGAGTTGGTATCATTAGGGAGGTCAGGTGGATTAAGGAAGAAAACCCAGATCTCTGGACTCCCAGGCCAGTGTTTGAACCACAGCTCCTTTCTCAATAGAGCTGCTCTCTCTAGGTTTTGATCGGCACATATTGCTTCCAGCAGTTACTCTGTCTAATTTCCATACCCTTATTAAATGATTCTATAGATGATTTAAAAGGTCAGGGGGAAAAAAAGTCCATGCAAAAGTGTTGTAAAAAATGCCACCCCTTTTTTGAAAGCTTATTGTAAAATAAATAAATAAAATAGTATTAAAGAAGAAAAAATTACCAAGGGAGTCATAAAAAGTTAGCTTTAGGCCAGAGAAATGTTGCTTTTCATTTCTATATAGTACATGAGAATATTTTGTGGACTAACAGTGCATGAATAATGTTTTATTAAAATGTATATCTTTACAGCTTTATTTTATCAGGTCCTTCAAGGCCTGGCATAAAAAAGGTTTAACAAGTTTGACACATGCTGATTTAGCATTTATACCACAAACTGAATCTGCTTTGTGAGGGAAAATAGGCCAGCTTTCAAAATACAAACACTGTGAAGTATTCAAAATGAAACAAAACAAAAGTGAGAAGTGGGAAGAACAAAAATAATAAGAAGAAAAATGCAAACCATAATCATTCCAAACCTGCTACGCAAAGGTTTTGGACTAACTTAGAAAATATATTGCATTAAATGTTGTAACACTGATGATTCCATCATCTGAGTTTCCTGATAGAATATGCATGTCTTATTTGTAGAATTCAGCTAAAATTAGTCAGTGAGGGTTTGTTCTCTTTTCTTCTTTCAAATGAGCACAAGATTGAGCCCTCCCTGAGTCACCTTAACCCTTTCAGCTACCAAACATTAGAACTAAGAGAAGACATTTCTCAGAATGTAAAAGAATCTTAAAATTTTAAATTAATATCACCTCATCAGTTGAAGAAGGAAGTGTCTTAGAAATATCTTCGTTCAGGCTCAGTCTCTAACCCTGAAGAAAGTGTTGCAAACCCCAATATTGATGAGAAGATACACTTTTGCTGTGTTAGGGTAAACTGTGATATAGTTTCCTGTGACAATAGAGTTAGTCAACCCTCAGCTAAACTCTTAGCTAACATGTCTTAATTTATCAAGTGTTTTTAATCATCATTTTTCTTTTTGCACAAACCCTGGATAACTGGCACATTTTACAACTTTGCATTTCCACTATTAAAATTGCCAGATGGAGACCAGTTAAAATTATTTTTGTTTCTGTTACATTGATTTTTTTTTACTTCTGCTTTTAAAGTAACCAGATGGGGGTTATCTAAATCCTGTGAGCTACTTGTTTATGCAAATGGACTCTAGAGACAAGTGTATAAATCTATATACTAAGCTTGCTGGAATTGCTACAGCACTACAATAGGCAAAGAATGGATAACATTATTTTATTAACAGGACATCATCTTTACAGACTTAATCAATAAACTAATTAAGGTTTGAGTTTGCACCATTGCCCACCTCCACAGTGAGGCTTTTATGTTCTATCTACTTCTCTTCTACATTTCCTATATTTCTGCCAAATCAGAGACAATAGAAATTTACCTCTATCATTAAATGTATCTGAACTTTTATTTCTCAGTGTACTTAGCAGCAGGGACCCACTCTACATCATAACTTTACATGTCTGTTAGAAGTAAAGATACTTATATAAAAAACACTCATGTTTTCTCTGAGAAATACATTCTTATGGCATTCATTTAATCTAAAATTCAGACCTCTGTATTCTCTGTGTTTTAAAAATCCAAAGCTTTCTAGAACCTTAAAATCCTTTTAGTACTGATCATCTCAGAGGTAAATAAAATATTCTTTTATTTATATAGCAATTTTCCTACCATTAATTTTTGAACTTCAAGAGATTCCAAAGTTACTTGTATGGATAGAAGTGGACACAGCCACTTTCTACAGCAATTCAGGAGAGGAAAACACCAATGGTTGTCATATTCCATTGCAATTTTCCAAAATTATAAAGATACATTTTATAAAGCCTGAACTTCAAGAGCTAAAATTAACAGACCAGGGTTTTTTAAGTACACATCACAATTTTGATGAAACTAATGGTCCTTTACTAACATTCATGTACTTGAAATAAATGAATATTGGAATTAGACATCAAAAATTCCATAATTTAGTAAGCTGTGAGGAAAGGTCCTTTGTCCTTTAAGAAACAGTACTTAGTAATTTTAGCCAACAGTTTTTACCTTTACCAGTGTCTAGTGTCAGCTAGAATAAAACTTGTTTTAATAATCTCCACAGGCAATAAATATTGGGGAGGAATATGTTTCTTGTGCCAACATGTATAGCAGCATGTTTAGTAATATTAACAGAAATTTTAAGCCCTTTTTTTCCCCTTTTTAGGCTATATTTAGTTATAAGGCAGGTTCCTACTTTCCTGAATAGATAGAATGACTCTATACAAAACCTGCTGTTTCTCTCCATTGTATGTTTTACTGTTGGGTGAGTCAAAACTGCAAAAATACTGAAGACATCCTAGGGGGGAAAAATAGCTAGACTGGTTAATGGGGCTAATGGAAAGTTACAGTTGGGGAATCTATAGAAGTTGGAAATTTTGTATTCTAATAATAAAAGAATAAATGTTAATTTTGACTGCTTCACAGTAATCTGCACAGGAGATTTGTGTAGCAATAGAAATCTGATCAATGAAGAAATTGTCTTGGGATTTTCATAAATATTGACAAGATCTGTACATCTACATTTTTGGTGACATATTATCCTGCTTGTTTAGTTGCCTCTTCTATGAATTTTCACTTCAAATTTAACTTCTAAACCCTTTGTGAATATAACATGGTACTGTGACAACAGCAGAGCACTCCAAATGCTTACAGCACTAGCCAATACTGGGTGTTCTGAGGCCAATTTCTCTTGGCTTCAATGGCAATGACTCTGAAACACTATCACAGATTTAATTTAATGTCATCCTCATAATATCACCTTCTCCCTAGTGTCATCTCCTTCATGTTATTTTCTTCTTCTTTAGCTTCATCTTTTTTTCCCATTTGGAGAGTGGTAATAAGGGTTAATGGCTGGAAATGCTTGTTGATATAAAGTCAGCTGATAGCTGCTGCTGAGGCTACTCCAGGAGGGTCTGCAGAGCAAGTTGTTTTGCTTTGTTTCCAGCTCAGCATTACAGGAGGCTCAATCCTCTCTGCAGGCTCTGCTCCCACAGAGCTGTCCAGATGGTCTGGCTCCGACCATCTTTCCATTCATGTAAGGTGGGGAGGTGGTGGGGAAAGTTTGTGTCTGGCTTAAATGACTCATCCCCCAGATCCCCGGGCCTCAGCTGCTATACAAAGATCCCAACATGTGCCTTACACCCTTGTTTTTCCTTTCTTTTTTCTTTTTCTTTTTTTTAATAATCTGATCACCATGTCTTGCTCCTTGAGCCTTGGAAGGATGCAGGGGAGCAGATGTTGCCCCTCTATTATCTCAGTAGTGTGGCAAGCAGGAGAGTGACAGGCAGGACACGTTGGGATGGCTTTGGCAGGCTACAGTCACGGTAGAGCAGATATTTCAGTGCTTGTGACATGTCAGAAAAAGGCCTATTTTACAGGTTTGTGAAAGACATAACCTGATAGAGATGAGTTGGAGATCAGTTTACCCCCCATACCCCACTAGACAGCCAGTGGTACCTGTACCCAGGGCTGATTGAAAGCTGTGCTTAGCACAGCCTGACCCTCTGCTGCTGAACCATACAGCACAGTACCAATGTTCAGTCAAAGCATAGCTGAAATAGTCAAGAAGACTTGTTTGGTATGATTGTGATGGTCCAGGCAGTCCAAATTCAGAATTTCACCTGCTATGAATTAAAATCAGGAGAACTGGTAATTTATAGGGAAAAATATGATACAGTTATCTTGCTGAAAGACTGCTGATTTGAATAAATAGATTTATTATCTCTATCTATAACCACTCTAAAAATGCTGGAGTGGAAAAAAACACTGGAGCAGGGAGAATTTTCAGAAGGGATCTCAGGAGATCTCTAGTCAAACCTGTTCATCAAAGTTGAGCCTGAAAAAAATTGTCTATTTAAAGCATAAAATACCCTTGCCCTAAAGAAAGTGCTTGAAATGGAGATATTTTGTGGAATTAATAGTGGGTAGGTGGATGGACGGATGGACGGATGGACGGATGGATGGATGGATGGATGGATGGATGGATGGATGGATGGATGGATGGATGGATGGAATGCTCAGAGTCCTTTAGCTCTGGAGGTCTGTGCAGGTTCATAAGCTCGCGGATCACAGGATCATAGGAAAGGCAATGCTCTCTACTAAACCCACTCCCTGCATCTGTGCTCTCAGAAATGACAGCACAAATTGATCAGTGGTGTAACATAGTGATGGGATTTGGCCAAAACCTGCACACTCCACTCCATTATTTCAAGTAAGAGACACAAATCAAACCCCAGAATAAAATGTGTTATTCCATAGGTACCAGCCAGTAATACCTGGAGGAGAATCAAGTTGTGATGGGAGATCGTCCTTTTCCCTGGAAGTGTTTAAGGCCAGGTTGGATATGACACTGAACAACCTGGTCTGGTGTTCCTTACAAGTGTAAGGACAGGTGTCCCTGTCCATGGAGGCAGATGATCTTTAGTCTCTTCCTACTGAAATCATTCTAGGATTCAATGATTTCAGTTCCCAAGACAGGTATCCTTGAACTTGGTAGCCAAATTTCCACAATGATTTGTTTGGAGTTTCTAAGGAAAGAAGTTTCAGACAAAAATTATATTGTGCTCAATGGAAAAAAAGTCTCTCCTGGAATTCATTATGTTGGATAAAGATGAATTTATCACTAAACTGGAAGTTAGTGGTTGCCTAAGGATGAATGATCGTGACATGATTACATTCAATATAGCAAACTGACTACATCCCTGCTAGTCCTGTTCATACTGGTGCTTTCAAAGAGATAATTTTCCAAAGGAGAAAAATTCTGAATGAAACTGATTGGAAAATAGACAGTTCTTTATTCATGCTTTATTAGATTATCATAATTCCACAGTGAGGAAAGAGGATACCTTTGGCTAAAAGCTCATGTCATCTCAGTAGTATGGACAGCAATTATAGATATATAGAGATTCAGCAAGACAAAATGAGGGGAGAAAAAAAGAAATAGGCATAAATGAAAATTTATGAAATATATAAGGTTGTAATAGAGAAGCCAGAGGCATAGCAGGAGGTGGCTGTCAGGTCTAACGCCAAATGGGAGAAGCTGAAGGTGTGCCAGGAGCAAACAGCCGTGCTATTGCTCAGGGGATTGTGAACATTTATTGCCACATATTGATATTATTGCTGGTAAGGCAGTAACAGTCTTTGGCTCTGGGATAGCCTATTTACTTCAAAGTGGTTCTTATATCACTCTTTAATTTGGGAATTTCTGCCTTTAGGAACCCTTTTCTTGTATTATTGAAAATGACAATTTCTAAAAGTCCAATGTATTTTTCATTCACTAGGTTATTTTCTTAATTATATTTGCTGGAGATAGTTTCAATTGTGGTTTTGCTCACCTTCAATTTATGTTCTTATTTCTAAAGCCTTTGGCAGTCTTTCAAAGGATGTCCATACACATTGAATTTAGTCTCTCAGCTTTAGATGATAGCTCTCAATAAATCCACAAGCAGACCTTGCAGAGGGGAGAGAACTTTCCCTTTTCTCCTCCTCTGAGCAGACCTCCAGAATAAATTATTATCCAAAACAGTTCATTGATCTCGGTAAAGCTCTCCTTTCTGCCAAATTCGATGGCTGATGAAGTCGCAGCTAATATATCTTCAGTCCTGTGCCAGCTTTTACAGCAGTTGGAGCAGAAAGTAAAGAATCTGTAGTATATTAATGTCTAAGTGGTTTTCTTTTTTCATTCCAAGTGTCCAAAAGCTGTCCTGTCACCCAGGTCAGGACAGCTTTCCGTGGCAGTTATTTTGCTCATGCAAGGGTTTGAAGTATCAGTTCAGGTGATTTCACTAAAATGCTTTTCAACTCTGATGGCGGGGGAAAGGGGTCAGGTGGGAGCTGGGAATTAGGAACTTGTTTCACCAAGAGCTGACAAACCTTCAGCATGTAGAGTGGGGATGAAAAGCGGCATTGCTCATCCATGTTGGGCTAAATGCTCTTTTAAAGCAGTTTATTTTAAAGAAGTTTCATACCACCTCTTGTATATGAACTCTTGCTATAGGTCATTACTACGTAAAGTTTTCAACAGCACATCAGGAAAGATAAACAATGGGTTTTTCTAGATCCTGGGTGACAAAAGTTTTAGCTCTGCATTTGAAACATAGCAGAATGATATAAGGATAACAAAATTTGCTCCGAATTCATGGAAAATTTAGATAGCTAGAAACAACTCTTGAGAATGGATCATCTTAATTGTGTATATCGGGTTAATGTGAACTGAAAGAGGATTTTTATTTGCCAGGCCATATCCATGGTTAAGGTTATGTGAGCTTGAAAAAGACATTAGGACTGATTCACATATACACGGGCTGCTTAGTCTGTCAACAAAATGGAAAATATGAGAAAAGATACAAAATATTTGGCAAAAAATATTCAACTAATAAAAATTTACTAATGGAAACCAGGAGTTCCTTTAGAAATTCCATTCCCTTATAATATTACAATTGAAAAATATTAGCACTAGAAGTTTTGAACTTTGCATCCCTTGGCAGTTTAGGGAAAATTGTGGCTACTCATGACCAGCAGAGCACAGGTTAACTGGATGGAACACAGGTCAATTAAAATCCCAAAGAGGACTCGGGTGGATGATTGTGGTTTGGGAGAATTGTTAGGCCCAGTGCTGTCATTAAGAATGTTAACATGAAGCCTGAACTCACTATTGACATCATGAAATGAACACGAATTTTAGATGCAGCATCCATACTTTGAAGAGAAGGTTATGTCTTCTGAAGGAGATGATAACTAAAATAAAAAGAAAAAAGAATGGGGCATCTAAAAGCAGTCTGGTTAGTTCCTAGATGCCTATTTCTGCAAATTGTTCACCTATTTTTGCACCTATTTCCTCAAACTACTGGGTAAGGAATATAGTCAGGCCTCCTATACCACAGTACCACTGCTCTTGACCCCTCCCCACGCAACCATCCATCCGTGTTGAGTGGCAGCTCATTAATATGCAAATTTGGTCCCAGTTGCCCCACCCTCCCCAGCTCCGGAGTGGCTGTGGGTTGTTCCAAGAAGTTCCTTGCGCAGTTGGGGGAGCAAAGCCAATCTCCTCTGCCCCATGAGGCAGCAGGAGCAGGTGGAGGAGGTACTGTGGGGCTGTATGTTGGCCGGGTTTTTTTTTATTTTGCAATCAGGAATTTCAAGTTGGTTTTTTTTTTTGTTCTTTTTTTTTTTTGCCACACTGGGGCAGGCTGGGACTACGCACTTCTGGGACCTCATGAGTTCATGTTTAAACACAGCTTGCCCCATGCTCGGCCCCCGCACTGGCTGGGTCCCCCTACTCGGGCAGAGGAGAGTGAGCGTCTGGCTGTACCTGGCCAGCCCATCACCAGGGGAACAGCACTGGCACAGTCAGTGGCCAAGCCAGCCCCACTGTCTCTCCTGGGGTACTGCTGGCACGGGTGGGCGCCACACAGCATGGCACAGGTGGTGGGAGTGAGTGAATTTGCATATTCATGACTGCCTACTTTGATATTCATGCATGTAAGGTCATGCATGCGCAGTCCCGAAACAGGCCTCCTTAATTGCTGAAAAACCACACAGCGAAGATACGAAGCTGCTGTCTAGGGGGCACAAAGTGGAAGAGGGCTGATTGTAATTGGCAGCATCTGGAACTTCTCATTTGCAGACAAGCTACAAACCAAAAGAGAGAAATACAAATGATTTGAAGAAAATACTGTGAAAAGTAGCACTAACACCTGTTTTCCTCAGACAGAGACTGTACTTCTTCCCAGTTGATGAGTGACAAATACAATTTGTAATTCAATCCTCTAAAATTCTGTCAGATGGGGGAACAGTGAAATCTAAGATGTAAAGTTGAATGAGGGTAGATTTAAATTGCTATTAGGAAGAAATTCTTTATAGTGAGGGTGGTAAGCCATGGGAACAGGTTGCCCGGAGAACTTTTGGCTTCCCCATCCCTGGAAGTGTTCAAGGCCAGCTTGGAACGGAGTCTGAGCAGCCTGATCTAGTGGAAGGTCCATGGCATGGGGGGTTGAACAAGATTCTCTTTAAGGCCCCTTCCAACCCAAGCCATTCTATGCTTGTGTGATCTACTGATCTTTTCTTGCATGACACCACAGGAACCTGTGAAATGAAGGAATTTTCCCAAAGACACCACATGAACAGCACCCAATCCAGTCCAAACTTGAGGAACTCAGACTGAACTAGGTCCTGCAGCTTCCAGAGAAGCTTGAATTTGTTTCAGCTGTAACAACTGAAGACCCAAATGGGAAAAGGGTATTTTCCTTGCTCCTTTATGGGCCAAGCTTTACGATATGCAATTTTCAAGATTTCCAGTGTCTAGAGGGCAGTGCAATGTTCTAGAAAGCTGGTTCTATTAATCTCACTCTTTTTGCAGTCTTTATTGGTTGGATTTTGTCAGATGAAGCAATGAATGTTTATGCCCGAGGTTTAGAAAGCAATAAAAATGTTTTATTTTCAACAGGGGGACCTGTGCTTGTCTTTATTGGAATCATAGCCTAGGCCTTGTCTGGAAGAAAAATCACTAACGTGCTTGGGTTTGTGTAAATGAGGTCAGCAGGAAAGAAAAGTGTGACATGAGACTTTGAGTATTTTTGAACAGAAAGAAAGTATATCCTGAAAACAAACTATGTGTGTGACTATGACCTGTTGTATATAAATAATGTAATCTGGGCTATTAATGCTTTGAAAGGTACAAAACTTTTATGAAGAGATGTAGCAACTAATGGAATCACCAACATGGGAATGAATGAATATTTATGTGATGGTCTATTTTAAAACAAATAATCCTCAAACAGAAAAACAAAAATGGTACTGTATTTTCAGAAATGAGAGAAGCTTCTTTACATAATACAGGTAAAGAACTGTATTCCATATTTAAGAAAAAAAAATGCTCTCATTTTCCTTGAATTTGGATCTTTAGAGTGAACATTTTTGTTGTCCCTTAGAACTGAATTTAATTCCAGCCTTGTATTGATGAAGTAATATTGTTATGAAACTCTCTCCTGTACTGTTTTCACAGGGATAACATGTTGGGTTTTTTTCTCAGGAGAGCAACAGCTTATTTCAGTGTTCTCCATGGTGTTTTGTTTAGATACACATACACCTGTACATGGATTTGTAGATGCCTGTGCCTATGCAAGCAGATAAGCACTTCTAAACAAAGCCTCCAGGGGAGTTACATGCCCAGAATCAGGACACTTAATTGGTTTTTATGTCTATAAAAATCTCCTGCCAGCTGTTACAGCAAAAAGTTGCCTTCTTATTTTGTCAGCTCTCACAGCCTTTGTAATAGGAAGGGAAAAGGAAACAATGTTATCACTAGTGAGTACAGCAAATCTCAAATCCTGACCAGCATCAGATGTAAACTCAGTCTGTGCTGGCGCAGTTCATACACAGGCTAAAAGGATGCTCCTCCAAGCCTTTATATGAAATATGTATGGGATTGCTCTGGCATTTAAAGCGTTTTCTTTTCCGTACTAGCATGTCATCATCTTTAGGTCAATAGCAAAGCACACAGTCATGAGGGACCTTGTGTCTCTCTCTGCTTAAAGAATATATATGCTCGATGCATAAAGTAGGTATTTGTGGTTGACACCTTCAAAATCATGTGCCTGAATGTAGTTTAATAAATATGAATCTCAGAAATGGAAGATTTATTTCACCATTCCTTAATTTCATATTTATTCCCTTTTGATATTTTTCCCTTATTTCCCTTTAGGACTTTGGAGCTTTTAAATTATTTTCATTTTAAACAGAATGGTACAGGTGACTTTTGTTAAAGCTTAAAGGGCTCCTTACTTTACTACAGCAACCCTTAAATTTTTTAAGTTGTAGAAGCCATCTGTCTCAACAGATCATGTTCTTTTACACTGAATGACGAACCAGTATTTCAGCTGATTTAGACTTAAAACCATCTTGGAAAGGAGGGAATTTCATAAAGCTGCCAATTTTTGTGTCTTCTATTGAGTTCCTAGTGTTCTGCTCTGTAGATTGCTAGGGTGGTGTCTGTCCCTCCCAGATGGGAAAGTAGGGCAGAGATTAAAAAATAGTTTTCAATGTCAAAAAGAAAGACATTGAGAGGAATTAACTGAATATCACCATCTAGTCCCTTACCAATAATGATTCTATTCCTTGGACTTCTGTGATGGATAGAAAACCAGAGGTAAATATTTGAAGAGTCTATTAAAGACAGATACGGATAGGGAGCCAGTAATTTTCCTTTGTCTCTTTGGAAATGGTTTCCTAAACGTTTCACACTATGCATTCAGCATAAGTTAATTATGCTTATATTTATTCTTCAACACTGCGTGAGATGGCATTTGGACTGTAGATATGCAGCTGTGGTCCATGTGAAAACATGGCCTTCACAACAAAGCTCTTATTAAGGTCATTAACAACGGTTTTATTTTCTGGACTACATTACGAAGGAAACCCGAACAATAACCTTTTCATAACGCTTCATAATGACCTCTTGGTGTTCACTGTATGATCTGACACCAAAAGAATGGAAATGCAAAGACAGACAATGTCAGCTTTGGCTCCTCCATCTGCTATGGCACTGGAACAGTTAACAGCTGCTATTTTGCTCTCGACCAAATTTGACCCATGACTCTGCCAAATGAAATGAAAGAAGCAGATTGGGGTGTGCAAGTAGCTCTTTTTGAACATGTCTGGCAAATACAAGGAGCTTTTCTTCTCTTTTATTCTTTCTTTTGGGTTAGGAAGGGCAAGCCCTGCCTCAGACTACAGAAGTGCTCTCTCTCCGCCAGTGCTGCAGAATGAAGAAAACTTCCCACTGGCCAATAAAGAGAAATTTAGCAGAGGACATAAATGTTTGGCACATATGCTGTTTAAAGTAAACTACAAACACCTAAAAAACAATTAGGTTGATGAGACTTTCAGGATGACTCTCTCTTCAGAGAGGCTGGAAAGCATTTCTCTCATAATGAAGTATGTCGTAATAGTGATTTTCTGCTAGGTGAATAGGCACAAAACACATCTTTGTTCATAAGGCTTTTTATTGCAGCAGTTGTCATGAGCAAAACCTGGAAGTACTTGAAAATCCATTAAAATCACAATCAGCATTAAAAAAAAATGCCATCACTTGAAAGTTTGTCTCTGCAGACTGTAAAAGTGAGAAGTTGATAAGTATGAGACACATTTATGCAATTTAAGATTAATGATTAACTGTTAAAGTGCAGGCTTTGTACAATGAGCAAGGAAACAAAACCCTTCAATCTCTGCAGCTGCTGGATGAAATTAACTTCTAAGTTACTGTGTGTGATAAGATGTGCTGAATTGCAGCCCAGTTGGCCATTGACCTGCCATGAATCTACAATTACTGTCTCGAGGGTGTTTTGGTTACAGTTCTCTTTCCCAAAGGATAATTTTCAGCTGGATTTATGGCTGTTTCTGACTGTTATTCCTCTGGTTCTGTACAAGCATTGGTGCATGAATTTGGGCATTTCTCTTTAAGAGACGTAAAATCTCGTCTCCAAAATTATGTGTTTCACAAAGAGAGAATGGACTAGCTTTAAAGATTCCTAATAATACTCAAATTTTACTTCTACTAGTTCTAGAATTAAGATCTTTAATTAATTTTTTTATTCAGCAGAATTATTTGACTCAGCCAGACTTTTTTTTCACACATCCAAGCCATGAACAAGCGCTCAAGTTCCCAAGTTAAAACAGCATCTTGCCAACTTTAAAACATTTGGCTGGACAGCAGGAAAGAAAAAGCTGCTTGTAAAGCCCCGGAATTCATTTTCAATTAGTCACTCCATTGCTTAAAAGGCGAGGCATTAGGGACTAGGAGGAGAGGCAGGGAGGTGGGGTGGCTGATGGGGAGAGACAGCATGAGACAGTCTGGAGAAGAGTCTTTATCAGCCCCCAACAGCAGCCCTGAAGTTGGAGGCCAGTCTTTAATAGCTGAGCTTTTGTTTAACAGGCTCCCCGGGGAGAATGAGGTTTTCCTGGTAAAAGACCAAGATTTCTTTCAAATAACTTAATATTGCTTTGTGTGAAAGAGCAATGGAAAACACAGGTTGGGAAGATGCTAGAAGGTTATTTCTCTATTGCCTGATAACCAGGCTGCTGGGCACCCTGATCAAAAGGTTGTGCTTTGGCAGACCTTTCTTGGCTTCCGAAATATTTTGAATGAGATAATACCCTTGAAAGAAGATTAAATAACGAAATCAAACTGCTTACTCTACTTGGTTTATTATTCTACCCAACACTCTGATGTTCTTGCTCCAATAGGTTTCTGGTAAAGAAGTACCTGGAGGGGGAGGAAAATCTCATGACATAAAATCATCTTTCTAATACTCAGTAACCATCATTGCTTAAGCTTTTTTTAAATGCTTTGTCCTGTGCTTGACCTTCAAATGTTTGTAGCTAGCTGATCTGGAACTTTTTTGACTCCACAGCTGTCTAAACTAAGGATGATGACTTTGCTTAGAGATCCTTTTGTGTATGTGTGTATACAGGGATCCTGTTTTCCAAAGTATATAAATATATATGTATTTACTTTAACATGACTCAAAATCTTGGAAAGCTTGTACTTCTTTATCATATTAAATAGGAACTGATAAACTCTCACTGAGGGGACATGTTATGGCATGAAAGACCTAAAGTGTACAATAGTCTGTATTTCAGCAGGTAGGGAAAACTTTCCGGGTTGTTGCCTTCTGGCAAACCGTAATAAATTCACTTAAATAATATTTCGCAGATGTGCTGCCAGTTTCTTGGCAAACAAGATGAAGACCGTAAGAAATTTCTTTACTTAAAGCATAAAAATAAAAATTTTGAAGACAAAGTCCTTAACCCCAACAGCAAAAACATGTAGCTAAAAGCTGGGCTGGAGTCTGCTATCTAAGCACAAGAGTTAAAGTCATTTTACAGTGAGTTTCTGTTTTATTTGTTTTCTCCAACTATAGCTCCATGTTGTATGAACTACATGAGGCTGTTTTGGAAAATCCATTGCCTGTCGCAAGTTTCTCTGTGCTAAACTTGATCCCTTAGTTTTATTTTTGGAAAGCTTATAGTGACTTTCTTCAGTGTTGTAGGAACAGCTGGCAAAATGCCAGCTGTGTCCAGCAAAAGGGAGA
This sequence comes from Pitta sordida, assembly GCA_013390025.1. Lineage (NCBI taxonomy): Eukaryota > Metazoa > Chordata > Aves > Passeriformes > Pittidae > Pitta > Pitta sordida. Next base: position 105,096 of record WEKX01025314.1, on the reverse strand, counting down.
CATGGCTTTTCTTCCAGACATGGAAAGTTAAAGATTAAAATAATAAAAACAAACATAATACATGTAACTGCAAATGGGAAAGGAACAAGTGTATTTACTCCTACAGTGTAGTTTTCATGTGTATATGTTGGAGGAAATAATGGAGCTGTGGGAAGACAGTGAAAAATATGTCTCTGGCAAGTACAAAATGCACTTGTTATGGCTAAGATTCTGGAGATAGGTGTAGTTTGGGGAATTTGGGGATGGACAGAATTAGAATCACAGAGCATCCTGGTACAGTGGAGCTCTGGGCAGGTCTGGTCTGGCAATGAGTTGAAAGTTGGGACAGGGCTGACATGTTTCCCTTGGCCTTGGTTTTTCCATGTTTTTCCACATATACGTACCAGGAGAAACTGTGGTCCTTCACCTGATATGCCTTGTCCTTGAGATACAGGAAGGCAAGAACTTCCAATCTTAATGTAAAGGTCTTGTAAAAAAATCACTGACTCCTGGTCCATACAGAATCTGAAAAGAGTTAGGTCCCTAAATGGAATACAAAGACAAAGCAGCCGTCACTTTCTCACCTTGACCTGTAACAGTGGATGTGACAATGACTCAAACTAGCCTTGCCAGCAGGACAGAATAGGACAGAATATTCTGAATTTTCTTTTCTTTGCAGACTAAGCTTGAAGCTTTTCTTAATTTTAGCCTAGTCATCAATATGAAGCATTCAGTGAAAAATATTTACACGGGAAATAGGTGACTATAGATCTAAAACCAGCAAATGTGACAGTAAGGTAGAGAGGAGAGAGAAAAGGCATTGTACTGTAATCACTGAAGTCCTCCCCAGCTTCAAAGGAGGGCTTAACCTCTCTACTGGTGGTTTACAAACTTTCAGGGGGAAATTAAGATTCTGATCAACCTCTTTTTATTTGTTTTCTGCGATAAGAAATTTAAGACTCCTCAGCTGCACAAAAAAACCCCTGAAATTAATTTAGTTAACTAGCATCTAATCCATCTTCTGTAGGGCACAAAGTTTCCAGCCTTTGGATACAACCCTTATCATTGCAGAAGTGCTCAGATATGTGTGTGTATCAGGTGAGAAACACCCTGTGCCTCAGTGGTGTTAAGAGGGAGGTGGAAGATCTGTAACCCCCAGGGCTCCTCCACCCTGCTCCCCCAGATCTGCATCTGCAATCAGCACCAAACCAGCAATAAACACTGGTGTGTTTATCCTTGTTACACCCCTCCCAGATAAAGCCAAATTGTTGGATGCATTGCCTAGGGGAGGATGCAAAATTCCAGGGCCTGAACTTGAGGTCTGATTTGATAAACTGATCAACTGATATGGCTCCAGGTGCTCAGCCAGGAGTTTCACCTTGCTGAGACAAGGAAAGAGGCAGGAGGTGACTCAGTGTTTCTCCTAAATGAGAGGTCAATAATGCTCTGGCCTTTGCACAAAGATATTTTGTACCTAAGTAGTTTAAAACTGGTTGTTTCTGTTTGACCACTATCTCCTGGATGCTATCTGGCAGACAAAATGGTCACATTATCTTTTTTGGGCAGTGGGAAGCCTCAGCGTCACCTTCGAACAAGCACACAACTGTACAGCCTTTGTGCAACCAGCAAGGGGGGGGTTGGTGGTTCAGGCTGCCCAAAGGCAGCCTCGAGTACACCACGGAGCCCTAAAACAGCTTAGACACAGCTCGAGTTTTATCTCACCAAAGGAGGAGGCGGTGGAAGACTTAAAACAGCCTTAAAATTTTATCATGTCTTAGAATACCCTTGATTGTGTTTCCATGACTATGTCACACACTACGAGATCTTCCAAATCACTGTGTGACCATCATATTACTGTTTCTTTTTAACATACAAGGGCTGATTTTAACTTTTTTTTTTTTTTTTTTTTTTTTGGAGAACTGGTGACAGGGGGAAACTAGGAGCATATGCCTGTGATATAAATAGCAAAGTGGAAGTATCTGCCATTTGGGGTAGTTTGGTTCTGACTGAATACTTCATAAGGTACAGTCTTCATTTTTTTCCCCCCAAGAATTTTAATTTCTCCATTTCCAGAAATCTTAATGAATTGATGAAGCATATGGGGAGAGTAGAGTCTTTTACAGGATGAATGGAAAACATTTACACAGGGAAACATACAAAAGAGAAATATTCAAATGGAGGGAAATCAGTGTCAAAAGTGTTACAAAAACACAATCATGTAGATTTTCCCAAGTAAACATACACTAACAACAGTTATACAATTTTTCAGATCACCATAGTAATCTGGAGGATACTTTACCATTTCTTTTTTAAGTAGCAACAAAAAAGACACTCATTTAATGAAACTATACAAACACCTTTTCCCCTTTCAAACATCCAAGGCATTATATATATCTGGCTTTGCATTATTAGACTTTTTATTATTCCACTATAATAGCCGTCTTGCTTTAAATCAGACTGCTTTCAGACACAGCTTCAACATACATAATTCTATCAATTCAAATACATTTAAAAAATAAAGAGGGGAGAAAGACTACTCTACATTCAAAAGGTTGTGAAGTGGTTTTAATGTGTGCGTCTGTCTCTCTATATGGGGGGTGAGGGATAAGGGGAGGAGGGAAGGAGTTGCAGTAGAAAGTCCCTCCTTTAAAAGTGTCAAACTCTAACCTGCACGGAACAGAGAAAGGGAGAACCCCAACAACCTTCAGAAAATAATATAAAAGCAAACCTCAGAGGTGGAAGAAAATACCCAAAAGGAGAAGACTGCAGCTTGCAGTAATCTGTAAATGATTGCTGGCAAAGACTGGAGGCTTCGAGCTTGAGCTGTGTTTGTTCCAAAAGAAAGCCAAGAAGGACGGTGTTAATAAAGAGAGATTTAACTGAGGGCTGTGCTTGGAATAAAGTGGACTACAAAAAGGTCAAATTTGATCAGTTGGAGCAGATTACAAGGGCTTTAAAAGGTAGTGGTGAAGAAATGAAACTGGGACTGTGAAGCAATATAGCACAAGATTGATTTTGGGGGTGGAGAGAAGCTGGGACAAGTGCTTATCAGCTTGAGAAGGAGGAAGAGCTGTGCTGGGTTTGTTGTCATTCCCACACTGAGTAGAGTACTTGCTGCTTTTGTGGTTAGCCTTCCCTGCCGTGGTTTTTCTTCTTTTTTTTATTTTAATATATATATATTTTATTGTTATTATTACTACAATGGTTTCTATAATCTCTGACTTGGATCCTCTGAAAAGCTGGAAAGTTTTAAGGTAGGCCTATGTTTTCTTCTGTTTGGTACAGGCATTTTGGGTTTAGCCTTAAATTAACTGGAGCTTGAGTTATAATCGAAATGTGAGCCCTAGGCTTAAGTAAGAAAGGAGTTTCTGGTAATTAGAACCCTTTTAAGATACAGCAAAACCTTTGAGCAGATGTTTAGAGACCCGAGAGAGATTTTTTAAATATACTTCTCAGTGTTACAGAGCTGTGAGGAATTTTTTTTTTTTTATTTCTTTGTAAGGGAAGATTGCTCCATAAATTCAAGTTAATAGTAAAGGCTCACACCAGTTGCAACCGCAGCATTAACTCTCTGCTTTCCTTGCTGTGCTCTGCATGGGAATGGGTGGGAAACTCCAGGGAAGCGAAAAAAAAACAAGCATGAAAGTTGATCGAGAAGTGGAAAAATAGTCTTGGGAGAAGAAAGGGGGACGGAAGTACTTGTTTCTTGTTGCTGTTGCAACTTCCACACTTTGTTGCCTCTCCTAAGGCATGTGTTCTGCGCTTGAAAGTTACTACTTTTTTACCCTGGGTTTTGGGTTTTTTTCACTTTCAGCACTGGTGGGTTTGGGGATTTTTTTTTTTTTGTCTAAAATTTGAATAGTGGAAAAAGGGTAACTTGAACTGCTAGAAAGGATATGGGGAAAAACCCCCAACCCTCTTAATGCCTCCTGCAAATATTAAAGATCCACAGTGTCAAATGTTAATGCTGCTGTAAGTGCCTGGTTTTGCCTTATGGAGAATCTGGACATATGAAAGTTTGCAGATGGTTAGCAGAAACTTCAGTAAGACATTGGAAATGTCTGGTAGTGTAGATGGCAAAATTATAACATTACTTAAATATATAAAGTTTCCTAATTTCCCTCAGCTTTTATGCAAAACATGAAGTTGCGCCTAATAATTTTATTTTTCTCAAGTGAGTAAATTACAGGGATTGAGGGAGGTTTGCATTGTGATATTATTGTGATAGATATGTAATAATAATATTTTAAGCATACTTTAGCTTCTTGATACAATGTTTTAAAGAACTTACTGTGTTGTAAACTGAAAGAAGAAAAACAACCATTCAAAGTCACAATATAAAGTCTACTTACATGACCAAAGCTTTTTTCCTCATTGAACTTTCTATTTTAGAAGCTTAAAACTCTCTGACCATTTTCTGAGCCTCTGTGTAGGAATGTGGACTGGGATCCTCTGTCCTTTTCTGTAGTATGAGACTTGGCACAGCGGGCTTATTACAGGTTTATTTTATTCTTTCAAGTAATTTAGGACTGTCAGTGCAGAATGATGAGTTTCCATTTGACTTCTAGAAGTTCAGTGAGGACATTGACTCAAACATAGCATTGTGCAGGATGGTAGAGTGCAAGGCTGTGATTGGCATCTGGGCTGGGTGGTCACCCTGTATAGGAGCAGAGCCTGGTGGCTTCTGTGACTCACCACCAACCAATGCCAGCAAAGTGTTTTTGCAGAGCTCCATATGTGTTATTTTACAGCATGTGTGCTCCAGAAAAGCTATTCTAGGAATTACTTTAAGTTTATCTAGCTCTACGAGAGTATTTGTGATTGCTCTGCTAGATAAGTCAGGTGATGTCAGGTTTGTGCAGAGCTGAGGGGGTGACACAGAGGACTTGAAAGTCAAGGAGATTTAAGGAGGCGACAATGTTTCCCTCTCCAAGAATCCTGTTTTCTTAGAAAAAAAATATGTTTATATGATTGTAGGGAAAATATCTCCCTGGCACTTTTTCCCTACAGGGTGCATGAAGTTTCCCAACTTTGGGTGTGAATCTGGACATTGCAGCTGTATGGACACAGAGTAGGTCGAAGGTGTGATTAAGTCTGGACATTTCTTGATGTAGTTTCTGTGTGTGATTACAGAAGGAAATCTGCCCAGGTGTGACATTGTGCAGCTCAATTTCAGGATGTAGAGGGTAAAGTGGTGAAAAAAGGCAATATATAAGAGGAATGATCACTGATGGAAAAAAAAAAAAAGCTAGAAGTCAACATGTAGCTCAGACAGCTTGTGACTTGCTGAATTTCTACCACATCTTGTAATGCCACTTCTGCCTTTTTTCATCAATATTCGTTTGTCTCTGCAGGCCAATTTCCAACCTATTTGATGCGTCTGAGATTCCTGATTTTAATGTCTCCCCTCTATGAACCTAAGGAGCCTATANATGGGATCCCGCAAATTACGGACCGCAAATATGCAAAGGATCACTGTATTTATAAAAAAGAGAGGAGTGTTTCTATGTGTTTGTATCAGGTGCACAAAACAATTCTTTCAGACTCAAACAGGTTGCTGTAACAAATGCCATAATCAGCTCAAGAGTAATGTCCTACAGTGGCAAATTCTCCATTTTTTTTTTCCCCTTCTGCATCCCCTATAATTTATTCTGTGACTCACTCACAGTTTGAGACCTGCTTAGCTAGAAAAGACTGAAGGATGTCGACCTTGTGAAGGCAGCAGGTAGGAATACTTATTCCCAGGGGCTCAGAGCAGCTGTGGGATGCCTTTGTGCTGGTTACCCCATCTCAGCTGAGTCCTGGCTCCCTTACCAAACTCTGCAAATCCTCTGGGAGCACATCCTTTGCATAAAGGTAATAATGAAGGTAAAGGTACAGTATAAAAATAGACAAGGCTGTGGCTGGTGGTGAAGCCTAAAAGGAGAGAGCAGTGGTGTTGGAGGATGGCAAGAGATTTGGCAAGACTTTACCCAGCTGAGCTGGGAGAGCTTGCTGAAGTAATAAAATAAATAAATGGCAATATTATGTGTGCATATATGTATAATATTACATCAGGCCTCCGTCTTCCATTGGGACTGTTTGGAGTAGGACCATGAGAGTTTCAATAATTTCTGGCAAGTCTCAGCACCCACTGGGCTCACAGTGCAGTAAGAGGGGGATTGCAAGGACCCTAAACACATTTTAATATGCATTTTGTTTCACTGGATTTCTTGATGGTGAGCTGAATATCAAAGTTACAGGAAAGAGAGCAGGGATTTTTTTTTTCTCCTCTTGTTGTCTCTTTTGGGATAAGCTCCCAGCATAAGATCTATGATGTGGTATTAACACACCACTGCCTGATCTCCCTTATAGATGCCTTCTCAATTTTCATAGTGTGACTGCAATGAGCATAATGTTTTCTCATATTCCTTGGAGCCAGGAGAGTTTGGCAAAACTTCAGGACTTTTAAAAATCCTTCATAGCCTTACCAGCAAAGGGTATGTGCTCACCCAGCCCTCTGCAGACACAGAATTCTCATTTACCTGTCTCCAAAATGACATGGGATATAGGCTCCCTGAAACATAGAGACCAAGACTAGTTGCTGTGACTCCAGAAAAGTCTCTAATCCCTGTTCAGAACTTCCTCTGTATTTCCAGAGTGTGGTTTTATTCCTCTTATGTGACAGGGACAACTGTTTCTGAATCAACCTGTAGTGTGGGCCTGTAAACAGAGCAGTAACCTGGCAAGGAGAGACACAAAAATGAGAGAAAAAATTGCAATTCCTCAAGCCCACGTCTCCTCTATTGCTTTTCTCACTTAATTTGGCTCCAACAAGGATAAATTCAACACTACAAATCACATCAGTTACCTATACAGGGTAGACCTTGTGCCCCTTTGCATTCTTGTGTGAAGAAATATGTGATTTTTCTATGGCATGTTGCTAGGAGAAAAAAAAAATTAAAAGTTAGTTTTAACTTGACTCTGAAATCTCAAGGTGAAATCCAGTAGGAGTTTTCACTCTGAAGAGCCGTCAGGTTACAATCTGGGAAACAGAGTCTTGCCGTGCTGCTCTGCATGCAGATCATCATCATTTTACAAGTCCTATTGAACCAACCCATCCAACTTGGCTGGTGGAGTTGGGAACATCTTGTTTGCAACACGTCATGTGTCAGGCGGATGTACCAATTCAAATGTTCTCTCCAAAATGTCTTTTTCCACCACACACATACCATCCAAACAGCCTGTTAATGGCTTGGCTTTTCAGGAAAAAAAGTGTTTTTCATGCTTGGCAAGTCAGTCCAGGAGGAGCAATTTGTATTACACTAGGTATTTTAGGCAAATACGTAGTCCCATCCCCACACCCTACTCCTGTGATTTCCTGTGATTTGAGGTGGGTTAAATAGCTTCTAAGTGTTCAAACTGGGGAAAGGGGGAGGAAACTAGACATAACAGCTCAAATTTGGTTGTGGTCACAGGAAAAAAATGGAGATGATTATACTGATGTAAATCCTGTTCCTGTTTTGACCTTTGCCTTTTCATTTTAGCAAAGCTTAAGCTAAGCCATCCTGTGTTGTATTCAGTATCTGAACAAACTAGTTAATGCGTGGACCCCCAACATATAATTGCTCTTTAGAAAGAGGAGTAAACAAAGAAAATATTTTATGTATGTTTCACTATGACAACCTGGACAATGTTCTCTCCATCAGTACTCCAAAAAACAAAAGAAAACAAACCCTGAAGTTTTGGCCCAGGGACATAATTCTGGACTCCATCGTCACCATGAAATACAGATAATGGAATTTCAGATGTCAGCGGAGAATAAAAATTCCTCATAATTCTCACAATATGCTCATTTAAAAAAAAATAAGCAAAAAGAGGGTGTGTGTATCTTCTAATAATTAAAAACACATTTGAGAAATCATTTTCCAGTTTACCACTCCAAAAATCCAGATGGTGTCAGAGACTGCATTGAGAGGGATGTTAGTGAGAGTCACACACATCCCAAGTCATGACACAGAAGAGAATCACCATAGGGATGGTGGGTGTTGCCAAGCTCTGATAAGAGCAAAACATCGGGTGGATTCCTCCACTTTCAGTTTGAATGCACAACTCTGCGATTACTCAAGTGAATAATACTGGGATGAAAAATAAGGGCCAGTTATGCTGAAATAGAAATGTTTGCTTGTGGTTTTTTTCCATACTTTGTATCTGTGCTTCCTCTGTACTTCTGTAGAGGAGAATATGGACAGGTTTTCGTGGTTGTTTTCTTTTTTACCCTTAAAAAGGCAGGATATATGGGATGATTGAAAAAGAAAAGATAACAGAAAATAGCAGATTAGGATGTAACACACTCCTGCATCTATTGTTGATGGCTGAGAAAATCATCTAGCCTTCTTCTAAGTCTGTGCAGATTTATTCCTGCATCTTTATTTTCTGCTGATTAAAATTCACTATCACTCTTTTCAATAAGAGGTTATTCTCCACCGTTTTGCTAAAAACAATCCACTTTTCATATCAAGCCTGTGTACAAGCTTATTACATCTTGTTCATTTGGACATGAGTTGTTCAATCTTCCAGGTGCTTTATGGGGGATTTAACCATCCAACTCAAATGAATGATCCCTCACAAAGAGGTTTACTCACTGTTGCTGCTATGTTCCTTTGCCTAATTATTTAAATTACCTTAACCCCTAAAACATAACATGAAATTACTGTGCCAGCAACACAGCTGTCTAGCCAGAGTCTATGCCAGTGAGATACTAGGAGCAGTAACACTCTGCCATCCTCCAGTGATCTGCAGTTCAGAGATTCTCGTTGCCTGTGTGAGGGCTTTTCCTTGATGATTGCTTCCTCCATGAATTTGTCTGACTGATTTTGCAGTCTTAACTTTGAGTCCAGAACACCTTGTGGTAAAGAAATTCTGTGGTCTGCCACATTGGTTGCATTTGTTAACAAAGCAATGCACTGGAAAGACTCTTTTACATGTTAATTTGTCTTGCATCCATGTCTGGGGACATGTGGAAGCTGTTTGGAGTGGTATCCCTACTCAGGCCTTGAAGGCATTGACTTCAGGTTCCTTCCTTTTGAGAGAAGGTGGAGGTTGTGTTGTTTCTTCATCTATTACAACCCAGAATTTCATTCCTGAATGTTGATTATTATGTAGGTAAAAGTAGGATCATCCTTTCCTGCACATATTACTTCTGGTCACGTAAGTACCCATATTACTTTCATCTACCTCTTCATCATCTTCATCTCTTAAATCAATGACAGTTTTAGCATACTCCTGCAGGTCTTGGCAGCTCTTTCATAACTAACCCACTGCAAGTTTTAAGATTTGTCTAGTTCTGCACTAAGTGGAACTGAAATAAGGAGGAAATTGCGTTTACACAGGAAAGGTAACCAGGCAGTGGCAGCCTCACATTGTGCCTTGAGAGATGAGGTTTTAATTTCAGCTTTTCCCAGGCTTTCTGTGTCAGTTTGGATGGGTTACTTCATCTCTGTGTGCCTCAGTTCCCACTGGAAAAATGGACCCGTTAATACCTGTCTTATCTACTTTGGCTATAAACTTTTCATGGCTATGGAGTTGTACAGCTCTGTCCTGTAGACCCCACAGCAGTGGGGGTTGAGCCTTAGGCTGGGTTTTTCACCATCTGCCCTCATAACAATAATTTATTCAACTGAAACTAGAATTTAATTCTTTTAAGGACAAGTAATTCCTTGCTCGTTTAATAAAACGAGCAAGGAATTACTTTCTTCATCATTTCTGAATCATTGAAGAATTTCAAGGAATTTCTTCATCATTTCTGTCTTTGCGAGGCGGCACCAAGGACAAATCACATGAATTCCTTGCACTCACCAGCTCTTTTTCCAGGAAGATTTTAGACTTTGTTTTTTTCAATGTTCATTAAAGATCTCTTGCACCCTTGCTAAGTCTCAAGATGCTGTACGAAAGAGGGAGCAAAGGAGCATGAAACTAGAGAGATTTGCAGTCTTTGTTGCTAAGATTTTCCTTTCCTTGACCTGTGTAAGAGATGTATTCCTTATCTCTTAGGCAAATACTTTAACTGTTCCCTATGGGTGTTGTCTGATGGGTATGGCTGTCTCCCACAGAATCCAGTAGGACTTCAGGAGCTTCAATACTGAAAAATTATTTGTGGCACTAAGACAACCTTGTCATAACCTGAATATTGCCTTCAATCTTTTTTATATGAGCAGCTAAACATGCTTCTACTGATTATAGTGTAATTTTCCTGAATTAAGAACAAAAAGCTTCAAACTGAATATTGTAATAATTGCATTTTATATAACTTTCTCAGATGTTTTTCTTTTTGTGTTTCTCCATGTTTCATGGCAAGTAAAAGAAATTCCTTTTTTTTTCTTTTCCTCAAGTTTTCCTTGCAAATAAAGGGATTTCCTGATCACTCAGTATAGGACCCTTGTTATCGAGTTGGTCCCCAACAAGTATTAGTGGATCACTTTGTTACTGAACACACGTTGATCTGCAGATACTGTTTATTTTTTTGTTGCAGTTCATTCGGTTTTTGCACATGAGTTTTAAAAGTGAAGATTTTTCTAAAGGTAGGAATATTGGGAAACTCCAGTGGGTATTAGAATTGTACTGTCTCTCTCTTTTGTGGAATGGTTGGATTTCAGATTACTGGAAAAGTCTGTCGTGTCATGTTGTGCTAGAATTTGTTTTTTCTTTGTCAGATGTCAAGTTAAATTGACTGTAGACAGTTATATTCCAGAAATGCTGTGTATAGATAATTTTTATTTGTTAAAATATTGTGTATTTCTTTAGGTAATTTTGCAATAGTCTTCAGTATAATGTAGATGACTGATTTTCAGCTTAATACACAACATTTGTGTATTAAATTAATAGATGGATGGAACCAGAACTTAGTTGGAGTTGAAAATTTGGTATGACTTGAGCAATTTGATTAACCATATTCCATTCAAGGACTTGTACGATACCTTAAAGAGGGGAGAGTTTAGGGGATTTTTCCTTTAATTTTAAGACTCTAAGTTTTAAATAGAATTCTGTTTTCCAGCTCCCAAATAAGGGAATAGTGTTATAGAAAGGACTTAAGTGAGTCTTTGCAGCAGTGGACATTACAGTCTGGAAAAATGTGTGGATTTTAGAATCTGTCTCCACAAAAAATTGATTATAAATCCACAATTTGATTAATCTCCATGGGTCACCCAAGCACTACTCTTCCTGTTACACTAGTCCTGAACTAGGAGGCACTCAAACTCAGATCTCAAACTGAGACGACTTAATTTCCCAAATAGTAACTAAAATCACCTACAAGCATTTGCAGGATGAATTTAATTTCTCAGTCTCTTAGGCTGTAATTAATCTTTGTTTTAAGCAAGCAAGAGGGTATTGCATATTAATCACAGGTGGTTTCTAGTCTCTCTGAGGCTTGAATGGCTTTCCATGCAACTTCCTTCAAGAAGGATCTGTGATCCATGTATGTATTTGAACCTTAATTCTTATGTGCCTTGTCATTAGAGACGTTGGAAATGTTTGCCAAGCTGGACATCTTTTCTGCTCTGGTGTGGTCTCGGGGAAGAACTTGAGTCCCACCCCTAGCTGGCCCTGCTGAGGCTGGTGGGTGTTTCTGTAGCCTTTGGACTTCCCCCTTCTTGGAAAAACTGACCTTGCCAAGAGTTGCAAAATGTTGTTGACTGGGGTCAAGTTTCGGCTGGAGATGCCAAAATAAAGGATTTATGTAGTCTGGGAAGAATTACAGGCTTGGAAGAGGGAGATAGATATTTAAAGGTCTGAAATGGGGTGATGGGGAGAAAAGTGTTTAAACACTGATGTAAACTTTCATTGACTCCAACAGGAATTAATTGGCAGGGACTTTTATGTGACTTTTGGGGTTATATTTCCAGCTGACTCACACTGACAAAGCTCCATTGAGCAAGATCTACTGACTTAGAGTACCTAGAAATTGGAAAAAGTGTTTTGCAGAAGACTTGACATCTTCCTTTTTATATGTAAAGTTTCTGGATCTAATAGAAGAAAAAAATGTCTTGGTCAGAGTGCTTAAGTGCTTACTGCATTAATTCCAGCCTGCTGATGCCCAGTTTTACTCTGTCTGAAGTGTAGACTCTAAAAAGCTCTTAGGAATAAGGTTACATTAAGTTTTAATTTCCTACTTACTTTTTCCTGTGTTTAAAAGAAACAGATGACCCAGCTCCTTGCTCTTTAGGTAGCATTCAAGTACACTCAAAAATATACCATAATCTCTTGACAAACTTAAATTTATGACATCCTGGGTTGTAGACAAGCTGAGTAAACTAACTACATAAATTGCCTAAGAACTTTAAACTATTGGGAAGTGGTGCTAGGAGAAAACAAATTTGCTGTACTGTAAAGTAACTTTTTTGCTACCTATTTGAGCTGAAATTTTCCTGTTTTTTTTTTTTTTAAATGGTTGTTGGTTGGGGCTTTTTGCTGAGTTTTTTGTTGTTTTGTTTTGTTTGATTTTTTTTTTCATTCCTGCAAAAGCTGTTCCTATTTTTAACACAGAACAACGTGAATCCTACGTAGAGCTCTGGGATTGCTCTTACCTGNGACCTTGCCAAGAGTTGCAAAATGTTGTTGACTGGGGTCAAGTTTCGGCTGGAGATGCCAAAATAAAGGATTTATGTAGTCTGGGAAGAATTACAGGCTTGGAAGAGGGAGATAGATATTTAAAGGTCTGAAATGGGGTGATGGGGAGAAAAGTGTTTAAACACTGATGTAAACTTTCATTGACTCCAACAGGAATTAATTGGCAGGGACTTTTATGTGACTTTTGGGGTTATATTTCCAGCTGACTCACACTGACAAAGCTCCATTGAGCAAGATCTACTGACTTAGAGTACCTAGAAATTGGAAAAAGTGTTTTGCAGAAGACTTGACATCTTCCTTTTTATATGTAAAGTTTCTGGATCTAATAGAAGAAAAAAATGTCTTGGTCAGAGTGCTTAAGTGCTTACTGCATTAATTCCAGCCTGCTGATGCCCAGTTTTACTCTGTCTGAAGTGTAGACTCTAAAAAGCTCTTAGGAATAAGGTTACATTAAGTTTTAATTTCCTACTTACTTTTTCCTGTGTTTAAAAGAAACAGATGACCCAGCTCCTTGCTCTTTAGGTAGCATTCAAGTACACTCAAAAATATACCATAATCTCTTGACAAACTTAAATTTATGACATCCTGGGTTGTAGACAAGCTGAGTAAACTAACTACATAAATTGCCTAAGAACTTTAAACTATTGGGAAGTGGTGCTAGGAGAAAACAAATTTGCTGTACTGTAAAGTAACTTTTTTGCTACCTATTTGAGCTGAAATTTTCCTGTTTTTTTTTTTTTTTTAAATGGTTGTTGGTTGGGGCTTTTTGCTGAGTTTTTTGTTGTTTTGTTTTGTTTGATTTTTTTTTTCATTCCTGCAAAAGCTGTTCCTATTTTTAACACAGAACAACGTGAATCCTACGTAGAGCTCTGGGATTGCTCTTACCTGAGTTCAGATCTCCCTGCTGTTCACTCAGAGTCACAGCTACATCTGTGGGCAGTACATAGCTCTCTTTACCGTGAGATTTGTTAAAATCTGTGGTTAATGAGACCTGACGTAATGCCTATAGCTACATATTACAAATGCAACTGCAGAGTCCTGATACATGATGCCCCAAAACTGGTTAGTTAGACTGCTATTTTATGTGGACTTTGTGATCTTCTCTTAGATCTTTGCTCTCACTCTTCTCATAAGAACAATTTAAAAGCAGTCTCCGTTTGCATGTTCACAGGATATTCCAAGTTGGAAGGGACCCATCAGATCATCTAGTCCAACTCCCAAATGAACACCCACCCAGGGATCAAACCCACAAGCATGGAACCATGAGCACCATGCTCCACCCATCCAAGCCTCCCACCATCTAGACCATGTCACTGAGTTCCTTGTTCCAGGGATGGTGACTCCACCACCTCCCTGGGCAGACCATTCCACTGAGAGATCACTCTCTCTGTGAAAAACCTCTTCCTAACATCCAGTCTAAACCTCCCCTGGCGTAGCTTAAGACCATGTCCTCTTGTTCTGGTGCTGGCAGCCTGAGAGAAGAGATTTGCACCCACTCAACTGCAATCTCCCCTCAGGTAGTTGTAAACAGCAGTGAGGTCACCTCTGAGCCTCCTCTTCTCTAGGCTGAACAGCCCCAGCTCCCGCAGTTACTCCCCATAGGGCTTGTCCTCCAGTCCTTTCACCATTTCACTAACCCTAACCCTAACCGTTCACTGGACCCTCTCAAGCAGCTCAACATCCTTCTTTAAACTGGGGAGCCCAGAACTGGACACAGTACTCAAGATGTGGTCTGACCAGTGCCGAGTACAGGGGAAGAATAACTTCCCTACACAAGAGAAAAAGCAAGTTATTCTCTTACCAAGAGGTCCACTAACTTAAATGTACTTTTTCTACAACAATTTCTACAATACACCACAATCTGAATTTTTCTATCTGTATGAATCTGGGATGCAGTTTTTGCAGTTTACATTCTTTCTTCTTATCTGTAGATACTGTACAACCAGGCACAGCAGAGTGTAAAACAAGAAAAACAAGCAATTACTCTTTGACACTATAGCACAAAAACATTTGATCCACTGTAAAGAAAATTTATATTGTCCACATTTATGTGGTTGAGTAAAAGTAACAAGGGAAATGACCATGAATGAAGCAACAGGTCTGATTCCAGGAGGCACAACTCCATATTATCCACATGCACATGAGAAATTACCTTTGCCAGAATTATTTTTGTTATGGTTACATGTGTTTACTGAGAAAAAAGGTCCTAAAAGAAGAATTAAATTAATTTCCAGAGGGGAGGAAAAAACCCCCAAATAAACAAAACAACAAAACTCCCCCAAAACAAACAAACACACACCCCACAAACAAATCAACAAACAAACCTCCAACATATCATAGCCACTGTTTAAGAAAAATAAAATGCTGTGGAAAAAAAAAATCCTGTCATGTACACAAATACAGTTTGAATGTATCATGTACCTGTATTTATCTGACTGTACTAATTATTGCCTTGTTTTCCCCCTGGAGTCCCTGCAAGTTATTATAAGGTTGATTGGGAATCCTGTATTGGCAATTCACATTGTGGATTAAATCTAAGCAGATATTATGAAAATACAGTCTATAACAGGGGGAAAACCAGCTCCATGGATGCAGATGGGCCATGTATAGAGTGAGCTTGTGATTTGAAGATAAAACAATGTTGGGCTCCAAGTTGCAACATCACAAAACGTGACAATCTGGAGGAAAGGACAAGTTCTGCATTTATTTTTTGATTTCCCCCCCATTTGTTCTTATAATACACACCAGCAGTCAGACCACACAGGAAGTTTGCACAAATCTACATGGTGAAAGTGGGATGGGAAAGCAGAACTAGCTCTGCAGCAAAGGGTAAGGCATGTTTTATTTCTTCAGCAGCTGGAAACATAGTGTGGCACTGCAGACCAAAATCAGCTTTGCGGGGAAGAAGCTGTATAATCACTATGTCTGACAGTTCCTTAAGATGTGATGGTCTGGAACAGAGCAGTTACCTATATATGGTATCTTTGTATCGCCTCGGTAGGAGCAGCCAATTTTGAAATCCTTCATTAAAAATGTGCTTGAACTGAGGGGTTCCAGCAACAGTTAACTAAAAGCTTCAGGCCTAGAAGGGCTTCTTTATGAGGAGTTTTTGATTACAGAAGCAAAGGGTTGTACGGAATAGCAAGCACTTCTCAGAAACAGTGACTTAGGCTTTTGTTGTTTGAATTGTTTCATAACACAAAGGAGAAAAAAAAACAATCTTGTGAAAGATTTAAAACCAATAGCTCACATGGCAATTAGCTCTGTGACAGTGTGACAGTTGATATTGTGGAGGTCAAATGCTTAGAATTGGAAAAAATATATTTTTATGGGTGATGAGAACCTCTACAGTCAGAAAGGATTAAAATGGATGGGGAAGGATATAAGTACTCACGTTTTGGCCAACTACTGTCTGAGGTCGAGGAGATCTTTCCTTATTTGGCAACATATCTTTATCCATGGAGGCTTTTTGTACCTCTTAGGGATGGAAGGTCACACAAAATAAACTCCTGTCTGATCTAATGAGGTAATTGCTGTGTTATACAAAAGAGCTTTAAAATCCTACTCATTGAATTTTCTTTCCTAATAATGGATTTTAACAACACTTACTTTATTGATACAATGCATGACAAAAAAAGAAAGAACAAATCTTTCAGGCTTTTTGCTACTAAAGAATATACTTTTATTTAACAGCAGTGTATACAATATCTTAACCACTTTTTGGACCAATGAGTTCCACAGGGTAATCTTGTATTGCATTAAAATAATTATCTATCACTATTTGAGCTTTGTGCACTCTGATATAAGTAAATTGTATACTTTAGCAAGTCAGCATGCATTCTGACATTGTTATGGGAAATATTTGCATAAAGAAAATGTACACTCCTCTTCCTCCCCCTTTCCACGATAAAAATCTCAGTACACAATAGCTGTACTGCCACATGTCATGGGGACATTGTGTAAATTACAGAGTTACAAATTTGTCAGCCTAACCAAATGTCTGAAGGAATAATGTCATATTAGTTATATTTCAGCTGTGAGCCTGGCCTGTTTTAACCTTGCTTTGTGTGGCAGCTAGCCATACCAACAGCTTGTGCATGGCTGATTATAAACAACTTTATTTTAATGTAACAAGACTCTCATTTAATTCCTGAGAGTTTGATGTGATGGTGATCAAAGTTAAATTCAGACTCTGAGGTAAGGATTAGGCTAGAATTACCAGAAAAGACAGGATCTTGAAGATTTCAAGATACTAAAAATCTTTCGTAGGTTGTAATTCAAACTTTCTGAAGATGGATAGTGCAACTGAAAATATATGGATGGAGAAGTTCTTTATGTGCAAAGAGAGGCTTGATATAATTTGGGCCAGTTTGAGTTCTAATTTAATTCCATTTTTGTGTGTTCAACCAATATTTATTAATTTGGTATTCCAAGTTATTATCTGTTTTCTTTCTCTGGGAATAGTGTGTGTGTCTTGGTTGGATCCTCTTGTGCTAAATCAGATGAGGATTTATACTTGGAAGAGGGGGATCCTGCTTTGGGGTTTTTGCTATTTCTGGTGGTTTCAGTGTTAGGGTTCTTTTGTGGATTATTTACAAATTATTTTATTTTATTTTTCATTTTGATTATTTCATTTGCTTTGGAGTGGGTTTTATTTTGGGAGGGTTGAGGAGTGAGGGTGAGGTGTTTGTTACAGAGGATTAAAAGTGTCCTTGTTGAAGCAATGTTCCTGAGAGGTTCTCTGCCTTTTCTTGACTACCTGTTTCAGGAAGCTTAAGACAATTTAGTACTTTTGAGATTACCGTCTCCTTGCCAAGCATCTTGGAAGTTGAGCAGGAAGCTCAAATAAGGTATGAGGGACTAAGCCAACATCTATATGTGACTGTACTTACACGTGCAGTTCCTGAAGAGGGTGGGAAGGGACGGCAACGTTCACTTCATTTTGAAATCAGCAATAGTCAACCCAAGTCCATAAATGTCGAATTTGAGAGGACAAATCAAAACCTGAGTTGAACTTCCGAGTGGTTCTTAAGCTTGTGGTGAATTAAGTCAAATTGCAGGAATGATCCTTCACCGAATTGTCTCTTTAAACTCCTGCTGCTTTGCACCTTTACCTTCCCTCTTTGCAAACAGCTGATTTTAAACATTCCCTCTTTCCCTCCTTTAGAAATAGTACATCTCCTCATCCCAAACAGAATCAAAACTTGCCACAAACATGTCTGGTAAAGTCGGGAAAAAATTGTGGTTTACTATTCTTTTTATCCCCAACAAGTTTTCAGATCATGCTTATTATTTTTGTTTGTTTGAGAGAGCAACAATATAAATCATGAGCTTTAATTTTCTGTGCAGTGTTGCCAGTGACAGGAGGGGGTAGGAGACAGCTGTAATAGCCTAATCCTACGTTATGAGTTTGGTATTTGTATCATAGGGAAATATAATGTTGCCCATCATCCTGGTGAAATCTTTAGGAGTGCAGTTAATGAATCTAGTGTTGTCACTTTTCATCATTACAAATTTTCTTAGCTCTAAGAAAAATTATTATATGAATGGGGATTTCTGGTCTGTAAACACATAGGGAAAAAGCTCAGATGTCCACATGTGCACAAAGATTTTTAAGGTCAATAACATTTTTTTTTTTCAGTCAGAAGGTAAAAAATGCAGAAATCTGCTAATTTTCTTGTAATATATATAAAATCGTATTGTGGGGTTTTCTTTACCTCTACTCTAAGATTATTGCGCAATTTTAGGACCTGCTTTGAGAACTTCATTTCTTTTGTGGGTGTCAGCCCATGAATTTTTGAAACCAGAACAACAGAAAAATTTCTGACTTCTCAGTGCTACAGAAACTACTCTTCTAAAATCTGCATCAGCTTCTGCCCAAATTTCACTTCTACTTCAGCTTTGATATTTTGCCCTCACTCTGGACTACATCTGATACACATATAAATGCTTCCTGATTCCAAATGTGAATCATCCTGTTTCTGGGGCAAATTTTCATGGTCCTTTCAAATGTGTACAATAGAAACCAAGTAAAACTCCTGCCCAACACCCACGGAAGACATTAGCTTGCAAAGGTTTCTGACAGTGTTCCTCGGGGAGAGATTTTAAATCCTTTAAAATAGTTTACTTCTGTTATATTCTCATGCTTATGGCTTGTTGCTTTAAAAACCTGTTATTTTTAAGACTTTGTAGAAGTGTTAATCAATTTTAGCTGCACGTCTCCAGATTACATGTGAATACAACATATTTATGCTTTTATTTGTCAAAGAAAGCTCTGTTCCAAACCAAGGGCTTAATAACCAGGGAGTGCTGGGTGGGGATCTTTTGTCATTTAGCTGTGTTTGTCCTGGAGATTGTTAGGCTGAAGTACTTGTTTAAAAGAAACAAAATGAGAATGAGGGATCTATAGCCAAGTTTTCAAATGATCCTCTTGCTCACCGGCACTCTCTGAGACAAGAAAAATGATGGCTAGTGCTTCAAAAATCCTTCATGCTCTCATTTTTCTGGCATTTAAACTCCTAAAAGAGTCTGGCCTTTTTCCTGCACCCTGAGATTGGCCCAAATACTGTTGGGTTTTTTCCGATATACACAGTCCAAAATTAAGGCACTGGTCAGGAAGTTTTTAAGCCAGTTCTTGTTAAGACAACTCCTTCAAGGTAGAATTACCCATCTTTAAGTGTTCTTGACTTCAAAGAGTGTTGATGACCAAGTTCCATACTGGCATATTGAGTTGTGAACAAAAGCAGCTGACTGAATAACGGAGTTGAGTGGAGTTGAGGTTGACTATGTTATACACCAATAACTCTTGAGCTATGGGGGTATTTTCTGCACGTCAATATCATGCCAGAAACAGTCCTCAGTTTGAGGAGGTACACTTTCATTAGGTGCTGAACCTCTTCTGACATTTCTTCTCTGTGAATCTCAGTTGCTTCTAATACTGCGTTTAACTTTGTTGTGAACTTTGGTTTGGCAGAGGAACGTATTTGCTTGTTTGGGACAGGCTGTGTTTTACTGCTTTGCTTAGATTTCCCAGTGTTCTCCAAAATCAGTGTCTTACTTGGAAATCTTGGAAGCCAGTGTTTTAGACTTCAAATAGTGATAGTAAGGTTTGTGTGCTCATTTGAGGCTTACATAAAGCTAAAGCTAATATTTGTGGGCATGATTAAATGTGTTTGGTATTTTGGAGGGGAGGGTTGTATCTAGCTTGTGAGTTATGCTTGCTGCCTTGTGGGGATTCTTATGAAATGTAGCAGCAGCTCAACAGGTTATCTAGCAGAGGGAGAGTTAATGCATAGTGCTGGTACTCATAAATCAGGAGATTACAGCCTGCCTTATACCTCTTAATAAAAAAAGCAGAGAACAACAATTTTATCAACATGTATGTTATCTATAAACGAGTGTTGTAGTCATATGCAAACAGATTTTTATCATTATCCTGCTTCAGATCATGTGACTTTGCAGTGAAGCACTTGCAGGAGATGAGTTAATACATGTTTGACAACAGTTGCAGCCAAAAAAAATATAATCATTAATGCTAACATTAGCAAGACAAATGAGATTTGTGGGGGAGTGAATGGCCAGATTTGAACTTTTGAACTTTCATCCATAAAAGCCAGTTGCTTCCTCACAGCAACTGCTACAGGCTGCTTGTAGACTAGAGCAAAAATGGCATGTGGTGAGTTTTCAAATTAATAGAGATCACAGAATCACAGAATATTATGAGTTGGAAGGGACCCACAAGGATCATCTAGTCCAACTCACCACCTAACACCCGTACAGAGTCCGAGAGCACATCCCAGAGCGTAACACCACCTAGATCCCTCACAGTCTAGCAGGCCGCTCCGAGCCGGAAGGGGCCCAGGGTCATCCAGCCCTACACCCCCTAGCTAGACCATGTCACTAAGCTCCTCATCCAGTCTTCTCTTGAACACCTCCAGGGACGGCGACTCCACCACCTCCCCGGGCAGCCCATTCCAATACGCAATCACTCTCTCTGTGAAAAACCGCTTCCTAACGTTAAGATTGAACCTCCCCTGGCGTAGCTTGAGATGGCACTGATGCACCAATTAGCAGGCTGATCAGTTCTTGTCCTTCTGCACATAAACTATTTTCACAGCATGGCTTGGGTTGGAAGGGATCTCAAAGCTCATCTAGTTCCAAACCCATATGCCATGGACAGGGACACCTTCCACTGGACCAGGTTACTCAAAGATCCATTGGTAAAAGTAATTTGGTGCCCAGAGAGAAGAGTAGACTGAAAAGATGTGTTTCTAGAGAGAAGTAATCTTGAAGGGGAGGAGGAGAAGAAGGCTTAGAAAGTAGAAAATGAAAAGATCTGGGAAGTGAGAAAGAACTGGAGCTGAGGAAGATAATCAGAAATCAATGCTTGAGGAATGTCTGAAGGCCTTGGCTAGTGATGCCTGAGATGAGTAACTGCAAGCAGGGGCACAGCATGGACCAGCACAACATCCTGCCCAGATCAGGGATGCTGAGACATTTTGAATGTAGCATGAAGTAGTGTGAGAGGTGATCAAGTAAGGTCAAACTGAATGTCCTTGGTTTCTAAATACATAACTCCTTGCACCTCTGTGAAAGGTCTGCTGAAACACGAGCAGCCTACATATGTGCTAGTGTAAGGGGCACTCCTTAGGTGGGGGTATATAGCATTTGTCAAAGCACAAATAAATCCTGGCTCCTAGATTTAAACACGTCATGCCAACATGTGCATGCACATGCTGTACAGGCTCAAAGATGACATGGAATTACAGTAGTTCCAAAAATGCTATTTATAGGAGGCTGCAGAACTGTAACCTGTAATGGAATCCTATGTATTTTCTAGAAATTGTGGTCACCTTTTCAATCCCAGTCCATTTCTGAAAAGCAGAAATAAGCTGAAAACACCTTGAATTAAAATGGTACTCTGAAGAGTAGGTAGGATTCATTAAGCGCATTCCTAATTAGGTCTTTGAATATAAATTATACCATATTAAATAACATATTGTGCTTTGAACTCTCAAACCTCACTATAATCACCTTCTAGCTTTCTTTGATATTCTTGGGTACAAACTGAGAAACTAAGTCCCTCTCATTTTCCTCAAATAATCTATCAAGGGTTGTTAGCTGAGGGAAAAGCAAGTCAGTGACATAACTGGTTTCCTCTCAAAAATATGTATGAATGGAGATGCAACTGTCATAGTACAGAGTTAAACTTTGCGCACGTAGATTAAGAATATTTTGATCCATTCTATAAGTATATGTATTTTATAATTAACCCATTTTAAGGAAAATAAACAGGATATCTGTACTCCCTAAAAAATGGACTCTTATTTAAAATAAGAAAATTATTAACTTTTTTAAATGACTTAACTTTGCACATGAAAGACATGGAAAAGTAGGTGTAAAACCCTGGTCTGTTCCTTGAAGCTGAAATAAAGGATGGTAAGTGTAGCGAAGTTTCTACATAAAGATAATAAAGCATTTTCCACCTTATTTTCTCAGAGCTTTGAAACTCCTCCTAACATAGGTGCCTCTCCTCCAGCAAGTCCTCCTTATATCCTTCATCACTGATGGTTTGGGAAGTTAAAAAGGAAGTCTCCCTTCTCCTGCCACGATCTCATTACCATGCTTAGTCCTTCTTCTTCTCCAAACATTAATTGAAATTAATGTAAAAACCACAAGTCTAAGCAGAATCCAGGTGACAGACCCCTAAATATAATCCCTTATAATTGCTTGGATGTATAGTAGCTGTATTAGCTCAAGCAGAGGAAACAGATCAATTTTGTAAAGACAGTTTAGGCACTGAGCAGAGCCATTTGGTCTCGGTCATACATGGGGAGCTCTCCAGATGACTTATGCAAGTGACAGTCTCAAATTGTTATAGTTTTGAACACTTATGCTTGGAGTTAGAAGAGGTCATATCATCTATCTCAATTTCAGCGGTGACCTAGACACCAAACTTTAGAAGCAAAACTGCCATTAAAAGCAAACTGAGATCATCTCTGAGCCCACTGGACTAGGCAAGACTCTAAAATATATAAATATGTCTGTCTAAACCTTTTAAATTAGGTCAAGTGAAGCTACTCTGTAACGACAGTCATGGCTCTAGTGCAATATTAGTTCAGGTTGTTTTGTTCCTTATTAAAGTGTCCATATTAAAGAGTTGTACTCATGTAATTGTTGGCCAAATGCCTGACTGCAATTTCTCTCTGTCAAATGAAGACATGAATACAAAAAGAGTTTAATTTACATGGCTTTTTTCGTGTGTGCCTGCGTGGGATTTTTAGAGAGGTGTACAAGGCAGACAGTGACCCCACTCAGTTTAGTGTGATCTCTAGAATGTGCCAGAAACTCTGGCAAATATTTGAGCAGTTTGCTACGGCTCAGTTCTTCACTTCTTAAATATATGTATATTTATATACATATATATGTACACATACAAACATGTATGTATACACATACTCTTATCCATTTTCAATTAGGGTGGATATATTAAGATCTAAACGAGCTTGATTCGACTCATGAAGGATTGAAGGAGTTGCCGTAATTTTAGTGCCTGTGCTGCATTTATTTACCTGTAAAAGGAGCTTGACACAGGAATGATGTCCAGACAGATGCATCATTAAACTGGGGGACACACACACCACCATTTGCTCCAAAGTACACCACTCAGAGAGGCAGGTGTGAGAATCTACATGCTGCACACAAGGATCTTTTGCACAAGTGTGTGACATTGGTGTAGGCATAAAGTGTTAGAATTTTCTTGGATGAATGCAGTCAGTGAACCACATCCTCTTTGCATTGATTGCTGGCTTAAAAACATGATAAATATTTGCTGTCTCAACTGTTGGGTTCACAAAATGCTTCACTCGTGAGTCACATCAAATGCATGGTATAGTTAGCATCTGTTGGGGTTAATTGATAGAGAACTCTTCAAAACCAGAAATAGACTCTTAACTCCTCTGCCTGTTTCTTCTTTTGACAGATATGACACAAAGGGAAGAAAATCTTTATGTAGAATCTCATTGAATTGATGAGATAATACAGAACAGGAACAGAAATGTATGGGTTAATGTGCCTGAAATGTTTTGTTAAACTCAGCAATTTATACATGCATATTTAGGATATCCAAGACACATTCCAGAGAATACTTGTAACAAAAATCTTGTTCCTGCTCTCCTTAACACCTTCTTCCCCTGGGCTCCACCCTGCTGTTGAGTTGAAGCCTTTATTCATCACATCTTGATTAATATTAGGTGCTAAAAGCAAATTGGTGATAACTGCTGGCCATGACAGCTATTGTGCAAGCTCTTGCCAATGGCAGTGCTAGTTCTTTCCTGTTCTTACCTGTAGAAGCCTTCGTATTTTAATCATGGGCCCCAAGCAGAAATTGTCAATTAGATTGAGCCTTGTGGTTGTCTTTGAATAAATGTTCTTTAGCAGACAGATTTAGTGCCTTGCTACTCTATTCCCCTGGTTTCTATGTGCAATATACCTTCCATATACACTAAAATGAAGTATCTTCCTGGGGAAAAAAAAAAAAATCTATCCAATCACACAGCAGATAAAGTGGCTACTCTGCTGAACTCCAGAAAGAAATGAGAGGGCTTGATGAATGCCTTGAGGCCAAAACAATGATTCTCTTGCTGCTTTCTCTTGGAAAAAGAAAATCTAAGATGGAAAATCTGAGTTATTTCAATTTAAACAGTATGGAAGATTATGGTACAAGAGACAGTGTCACTGCTTTTATCACATCTACATTTGATCAAGGTCTCTTGAACGGTTTTGTCCCAAGCGGGATAATGGAAAAAGGGATCTTCTGTGTAACTGGATATGAATTATTGATAAATGGGGTAGAATCTGTGAGGATGCAAGGAGAGTTGTTGTACTGACTCATGAGAGCTGTGGGGGATGCTGGATGCAAAGGCAGCTCAGTTTTGCTTCAAATGATGATTGCATAGTCAGAAACTTAAAAATCACAGACACTTTGCACATAATTACATTTCTTGGACTTGAGTGGGCTGTGAAAAGGAAAGATGATAGAGTCTGGCGTTTGTTTATGTCTAAGAAAAGTAGTCCAAGACAGGGAGGGATAGCACATCATCTTGCATCAAAATTACCATTTTGTGAGTTTCTAATTCTTTTTTTCCACAGAAGTTTTAGTTACCTTTTATAGTGGAATTGACTACATATGTAAGAGTTCGTACTCTGGAGCAAATGAATGAAAGAAAACATTCCTCTCTGGGAGGAAAATATCCTGTTTGAAAGGAGTGTGATGGGTTACCACCAGGGCACTGAGAAAAGTCCAGGATCCCACAGCACTCCATAGTGCTGAGGTGGTATATGTCCGTATCACCCACAGGGGACGTACGGAGGACTATGAATCATATGCTAAATCATGGAATCATTCAGGTTAAAAAAGACCTCCAAGTCCAACCTTCAACTGAATACCACCATGGCCACAAAACCATATTGCCAAGTGGCACGTCCAGTAATTTTTTTGGACACCTCCATGGATGGTGAATCCATCACTTCCCTCATCAACCTGTTCCAATGCTTAACCACACCATCAGTGAAGAAGTTTTTCTTAATATCCTATCTGAACCTTCGCTGGCACAACTTGAGGCCATTTCTCTTTTTCCTATTGCTGGTTGTCTGGGAGAAGAGACCAACCCCCAGGTAGTTGTAGAGGGTGATAAGGTGTCTCCTGAGCCTCCTGTTTTCCAGGCTAAGCAACCCCAGCTTGCTCAGCTGCTCCTCAAAGGACTTAAAAAACAGACCTTTTGCCAGCTCCATTGTGCTTCTCTGGTCACACTTCAGGACCTTCAATATCCAT
>WEKX01025314.1:63049-79100 GCA_013390025.1 Pitta sordida | reverse complement strand
TACGGAGGACTATGAATCATATGCTAAATCATGGAATCATTCAGGTTAAAAAAGACCTCCAAGTCCAACCTTCAACTGAATACCACCATGGCCACAAAACCATATTGCCAAGTGGCACGTCCAGTAATTTTTTTGGACACCTCCATGGATGGTGAATCCATCACTTCCCTCATCAACCTGTTCCAATGCTTAACCACACCATCAGTGAAGAAGTTTTTCTTAATATCCTATCTGAACCTTCGCTGGCACAACTTGAGGCCATTTCTCTTTTTCCTATTGCTGGTTGTCTGGGAGAAGAGACCTCCTTTCAGGTAGTTGTGGAGGGTGATAAAGTGTCTCCTGAGCCTCCTGTTTTCCAGGCTAAGCAACCCCAGCTCGCTCAGCTGCTCCTCAAAGGACTTAAAAAACAGACCTTTTGCCAGCTCCATTGTGCTTCTCTGGTCACACTTCAGGACCTTCAATATCCATCTTGTAGCGAGTGGCACAATTTGCACATGAAATTTTTACAAGAACAGTTTGTTCTTTGTAATTTTGCCCTTTTTGTTTGTCGGTTGGTTGGTAAGAGNGGTTGGTTGGTAAGAGGTTTTTAAATTTTTAATTAATTAATTTTAATTGTATGTACTTTGTTTCACCAAACTAGCTTTAAAAAAAAATAAAATTAAAAAAAAGCCACAAATCCCCCCCTTTCTCCTTCTCCCCTCCCTCCTCACAAAAAAAATCAAACCAACACCCAACCCTCGAAAAAAACCAAACCCAGACAGAAAAACAAGAAGTTTCTCTAGCATATATTTCAGCAGTTGTCCTGACTGGCCCTGAGTGCACACACAGGTGAGTTGATGACAGAAAGTATGATGCTTGGGGTTGGAGTCAGACAAAGGGATTTGTGGTGCTTGGCACAGAGTATGTGCATTCTCTAACACGCACTCACTCCTCTGTGTGAGAGGATGGCTGGGGGAAGCAAAAGAGAAAGGGAATAGTTGTTACCGCGTTATGAATAGGTATAATTAGGTACCTTGCCCAAGGTGACATGGAAATCCTCTGTCAAAAATGAAAATGGTAATCCAGGTCTTGTGGAGAAAAGCCTGCTGCAATACACACAAAGTTATCCTTCCTCTTCTAGCTGCTGCTTTCCAGCTAAGCCCTTTCCTCCAGGGCTGTGGGCATTGGTTTTACCTCTAGTAACATTATGATTCAAAAAAAAGGTGCTCGGGCAAAAAGGATTAGTAACTAAGCTTCTGTCCACGGGCAGTGTGTAGAACAAATACCTCTTACCAACAGCTAGTTCAAAGGTCCGTCTTCGGTTGTGAGGGGGTTTTTTTGGTGGTTTCACTATTAATTTTTTAATTAATATTTGAACTTCTTCAGAATGGAAAAGGCTTCTGTGCAATGCAAACTTCAGCAATTTTGCACTGAGTAAAATGGAGGCAGCATTCGCCTGTACTTCCCCTGCAATTACAAAGCGATTCTCGTGTCTTGTTTGAATTTCCTTTGTCGTTATGAAACACAACAAGCTGACGGCTTGATATTAAAAGCAATTGTGTTTCCATTCATGCAGATGCCAGCCTGTTTAGGTGAATTTACTAAGTCCCTAGACGTACATTTTTATATTATTGCTGTCTCTGGGCCGTGCTGAGCATTTTAATTCTCTGAAAATAACCTGTGTTTTCCTTTCATCTCTTCATTAGGTCTTTCATCATGAGGACATGAATTTAAAAATATATATATCTCTAAAAGTTGTATGTTTTAAAGATGTTTTTATCATTCCAATTTGTTGAGCTGTGCTTTTAACGTTGCGTGGTTTTCACTACCATAAAATGGCACAATTATTTCTGTGTTGTATTGCTTTGTACCCTGAGGTTCCATTTAAAACAAAGCAGAAAGACGTGTTTATAGGCAGTATTGAAAGCAATGTATATGGATCTTGATGTCAGGCATATTTTATTGAAGTAAGATTAGATGACAAGTTCTGCACTACTGAAGTGAAATCAGAATGAGATTTTGCACCAAGCTGCATATTGTTAAATCAAAATTAAAGTAATACCAAGCTGTTTTGTTACTTTTGTGGATTTTTGGTGGCACTTTTTAGAAACAAATTTTATAGCCAATTATGAGGATTTTAAAGCAAATATTCTGAGCTTTTTCAAGATACTGTTACATCAGAATACATGCTCATGCTATCAGATACCTGAAGACTGAAATTCCCTGCTGTCTATTGTGCATGTATGTTTGGAGTAAATTCTTGTGAGTAAAACTAATTTTCTTTCTATATAAAATCACCTCATTAAGTACATCCCGGGTAAAAAGCCCCTTTTATTTGATCCCTTCATCTATTATGTTTTTCTGAAAATAGGTTGAGAGGGTTTGCTTCTACTCAAGAGGGAGAAGTTTAAATTATATCTGTTTTTAGGTCAAATACCTGGGGTCAGGTCTAATTAATACCTGCACAACAGGAAGGACAATAGTACCACAAAATTAGCAAAA
This sequence comes from Pitta sordida, assembly GCA_013390025.1. NCBI lineage: Eukaryota > Metazoa > Chordata > Aves > Passeriformes > Pittidae > Pitta > Pitta sordida. The sequence goes on along the minus strand of WEKX01025314.1, from coordinate 76,619 downwards.
CCGTGGATTTTCTTTCTGTTTACAGGTTTCTATTGGGCTGGGAGGGGATCCCACAGGAAAGAGTTTTCCTTTCACATTTGCATTTTTCATTCATAGAAGGCATCTATTTCTGATTAACAGAGGGGATTCGCAAATTACAGGCTTAATTAGACTATTGGTGCTTCAATATGTGAAGGAATCACCTCTTAAAGGATGGTCAAATTAAACACCTTGCTTCAATGCTTCATGATAAGCTGTGGTGCAGGAACATCCTGGGCACTAAAATTTCTGTTATGGCACAGTATTAGTGTGTGGAAAATACAGTTACTTGAGGCTTTTGAAGCTATGAAGTAGTATGGCTCAAACTTCTTAGTGTGCTATTGCAGGAATTTCAGTATGTAAGGGAACACCAGCTTCCTATTTTAACTGCATGTTCAGCCTGGACTCTGAATGTCAAGCTGGATTTTTTTTTAATCATCACTGGCATTATTGCATCTCTCACCTCTTTTTCCCATGAGACAGTAATCTTAGCAATATGTGATCTAATAAATATAGATGATTTAAAATCCACGCTGCCTTTATTCCATCTACTCATGGTTTAGTCTCTGCCTGGTATGTGTCACGTAGAGACTGTCTTCACTTTTTTTATTGGTTTTTTTTTTGCTGCTTCCCTTCCAGGATTTAGCTTCTTTTCTATGGAGGTTCTCTTGCAATGTTTTTCATGCAGCATTTAACACAATCAGACGTGGTTCTTGGTTTTGGCTGTAGATTTTGGCATCTCAAACATATTCTTACTTACTACTAATATTATTTCTTTAATGTGTGGAATTTTATAGCTCAATCCCAGGCTCCCTTCACCAACAAGGCTGTATAACATGGAGCTATTGTTCAGAATATGCTTCTTTGGTCAGGTGGGCTTTCTAGTCCAAAATTTCTGCTTTAATTGTTGAGTGATGATTTTATTTAATAACATTCTATAGAGAGAATTGTATAAAATATAATTCTATATTATAACAAGATCTGTGGTATGGAAGTACAATTTTTGCCTTTGCACTGCAAGGCTGTTGCTTTGGGGTTTTTTGTGCGGCTTTTTCTTAATGTTAGCAAAAGCTATCTATAGACTAAACCCTATCTGCAGGACTATTATTAGGTGAGGACTAGCATTGTTTAAAAGCCAGTTTTATGAAAACTTGTTCATCCACAGAAAGGAAGAAAAGTTGCTTTAATTTAATTTAATGTTCCCAGTCCTTTGGGTGGCACAGTAAGAAGGCCTTTTGCCAGGCTCAGAGGGAGAAGAGTGTAAATGGCTTATTGTTCCTTAAAATTTTTGTCTGTTACAACTCTAATATGCTAGGCCCATAAATGTTCATTTAATCTTTGGAATTTTTCTTTTTGTTTCAATTTTTTATGGAGAAATTTGATATGTGGAGAAATTGAGGAATTTACCACCCAGCGAAAAACTAAGCTGAATGTGTTTGTTAATACTAACCTGCGCAGATGTTTTGTCCATTTTTAAAAGGATACATACTTCTGAGGCTTAAAGAATGAATCAAAATAAAAGACCAGTATGATTTATTTTAGGGGAAACTTTACAGATAGTCATGTTCCTGCAAGTTTGCCTAAGTGGGCAGAACTGGTGATTCCATAGTGATGACCTTCTCTGTCTAAAAGGCAGTGCTCTTGTGTTGCTCATTGTTAACAGAGAATAAGAACTGTGGGAAGCTTGTGTCCTACAAATAATGAATGTTATTAAATAGCAGCAAAAACACACAGGACACTCTCTGAGATCCAATTACCAGCTGTAGCAGAGTTGTCTGTCACCCACTGCAGGTAACATACAGAGAAGGATGTCTTGAGGGAATGGTTATCCATTTGGGGGCACTTTTCTTAAGGGGTTGGTATGAAAGCGAATAGGCTTCATAAAGTCTAGCTGCTTTTGGCTCCTCATTTTGTTTTTGGTGCCAGATGACCTCCACCCTTGACAGTCTGTGCCAGTTTCAGGCAGGCGTGAGAGTGCTTTACATGTCAGCAGTTGAACTGCATATATATATGCATATTTTTATTATTATTATTTATCCCTGGGACAGGCACAATGAAAGACTTCTCCAGCCCCTGCTGTAATGCAGCATGTCAAGTTGGCAGCCTCATTTATACAGTCACGCAGCCCCTTCCCTTTCTCACCTGTTCAGATGCTCCATCCTTGGCACGTGTGTCAACAAATGTGGTCAGGTGTAAAGAGGCATGTGGCACAGAAGTGACGTAGCTGTCACATAGAATGGGCTCCCTGCGGTCAAGACAGCACCTCCTGTGGTATCGCTCCGTTGGTCAGCACTCGTGTCCCTGTGAGAACCCATCCACTGGCATACAGGCAGCGTTTTTGTCTTTTGGTAAATGTTTGTGTTTTGACACCAGTGCTGCAGTGTGAGCACTGCATTAGCTCAGTAATTCCTTTGCTTTGCCCCCTTCTCCAAGTGGCCGTGCGCCGTTGTTTGTTCTATGAAGGATTTTGGAGCAGTTTGGAAGAGAACCAGCCGGAGGTGACTTGATTCCAGTTGTCAGTGTCAAAACCTCCAGGCAAAAAGATTGTGCTGCTTTATTGGTTGCTGCCAGGAAATCGTCACAGTAGAGTAGATCCTGAAAATAATTTAATGGGACTGCTGCATTTCAGGATGCTTAGAGGTTCCACTGAAGGCAAGTCTTGGTTACAGAGGAACTTCACAAAATGCTGTTCAGACTTAACTGCAACAAGTACTGTATGTCGTGCTGGCCTTCCCAGCAGGTGAAAAAGCAGTACAAGTGTTAAATTCTGGTGGAAGAAATTATCAGACATGTAGGAAAAGATGATTTTGTCAGCAGTAGTCATGGAACATTCAAACCACTAACAGTCCAACAGTAATATTTTGAACAATAGTTGCAGTTGTATTTTTGTATTTGAGGGGATCAATAGCAAAAGGTACTTTCACTCAATCATTTTCCTTTGCAGCTAGCACAAGGCAAACCAGCTAGAGAGGTTTAGCCATCACAGGTTTCACGAGCTGATGGATCTGAGACAATTTCCCAGATGCTGGGTGGGGAGAACAACCAGGCTGGATTAATGGTCTTATGGAAAACATGATGCCTCATAGAATCATATTTGATTTGCTTTGGAAGGGACCTTAAAAATCATCTAGTTCAAACTCCTGTAACATGAGAGGAATGCCATTCACTAGACGAGGTTTCTCAGGGCCCCATCCAGCCTGGCTTTGGCTATTTCCAGGAGTAGGGCCTGCCTCAGTCCTGTCCCTTAGGTTGACAGTCACAAAAAATAGTTTCCCTAGCTGAAAAGAGAGACCAAGGATGGGTTGCTCCAAAAGTCAGAGCTTTTAGTACTTCTCTGCTGTCTGCCCATGGTGTGTCAGCAGTGAACTCCATCAGTAATTTTCAGCTGTAGAGCTGTCAGTCTTTCACTAGCTCAAATTCAACTTCAGAATAAAGCCAAGGCTTCTCTAAAGTTATGTAGGCTATTTTTGATGGCTCCAGCAGTAGTTGGGAAGGAGTCAGATGTCTGTGCTGGTTTTAAATGGTCAGGACAAAGCTTTGTGAGTGATATGGATGAAGGAAATGAAGAGGGGTCACAACAGGGTCACATTTTTCTGGACTTGGCTGTCCCCATTCAGAAGTTACCCTCCTTCCACCAAACAAAATTCTTTCTGGCTTCCATGAAGTTATACATGATTAGGAGTAGGAATCCAGAAATCCTAGGGTGTGAGAGCTCAAAGTGTTCAGTTCAAATGAGGCATGGTGACAAAAATGTAGACAAAGTACATGGAGCAAAATTCCGACTGTAAACTGAAATTCTGCTGTATCAAGCAGTTATTCAGACAATGAACAATTGAAAAGCTATTCACATCACTTCACATTTGCTTACCCTTGTGGCTGACATGCCCGTTTGGTTATTGTTAGATGGCAGCCATAACCAGTGAATAGTCTTTACTACTTGAGAAAGAATTTAAAAATCAATAGCTCTTTCTTGAATGTCTCTTATTTCCCTAAGTTAGACATGGAAATGCTAGATGAACTCAACCTGTTCCCGGCAAGGACCTTGGTCTGTTCTGTAGTAGATATGAAAAGCCAGAGAAAAATAATTAGAAAGGATGTATCTAATTTTTGCACAGTGAAATCTAAGTAAAGCAGATTGAAGCATGACAAAAAGAGGTACAAGGAGATGTCTCTTGACAGGAATCCATGTCTGTTTGCTTTGGAGATTTTGCCCCCAATATGAATACAATTCTTTTATTTCTGGCTTTGGATGAAACTGAAAGAAATTTGGAAGAAAGGCTTCCTTTGCAGTACCTAACTGAAGTCTGAAGAAGAACTAAATCAAACTTCTTTAATCTAAAGAAAGCATCTGGTTCAAGTATGGGCTTTGAACTTGTGTGCTGCTGCTTCTTCTGTTGAAGCTATTAGCCTTTCTTCAGATCTGACCTGGGGCTTCCAAAATCTGAGTTTTCTCTTTCTTTAGATTGCTGGCAGCAATGGTTTGCTATCAACTGTTAACTTCAATGAATAAATAAACTAAAAAACCCCACAACGAAAATACGGGCTAAAGTCTGTGCTGTGGAGAGGTAATACACCTTTGTGATGCAGTACAGAAGAAACCAACTGCACAGGAGAGAGATTCCTTAGCCACTGAAACTGCAAGGATATCAGAATAAAACTAAAGTTAAAATTTACCAGTGCCAATACTATTGTTTGGCTTTAGCATTCCACTTGGTGCAGAACAAACACAGATAAATAAAAGAAACCTGTTCAGCCCAGAGAGCTCTCCCAAATTGCCCTAGTCAAGAAGAATCAAGTCTGTTCGTCCAAATTTTTGTCATATTGAGTACTGTAATTGTGATTTTTCTTATTTTAATTGATTTCCATGTTTTTGCTGAGTGAAAATCTGGAATTGGCATACAATTGTTTTTTGCATAACTACCCAGAAGTCCTGTATGTGTTAATGTGTGGTCTGACATATTGATTAGAGTGGGAGAGAAGAGATTTCAAACCTTCTTTGTACATTTTCCAGCTTTCATTGCTCCTCTAGAACAAATACCAAAAACCAGTAACCAAATAGGTTTGGACAATCTGAATTTTTTAAACTGAATGCATCTCTTTTCATTATAAGGACCAGAGCTTAATTGCTTTTCTAACTGATAGAGAGACAAAGCTACATGGCTAATCAATAGATCAAATTAGGTCAAGGCATAGAACTTGGAACCCATATGAATCAGAGATCCAAGTTGGTAATAGCCATCTCATGTGACCCTGGAGAAATTATTTAGTATCTCAGGGGACTGTGTTGAGTATTAGGATGATAGTAATGGAAGTACATATTATGAAGACGTAACTCACTAAAAATTGCATGAGGCTCAAGCATTGTGAAGATAAAAGTGCTTTCCTGATGTGGCCATAACTTCATGAATAGGGTAGATTTAGTCAAAATCCAGTTTTACCTCCAAAATATTGATGAATCCAGTTCTCTGTCCTTTAAGAAAAAGAACAGAGTTGGAGTGGGGTATGTTGTGTTTCGGTTTTTCCCATGTTGGTTGTTCCAGTTCCAGTGATAAGGTGGGAGCAAAAGGCTTTTGGACATAAGCAACACGGTCCTTGGAGTGACACAGTGTCCTTGGAACACTGTAACGTGCCAGCTACATCACTCTGTGCAAATAACTAACACGATTACAGTTTTATATTAAAAACAGTAATTCACAGTCACAAAAACATTCCCTGAAGACAGCTTAATACAAAGAGGCTGATTTGGTGTGTTCTGCCAAACCTTTTTTAAAATTAGGTCTTTATTTTGTAATTTTTTTTCTTTTTTGCTTAAGGGTACTTCAGAAAAATAGTGGAGAGATATATAAACCAGGTTCCTCCTTCTATAAATTCTCATGTAAACAGCTGGGCTCAGAAAACCCAGACAGACATATCTGCCACTGTGCTGGGCTCTGTACAAAAGTGCCGAAATTCAGTCCATATTACAACTTAATTAAAATAAACTGCAATGAGCATAAGGAAATCATTGAAAAGCAAAAGGCAAAAGTCCTTGGAGATTGGTCATATTTGTCACTTAGAAGCACTTTCGGCACAAGTGGACAGTTTCATGTCTTTAAAATAACAAGATATAGGTTATAAAGCTGCTAACATTTTCCAATTAAGAAGGGATAGGTTCTATATCAGAAGTGGAGTTTCAGGAGGGATTTTTATAGCTGGAAGGTGTTTCCTAGGAATGTGAGCTGGGTATAAGAAAGCGTCCAGTTAACATGTTACTTAGGTGGTTATGTGTCTTCCTGGAGAGCCTATTTGAGGCAGATAGTCAATTTTGAAGGAGCAAGGTACTGCAATATCTCTACATGAAGAACATGAGTGAGTGATGAACACCACTTCTGACAGAGTGGAGACTTTATATGATTACAGTGATCCCCCAGAATTTGCCGGGGGTCAGGTCTGGGCAGGTCCCACGAGTTATGAAATCCATGAAGATACCAAACCCATGAATATTCAACTACTCCCTGCCTGTAGCTACACACCCTCCACTAATAAGGTCTGGAGGGGCGATCCTGGGAGTGTGGCTCGCTCTGTAGCACCTCATTAAAGCGGAGGAAGCGCCCTTTGGTGCTTCCTGGCAGCGAAATCCAGGGTCTGGGACATCATGCACGGTCTCACAACTCACTGAAAACCCAACCGCGATTAACTGAATATGCGGATATGCGAGCTGTGAATATGCAGGGATCAAATTTAAAATTAAAAAACATTTAAAATGTGGATTTGGGCTTAAGTCTTTCAGCAGCACAGGAGTTGTAATATTAAATAATATTTACTTTCATTTCCTGAACTGAAGTGCTCACAGTTCAGTTCTAAAAATCCACTAATTCATAATACTGTGTTGGTTTTGTTTTTCATGATAAGGGTGTTTTTAGTACAAAATCTTGTTTATGGCAGGGGAAGAGAATTTTATAAAGGAGAGTAGTTTCACACAGTATTCATTGATCGTGAAGCCTTTTTTTTCTCACTCTTTACCTACAGCTCATTTTCTGTTTAGAGAGATTCAAAGCTATTTATGCTTAAGAAAGGAAAATTTATTTCCTTGGATGGGAATGGGGGCGTGTTGTTGTGGGGGTTTTTGCTTTTGGGGTTGTTTTAGGCCTGTTTTCATCAGTGCTGATACGTATATTGGAAAAACAACATCAGAGCTACTTAAGTTGCTTAAGCATCTTAAGTCTGCATTAGCAGACTTGCAACCTCTGTTTATCAGGGCTGTCCTGTGTGGCTGCATTTATAATGTCCAGCCTCTGTGAACAGGCCGAAGGGCAAATACGTACTTTAAAACATGTTGCAATTTGTAAGTCTCCTTCTTTTTTGTCCTCTCTTTAAAATGCAGTTGTAGCAGCTGGTCCTAAACATCCTGAAGACAAGTGTTTTCTTTTTCTCTAAACTTTTCTACTTTGGACTCAATGTAAAGGTTTACTTTCAGCTCTGTGATGAATCTTAGAAACTCAAAGTAGCAAGTCTGTCCTAGAAAAGAACATTATCACAGTTATCTATGCAAAAGAGAAGCTGAAGTGGAATCTAAGTCATCCAGGCAATCTCAAGCCCTGAAATCTAATTTTAGTCTTTCAGAGAGTAGAGAGGGATGCACAGATCTACTTACTCCAACATTAGTCGAGCCAAAAAAGGCACATGTCATTTGAGACTTGAGCCTGTGGAAACAATTTGGAATGAAAATGTAGGAGGAAACTGCTTGCTTAATCATCATCTTTCCAGATCTTTACCGACGAAGAAAAGTAAAGTCAGATAAATCCAATTTGCATGAGATTTTTCATGCATGTAGCTCCTGCTGTGAAGTGGAAAAATATTTCCTCTGTGTTTGGAGAAGCCATGATAGCCTGCCAATGGCTAGTTTAACACCTGTAAGCCCACCTGGCTCTTAACCAAGTCCTGTGAATCCAGGTAGATAAAGCAACTTATTGCAAAGACAGTAAGTTCAAATCTCGTGACTCTGCATAGTCTTTTACCCTCCATGCTCAATCCATTACCATGTTGTCAGCATTTATTTCCAATATCCTACCCAAATAATGTAAATTGAGAATTGAGATGCATCTCACTATAGAGGATCTTGCCTGAGAAGTAGGAATATCTTGTTAGCCAAAACATTATTTTTATCAGTGTAGGGAGTTGCTTAAATACTTCTGATTACCACATACCAAGGAAAAGGTGTGATAACATCTGTTTTTAATTTATGATTTCACTAACTGTTGCATGATTTTTCCAGTTTTTACAAATAAAATCTTTCAAGTGCTTAGATACTTTCGCTGAATATTGTTATGATTTTTGTTCCATTTACCTTTTCTAGAACTGCAAAATTTGGATTTAAAACTCTCTGGCTTGCTCTGAAAAAAGCAAGGAGTGTTTAACCAAGTAGTGTTACTACAAGCTAGAACAGCTGTAGTTGGGCAAAATGGCAATTAATTGGTCATGGTGGGATTTTTTTCCACCGATGAGGAAGGAAGGCTTATACAATCTAAGAGAATGGTGCATATTTTCTACAGGAAAGGAAACTGTGTACTATTTGAAGTCCTTGAAATATGTTTCAAATTCTGAAAAAAAAATGGATTTCATAATATATCTAGAAAAGCCAAGGAAGTGAGAATTTAGGCATGCAAAAGTGTGGTGCTGCAAAAAAAAGGTGATGCTTCCTCTGTGGTCAGCTGGAGCAGAGAACCTATTTCCTCCCTGGAAACTCCCCAAACCTTTTCTCAAACAGTAAACTAGTACCTTCTTGACAGTGAAAATTTTCTCTGAATGGCAAATAAACTTTCCAGGAAATGCAATATGGAAAAGCACAAGCCCTGCACATGGCTTCATCTAGTAATGAGAAAATGTTATTATCTGGAAGTGAAAAAATTGAACTTTGGGAACTTTGTTTAACAATCATTTCTCTTCCTGAGTGAAATAAATGAGCCCAAGGATTTAGTCCCATGTTCACTCTTCAGAGAAAGGGCTTTTACATTGATTTCTTTCAATAAGCATAATTTTTTATTTTGATGTGCAATTAGGGAAAATTCAGCTTCCTTTTTTTCCAGCTCTTACTTTCACACAATGCCTCTTAATTAAAGGCACTATACAGAGATGGCAGGTGACTTGATGTGCAGGGATGGGATTCTGCTGTGATCAGAATTAGAGCCACATTTCATGCCAGCCAGTGACACTTTTAGGAATATAGAGCTACAAAATTGAAGTTAAGAAAGCCAAAGCCTATAATGGCTCACCACAGAGAAAGCTGGTGGAAGCCAAGCATTGGTAAGCTCTGAGCTCTGTGTACAAGCTGGTGTGTATAGTGCTGTGGTGGTCACATACACCAAGGGATACATCTAATTAACTGGATCCAAAGCCATATCTGAAACCTTAATTTGTTTGCAATTTGCTGTTCAACAACAACCCTCAGTAAGTAAAAGAAGTCCCTGCCTGTCAGCCAGAGCTCTGCTAGCTGTGTTTAATGTGATTCCATTCCCTGCTCTGAATCCTGGGCTGAAAGCCAACGGGGACCTTCAGCTCCTCCTGTGGCTTTGGGCATTTGCAGTTTCCATTGCCCTAATACATCAGTAATTCTTGCATCCTGTACCAGCGTGTTAATTCTCAAAGAACTTTGTAAATCCCTGTGTGGTCTTTTCCAGCTGGCTGCTGTAGAGGCATGTTGATTTGAGAGTGGACATATGGACACCTACCTGCTTAAGTAATGCTACAGCACAGCTTTACTTGAAATTTATCATGCAAGCTGTGTCCCAAAGTATCTTCTGATGATAAATACTTGACTAGAGTGAAGCAAGTGTGGTAGTGTGAAAGGCATAAGGAAATAACTATGATTTTTTTACTGCTATTCTCTGGAGGATGGTAACCTGAGAAAGAAAGAGCATCCAAGGAGACTTGTCCAGGTGGCTAAAGGACTACGTATTTAAAGTGACATTCATTCCAAATTCTTTCACATTCTTAAATTCATGACCTGGTCAGGATTTAAGTTTCTTTCTATTCATATACCAATGCTTGTTGACATTTAAGACTGAGAACCAAAAGCTTAAAAAGGAGACCACAGGTAGGAAAGAGGATACAGAGGTAACCTGAGCCCCTGAAAATGGGCTTCAAGGATACAATGGGGCAACCTTCAAATTCTGGTATTACAGTAATATCCTGTTTTCAGAAGTTACATCTTCTGCTGACTATATGACAGGGATAGCTATGACACAGGGACTTGGAGAAAAACACAGTAAGAAATATTTCTGGGTTTGCAGGGGTATTTTTTTCCCTCCTTTTTAATATATCCTGACTGTCATAGTCTATATTTTCTTTGTTCAAAACCTTACAGTAGCTGTCTACAAACTGCTGCAAAGTGCAGTTACCTGTTATTGCCCTGTAAATAATTGAATAACCTCTTCCAGGCAACATGGTCAAGATGCAGATTTAATTTACTTACAGGCCAGTAGTAAAGATGGTTGAATCCACTTGGTTCACTGTCTGTCTGGAGGTGTTGAGTACAGGTACATAAATAGTTTACTGAACCTGTCAAATTCTCTGGCAGGAATGAGCGTGCCCTCTGGTCTGTTACATGTGCTTATATGAAACACTTCCCCTTCACTTCTCAAGCAGTAGGGAGTAATATATTTTTCCAATATTTTTATGGAAGTAGGTAAAAAAATAGAATGAATCATATAGTAGCAGAAGTGGACACAGAGTTTGGCTTTCTGGGGTTATTTGGGAGGTTGTTGCTTTGTTTGTTTGGTTTCAGCAGGAAGCGTGGCATGATATTTTTTTTGTCTCTGTGCTCTTGAGAAACTATATGAACTAATTAATAAGGTGATATGTAATTGTCCCTGCCTAAGTTTGGACAGTAGTAGACAGTAAGGCTAAAATGCTCCCTAATGGAATGTTCAGGTTGTGAAATGAAACATAGGAAAATCAAAACTCAAACTAGACACTACAAACATTCTCGCATCACCAAGGCAGGGGTTCATCCCATCTCTAATGAAGATGTCACATTAAAACTGGTTTTTTGAGAATTAGTACCATAATCAGGAGTGTGCTTAAAAAAAAGAGAGAAGCTTATACGTATTTTGCTTAAGGCCAAGATCCAAAGTAAGTGACATCCCTTGATTAGTTACCTGTGCCTTTCAAAATCTTTCATGTCTGATTTCAAAGTTTTATATTGCTTAAAGAAAAAGAATACGTTTTTGACTCTGATCTGTACCCACTACAAAAAACTTTAATTTGATATTATTTCTGCCTCAGGTTAATGTGTTTTGAATTTTTTTGTCTCAATTATATTAAAAAAAACCCAAACCAAAAAACAGATGAAGAGAGAAATAATTTTTTAAGGGTGAGATACATTGGAGGGAAGAGAGAGGAGAGGGAAATCTTCCATTTAGGAAGTCAGTCTTAAATGAGGCATTGTCACTTGCAGAGGTCCTATCATCTAAATTACTTTTCCAGACTAATTAATAAAAGCTGGATGCTACTATTTGTCCATTAACACTATCCCTTTGGAAGAGTCATGTTTTCCAGTTGCTGCCTGTTAAAAACAGGTTAAGGTAATAAAAAAAAGAGCACGCCATTCAGCTATCACTCTCCAAGATATGAATGCTTTAAGGCCTGGTCACACATAATCAGTAGCATTCCTCTTTATTTTTGTAAGATGGTGAGTGTCTAACACACACACACACGCACGCTTGCCGTGTCCTGGCTATGTTCCAGAATGTATAATGATTTCCCTATCTCAGTTCCCTTACACTTTGGATTAGATACAGTGTTTTTGTTGCTTTTCATATGGCATGGCTGTGTGCTGTGTAACAGCTGTTACTGTCCCCTCTAGAGGCGGATGCGTTAAGTTGTGCCGTTTGCAAGACATTGTAAGCAATTTTTAATGAAAACTCTAGAGGTAAGAAGCCACTGTCCAAACTGACGATATTTTCTTGGAAATTTCCTCTCTTTGAAGTTCAGTGAAGATATTCTATAGTTTTGAATGGTGAGCCCATAGTCTTTCAACAGTCCCTCTGTCCCTTTTGTGGTTGCCCTCCATCCAAGGACAGTATGGTGCCTTCCTGCGAAGTGACCAAAGGGTGACTGTTCCCAGATCTGTAGCCATTAAACAAATGATTTTCCATAATTCTGATCATTAAACACTTAATGCTCCCAGACAAGACAAAGTGAAGCCAGAGTTGGTACTGCAGAGATGATGTGCCCAGTATCAGTACCCAATGACTCCACCACTGCACAACATGTGACTTTTAGGGAACTGCTATCAAGTTCCAAAGGTAGAAATTCCTGACTTGGAGTCTATTGGTTATGAAAATAACCTTCTTATCAAAGAAGCCCCATTCTTTGGGTTGGAAAACACCTTCAAGATCATCTAGTTCCAATGCCATAGGCAGAGACCTTCCACTAGACCAGGTTGCTCAAAGCCCAATCCAACCAGGTCCTGAACAATTCCAGTGAAGGGGCACCCACAACTTCTCTGAGCAAACTGTTCCAGTGCCTCACCACCCTCACAGTAAAGACAGATATAAGTAAAGTCATTATATCTGTATACAATAATACGCTGCTAATATTTATAAAAGTGTTCTGCACCACTTAATAGCTTGTCACTTGTGTTGCAAGCTTATATAAAATCTATGGCTGCTGTAGGGCAAAGGTATGAAACTTTCATGAGTAATATAAAATATACAAAATGTTATTGTTAATATTTAATACAATTTGCAGCAGTCAATGAGCACAATCAATGTTTATTAATTAAGTTGTTCTGCTGCAATGGTAATTTCTTCTTTTTGGTGTGTGTATGTCTTCAGGGAGAATTTAGCAAGCTTTTTTGACCCTTAAAAAAAAAAAAAAAAGAATTGGCGTGTTTAACAATAGTGTTAGCAATGTTACATTACTTGTTTGCCTTTTTTCAGCAAGTAAACACAACTCTTTCAGTGATACTCTTTATTTAAACACACTCCATGATAAGAGAACTGGGTTTTGGCCAAGGTGTTTAAAATTATGTGTCGCAATTTGGGCTGTTTGTAGCAGCCATACTGACGCACTGCAGATAATCCAACATTTGGGGGGTATTTTTTTTTGTTTTAGCCATTTCCTACTTATTTATGGGAATTACAGACAGCAGTATGCATAGCAGGAGAGGAATTCATCCACCTGATGCTTAAAAGATCAGGTCTAGCTGTACGTGTTCAATGAGACCACATACTGAGTTGCCCCAAAGGGGCAGTGCTTTGGTCCCAGGCACAGATGTACCCATGCTGGTGATGTTCTCCCCTGGAGCCTACAACACCTCAGGGTGTTTTCTCCAAAAGCACAGAAGGTAGAGAATTTCCCAAACCAATATTCTTGAAGGGATGAACTAGTCAGCAGCTGGATTTTAAGTAACTCCACCACAGCTCAGATCTTTTTGTGTGCAGACTGTGTGCAAACCTTTGAGACCTTTATAGCACAAAAGGAGCTGGTTGTGATGGAGAACCTCCAAGAGCCAGGATGTGATTTGGCAGCAGGTGTAGCATTCAAGTGAATCCAGGAGGGGTTTTTGTCA
>WEKX01025314.1:36064-62957 GCA_013390025.1 Pitta sordida | reverse complement strand
TTATCTCTCTCTCAAATAAAATTAAGCAGTATTAATACAACTTTTTCACATTGTAACTCAATACAACTTTCAAAAACCATTTTTGTGGTAGTGCTAAATGCCATGTCCAAAATTGGGTGTTGCCTGTGAAGTCCATCCTTTCATTTTCATCTGTGTACTGCAAAGGTTGAGAACTGCCCAAGAACATTTTCTTTTTATTTATATATTTATATATTTATTATATTGAACTCTTCAACTACATTAGAACTGGAGCACTACATTGTTTGGATTTCTTGGAGATTTTTTCCTTTATTTCTTCTTCAGAAATAAAAACATTTTACAAAATGGAGCAGAGCAGTGCAAGAAGTGGTTCTATGGCAGCCATAAAGTGGTTCATTTATTTGTCTAATGCCTAAAATAAACATAAAAACCATGACACTTTATTTAATTTGTCCTTTGGGCTAAAAACGTCTTGAGGTTACAAGTGATCTTAGTTGTAATAAGTTTTATATATATGTATCTCTATATAACTGTGCCACATTATTTTGAACTATACTGCTAGGGGTTTATTGAAATATATCAACCTTACTGCTAATATGTCACAGACGGTTCTTCATTTCAGCAATATAGAATTCAATTTAGCAGAAATGTGATATTCCTTCTGAAATTTTAAATTCCCAGCAGATGTATAATTCAATTAAGTCCAGAAGATTAAAAAAATTGAAGTCATTCTCTATACATACTCTCTTTCTGCTCAGTTCCAAAATAATGAAAAACTACAGCTGTTCAGTTTTGGTTCGTCTATCGCTTTGTACAATTTTTATGGGTTTTATGTGTAATCACATTTGCAGAGAGAATTTTTATACAGCCTGCTCCATTTTGCACAGTTATTATCTTTCCACATTAAAAACAGATTGTAAAAACTGATACACAAGCCCTGGGCCCACTCCTTAAGGCAAGTAAAACATGGCCATTAATCATGGGGGGTGCAGGGGAAAAGGGAGCTTGTAAAACTTAATTGTTCTGTTTCCTTGTGCTGCGGAGATGGCCTTTGTCTCTTCTTCTTCCTTCCATCAACACTTTTTTTTTTTATTATTATTTTAAACGCTCTCCAGCCCCTGTGTGGAACTAAAGGGGTCATTTACTTGTGTGTAACTGACTTCAGCAGAAATTGGACACAGGCATTACCCAAAACTGTAATTCCCCTGCAAAGGTGAAGAGGTCCCTTCGTGTAAGTGCCTGCATGCTGAGAGCCTTAGCAAGCCCTTCTTAAGTTCTTGGCTCGTGTTCCTAGGCTAGCGCTCGAGGTCAGGTTTCCATGTCAAATGTCACAACGGTGTCTGTGATCTGTGCAGAATAATTTAATTTCCTGTGCCTCAATTTGTCCGTTTTTGAATGCAGCTGCAACACAGGCCTGTTTGAGAGGGTGCCTCTTGCACCTAAGCAATAGCTCTGCTTGTTAAACTGGGATGCCTACAACCTTGCAACTCTAGAATTATATAAGTGAGGTAAACCTTTAATATATTAGTATAGCTTCTGCCTCAGAGTTTGCCCATTTCTTTTTCTTCTAACCATATCAATCTATTAAAATATTGCTCCCCTCTGAATTCCTAGTCCAGAAAGGAATGAAAATCTTTTTCATCTTGGTATTTAAAAAAAAAAAATATTCAAAACTCCAATCATAGGGTGTTAGAAGGGCATTTTCTAAAAAGCTCATGCTATGATTCTCTCCAACAGGAGAGCATTTGCAACATCCCCTGAACAATCACTCAGAGGTAAATAGCTTAAGCATTAGTGATCACCACTGCATGTAATCAACCACTTGATTGCCTATACAAATCCTACACTGCTCAGTATTGACCTCCACGAAGAAAACATTGATTCACTGACCTGTCACTAGATTGTTTTCCAGAAAGTATGAGGGACTTACCCACGCTGGTTGAAGGTGCTTCTTATCTATAAGGTGTCTTGACTTTAGGAGATAATAGCAAGATAATTTTTTTCTTCCTCTTTCCCCACAAAACTGGAATATACAGCTATTGAAATGGAAGAAGCAGATGATTTTATTTTGATTTTTGTTTTAACTGAAAGATCTGACTTTGGGTTGAATAAATCAGCTGAGGAAAAAGTAACTGGCAAAAATTCAGTGTTGGCAGGAGAGCAGTGTTGGACAAAACAGTAAACAGTCACACTAGGTGAAATATGATGTATGTACTTGCCATAGCATGAGCAATAACACAGCTGTCCTGTCCATGGTTACTACTTCAGCAGCCATGAAAAGATTTTCTGAGCAGAATCTACATTAATCTGTGTAACAAATTGATGGCCAGACCACCTTAGTAATTGTGGAAGAAGAAAACCTTATTTACTGTTGACCTGTGGTTTCTATGTCTTGTGTATGTGGCAGCGTGTTAATACCTTTATCATTCGGGATATGCATTCCCCTTACTACTCCTTTAAATTTATATTTTGTTCTGTGAAGAGACTTATTTTTGCAGCTTTGTAAGAATTCGGCTCCCATGCCATCACAGACCAAAAGGTGGTATTAGAATCTACTGTAACTTTTCACCTGCTTCTGAATCATGCCCTATATATAATGTGAAAATCTTTAAGCTGTAGCTGCTTAATTACTTCTACCCTTCCCCTGGCAGTCTGCCTGTGTTGTAAATGCTTCCCTACATCTGCTAAGCTGTTGAACCTAAACACTATCCTTTTCTCATGCTGCTATTCCACTTTTGCAGTATAGCAGCCTTGTCCTGGACTCTAGCATTTGACTTCATGCTTTCACGTGTGAAATAGAGCTCCAGGATACACTCCAAAAGTCCAGAAGGAAAGTCAGTGTTTACTGTGATCTAATCTCTGTGTTCACCTGTGACACTGGTAACATGCAAGTCAGATGTTTGCCATTAAATATGTCTAGTTATGTGAATCTTCCTCTCACTCTAAGCATGGAGAACATATTCTTCTCCTCTTTTTGCAGCCGGTGTTTCTCTGTTTGAAAGATACAGAGCAGATCTGTAGCTTTTGAAGTCATTGAACCCTCCCTTGCCCATCCACTCCGCAGAATCATCACAGCAACCCCAGTTCTTCCATTTTTTCCTACTTGTAGGTCATACCATTTGGAACTTGGACCGTTCTTGTTGTTCTCTCACGGGTTCTCTCTAGTTGCCTCATAACTTTGTGATAATACGGTGACACTGACTTTGTGTTTATGTTTCCTCTCATTCTGGTGTTCTTCCCACCCTCCCCTTCACATCTCTGTCTTTCAAAACAAAACATGTCCACACTGCAGTGGTGTATTTACGACTGTCTGCAGAAAGAACTACAGTCTGGCTATTCTGACTGTAATGAAAACAAATAAATATTGCCCAGTTGGATAATAAATTATTTCCAATGTTTTCTCCTTGAATTTGCTGTATTGCAAAATTTTGAGTCATGTGCCTGTAGCCCATGTTTTGCAAGCTGACCCTGTTGATGTAGTAAAGGCTCAAGAAAAGCATCCACACTGGAATATATTGAAAGATCTTATCCATCTGGCTGACTGATGAGACAATAAAAGAAGGGGGGTTTAGTTCTTGTGCTGTTACCCAATCTGTGTTTGAACATTATCTGTGTAACCAGACACATTGATTTCTCCCAAGAAATCTCCATGTGAGAATTTTTTCGTAGTTCTCTCATTGCACTGAAAATGTATTGTCCAGTAGAGGGGATGGCTGTAGCTGTAGCTGATAAGATCATTGACTAAATATTGCTTGTCAGTAAATACTTACTTGTGCAAAATCTGCATTTTTTTCATAAATTCACTTCTTTTTCTTAGATTATGACATGAACCAGCCAATTGAATTTGTCATTTCATTTGATTAGACAATAGATTAGACAATAGAATACATGACTGGAGCCAGGAAGGAAACAGAGCTGGGTTTCTTACCTTACCACCACTTCAGACTTGTTCTTTTTATTGCCGTGAGCATCTTCAATGCCAGCTTATACAGGGTCTCATAACTAATGCCCCACCACAACCTCTGTATAACTTACAATTCTTAAGGGCCCTAATGTAATTTCCGTTTTAAAAACTTGCTAAAAGTTCTGAAAAGCTTGTGAACTTACCTTTTATCAGTTGCAGGCAAGGGTCCCACATAGTCTGCCTGACCTGCAAGTGAGCAAGCGTCTGGGTTGAGCTTTCAAGTACATTTTTGCAACCTGCCTATAGTTAAACAGGACTCTGGGGCTCTTAGACCGGTGGGCTTCTTCAGACACTTTTGAGAACATAATGTCAAATTGGTCACTGAAATCACCCCAGTTTGTAAGAAAATGTCTCCTTTTCTTAAAATGCTAAATCCTTTATCTGTAGCAACTGGGGAGAATAAGACAGGACAAAGTGTGCTGTTGCAGTCCTGCTCCTTCCTTTTTTTTTTTACTGCTGCACATCAGGCTTTCAATTACTTTCTTGTTTACATCAAGAAAGGAAAACAATGCTGATTGTACTCACAGGTGGTCAGCCTTTAGGTGATCAAAGGAAAGCAATTAATTCATTCCATGCTCAGCAATGCACTTCCTCCTAATGGAAAATAAACACTGTCACTTCCCATAAGGTCAGGGGAGGGACCTATGGAGGCAGGACTTTCTCAGCTGCCATGTTGCTTTTGGTCCTCCCCCATCTCCAAGATGGGAGAGACAAAGAGTTGGAGTGGGGCAGGCAGGAAATCTAAATGGATGTTTTAACTCCCAGCTGTGGCCTTTTTGTGGAAACAAATGAAAACATCCAAATGTTTGATGTAGAAATCATTGGAGTAATCCATATCCAGTAAACTCTGAGGAATGAGACACTCATGGTTTATTGCAAGACCAAGCTTTTAAACAAGGAGTAAATAGATGCTGGAAATTGTTGAACTCCTGCAAGCAGCACCCACTCTGCAGTGAGACAGGGTCCAAGTCCCTCCTGACTCAGATCCAGGGTCTGTGGTTTCACAGCCATGGGTGCACCTTGGGATACTGTAACACTGAAAACCAGCTGCAGTGTTTCCTTCAATGTTTAAGAAAAACACCTTTTTTTTTTTTTTCCCCCCAAGTGACAGCAAAGCAAAAAAATTTGCTGAACAAAGCAGGTATTACGTATCTGAATGAGGATTGGAATCCATCCATCCCAGCACTGGTAACTTGGTATTTAGGAAATTTTCATCAAAACATTATGGCATTGGTCCCCAGGAGAAACTAGGAAGAGGGTCTTTCAAATACCATAAGGCATAGAGAGGTGTTAACTTGTTAAATTTGATTGTGGGATGATTCTTTTTCCTCTCTGTTAAAATGAGTCTTAGAAACTTATTTGTAAATCAAACAAACTTTAAAAAAGCATCTTGCTAAGTGCTACCATGGGACCTGCAATAAAAGTGAAGGAGTTGATAATCCCATATCCTGTATTTCCAAAACATGCATTTAGAAGGTTTATGACGTTGACCTGGTTAAGCATGAAATCTTAGTCAATCCCAGCCTGAAACTCTTGTGGTTTGTGTCCTACAGTGTGGGGGAGCTGACAGTTCAAGTTTAGGTATACGTACTGCATGTTTTGTTTCCATCATCTTTAAATGAAAATATCCTGTATATTTACAAAATGTTTCCTTATAAACTGAAAGGGAGGAAAAAACCCTCTGTACTTAATTTCCATTTAATCTATTTACATGTGCAAGTAGTCAGAGTGATACTTAGATTCCAGTTGCAATGTGCCCTAATCAAAAACAAATTTGGAGAAAACACAGCCATGTATGGGGTAGGGTTTTGTTTAATTTTGGGTGGTTTTTTTTTTTTTTTCTGACCATGTTATGCTGCTTCATTGCAGGTGTCACAACGTTTTGGACGGTGAAATATTAGACTTATGGCAGCTTGGTTGGGAAAAGTTCTATTCTTTGTAATACTAATGGCATGTTCGGCAGGAGCAATCTGTTTAAACGGACGTGTTTTGGCCCTGCTTTGTCTTTTCTGCTCTTGGATTGTTAAGAGAATAACACCCATCTGGGAGGATCCTGATCGCTTTGTTTTTCTCTGTGAACTTTTAGTTTGGGTGGTTCTTTGCTGCCTCTTGGTGTATAAACCCTCTGGTTTAATGAATAAAGCGTCTTCGTTTCTGCACTTGAAGTCCTTGCGATCAATTGCTACATGGAAGACCAGTCATAGAAGGAAGACAGTGCAAGGGACGCGAATTTAATGTTATCCCCAGTTTAGCACACAATTACATAATATATTTTTTCTTTTTATTTTATTTAGTAACTATTAGTTTTAAAATAAAGTGTCAAGAAAAATCATAAATAAGAAAAAAGGCGGCAAGCACAGTTCCCTGTATTTATCAAACCCACCTTTCCTCTGTGTGGCAGATTCAGTCTTAAATGGCTTCTTATGCAAATAAATAAATTTGAGTAACATGAAATTAATGTTCTTTGAACTATCAATGTTAATCTCTTGGAAGGTTGTGTAGCTCTGTCGTTTATCTTTTTCACATAAATCAGAATGAAGTCTACCTCTTTTTCTTAATCTCTCAACATTTAATCTCTATTGTTTGACAGCTCAAGGTCTAATCCCAGTATCCCTGAAGTGTTTGATAATAACCAATATCTTCATTCAACAGCCTGTTCATCCTATGGCTACCCACAACAACCTCAAGGAAATAAGAGGTGTTTTTTCTCCCTGCAACTGTTAGACATGCCTCCAAACATCACCTTTTCTGCCTTTAGTTTTGGATAACGAGCATAACCGCTGGGGTAGTTTTTTTTTCTCTTGAGTGGGAGAACTGCTGTGGTTTGTGCACATCAGCTTTACTGCTGCTATCTAATGCGTAAGTTGTAAATGTGAAGTGTCATGACTCCTTCAAGTGGCTCGAGTGCTGGGAAACTGCCTTGAAAGCTGTCAAACCAGCCAAAGCGTGGCTGTTCAGACATGATCTGTCACTAAAAAATCCTTTCAGCCAGAAGTTGCCTCAAATAGCAAACTTGCTGCTGGGGCTATCTGACCAATTTCTATTCATAGAGTGGGAGAAAAGGAATGTACAACACTGGGAAAATTACTTGCTGGTAATTTTTTGTTGTTATCCTCTTCTTTTTCCAGACAGCTTTCCTTCTTTCGTGCCTGTCTGGGTTGTTGCTTGACAGATGTTTCCTTCTTATCTCATTCTTTCTTTATTGCTCTGCCAGTAGTATCTGATTGATAGAAAGTGGGCAGGCTGGTACTTACAAAACCATCTCGGGATGATAACTCTTTTGCCACCTTTTTAAAAGAGAACTAGAGTCATTGCTCTGTTTTCCTGCTAATAGAGCAGAAGAAGAATGGTTGAATTTCTCTGTGGTAATTATTATTCTTATTTTGCGTGGAATTTTATTAAAGCCTGAATAAATTTGAGCAAATTGTTGAGTTTCAAGGATCTGAGTGATCCATTTTACTTTAGATATTCAGTCGGGCTTGGACCTGGATTGAGCTCAGTGATTTAAAAGATGTAGGGCAGAAGTTTAAGACCTTCTATCATCTCTGTATAAATAAGCCAGACTGACTGAATTGCAGGTCACATTGTCATCCTCACCCTTATGCTTGGTTTCTTTATTCAGCTCCTGACAGTGCTTATCCTGGTGCTGATTATCCCTGGGTCCTGGTCTTGGTTCAGTAAAATTGCATGCAAACCAACAGCATGGTTTGTGTGAAGCAGAACCATTAGGGGGGTGTGGAGGAGATCTAGGCACAGGAGAAAGAAGTTTATTGCTTTCATTGCAATTTAGTAGCCATTTTTTTTCTTGATAGCCCTTTAAACTCTCTGGGACCTATAAAACCACTTTTGTGGGGAAATTTTGGCGAGGAAGAAATGGAGACCAGTCCAAATCGCTACAGTGCATAACACATTAGGAGTGATCTCTGTGAAGACTTTTGTCACTGTATTTCTCTTTTAGCACTTTATTTACTGTATGTCATTGCCAATACACCCTGTTCATCTGTGATTAATAGGATAATTTCATTCTTGACTTAACTGGGACTCTGCATAGCAAGAAAAATGTGGTGGTTGTATTACTTTATGAGATAAGAGTTGTGTCATGTAAGCAATTGGGGAAACATTCTGCCTGCGTGTGTTTATTACAGTGCAGTACTTCGTAAAGTCCATTTGAATTGAACAAGGCTTTTGAACTATTGATTTAGCTGGCACTTGGTGCATTGAGAATAATAAACATTTGTAGTATGTAGGCAGCAGTCTATAAGAGGTAGGAATCTGTCTGCTGGCATATGTAATGCAATAACCCATGTCAGCTGCACTGATGGGAAGCAGTAATGAATATGGTAAAGCATAAATTAAAAAGAAAAAAAAAAGAGACCTTAACTTTGAACTGCCTAAGCCAGATCTTACAAAGCATTTTGTCCTGAGGTATGCAGGAAATTCCATAATGTGTTTTACAACAATGTATACTTCACCAAAATAATTTACACTGTTCAGATAGACTTAGAAATTGATCTAATAGAATAGTGTATGTATTTATATTGGGTTGATATATGTTTGTGTGGGTAACCTTCTTCTTTTGGGAGATTTACATGGAAATAATGAAGTGTAAAATACATTGTCAGGAAATTTTCTAGCCAGCTTAAGTATTCGTAGACAATTTATGGAGTTTGCAGCATGATAGTATAGCTGGCACATCTTAAATCTTGTGTTAACTAATGTACCTGTATTGACATTATCCCCTCTCTCTGTGAATTGAGGAGAGAAAAGCACCTACTTAGATGAAGCAAACATAAGAGATGATAATGCAACACTCATGTAGGGGTAGGTCAAAATTCCTGCAAGGTAATGGGGATCATCTTTTTGTCTCTGGGAATGCTGATGACTAATGAATGCAGATCAAATCCTCGGCACCGAGTTCACTTACTTGGTTTTAAATTTTTATTTTTAAATTTTTTTACCCAAAATGCCTGCCTGAAGTGACATTCATTAGAAGTGTAGGCACTCGCTTTGTGGACGACAATGGGCCATATCATGCTGTCACTTTGGAGGCAGAACTCCCACGGTCTTCAGCAAATGCTGCTGGGAACCAGATGGTGTGTCTTGGCCCAGGCAAGGCATGCGAAACTGAACCAAGGCACGAGCTGCCTGTTCGGCAAATCCTTTTGAAACTGGGGTAGATTCTTGCAGCTTTCTGTGATCAGGCCTGGATTTCAAATACTGGGATTTTTTTTTTTCTTTCATTCTATAGCATCAGCAAAGGTTTTTTGCCATCCTGCTGATCCACTGTGATCAAAAAATGGTGCTTGAATCTTACTGTTGGCGGGAGATTTCACGCAGAACCTCCAAGCACAGGCTGGATTCTCTGCTTACCTCTGCAGCAAGTGGAGGGAATAAAGTGGCCTGTTCGTCTGGTGTACAATTTTATCTCCTTAAATGTAACAGTTTATGACAGAATTCAAAGCGACCAACTTTATATTCAAAGAGAAGCTCAGAATTAAAATTGGTGGGTTTTTTCCTTTCATTTTTTTTTCTTTTCACAAAGGCCTAGAGGCAGCAGCAAGATTAACACATCATGAGCTCTTAAGTGCAGGAGCGTTTTTGGTTTTTTCCCCCTTCATTTGCAGTTGCAAAATGCCTAAAGTTAACCATGTGCTTAAGAGCTTTGCTGGATCAGAGGTGGGATCCAACTAGTCTTACTGCCATTTCTAGCACAAGCAAAGAGAAATCAAGGACATCAGTGGGATTTTGATATCTACTATTTTGAGGGGCTCAGGAGTCCCAGGTAAAATTGTTGGGCCATATTAGGTGTCCAGAGTTCACAGTTACCCTGTAATAACTGCTCTAAAACATTTTTATTTGATGATATACTCTACATAGTCTGCCCTGATCATAGGCTGACTGTTTGCCACCATTTTCCCAAGAGTGTCAGCTGTAAGTCATGGAAAAGTTTTGGATTTTCCTGTAGCATTTGAAATCTGGCTTTGGATAATTTTGGTCGTTCTCATATTTGGGTTGGTTTCATTGCCCTTGTTCACTGCAAGATGCTCTGTGTCCTTCGTCCCTTGCAATAAAGGATTTGCATGCAAATGACGGACCATAGGAAAAATGTGATGTGTTGTGGGAGCAAGATTTTGGTTTACTGCTCCTTTTTTCCTTTTCTTGTTTAATTCCCTTTCCATTCACTGAAGATGCAAGGATTATATAGTTGAATTGTCTGTCAGTCCCCATTTTTCCATCTCTTGTCTCTGTGGCTTTTTACGCCAATGAATACAGGTTAACCAAATTTGACAGTCTCAGAGGTCTCAGATATATTTAATTTCTGCCACTTTGATGAAAATAGAGGGCATTACAGAGGAGAAAAAGTAACGTCTACAAAGGAAAGTCAGATCAACCTTTATTAGGTGTTCAAAAATTTGCATGGGAGGGCAACTTTGAGACATAAATAAATGGGTAAATGGACCCGTTTGAATATGCCACTACTAAACCCCTCGTCTTTCTTCCACTTTTATATGTTTAGCTGGATCCTTTGGAACACATACGGCATAATTGGCATAATGATCATACAGGGTGACATCCCGGCATGGGGGGATGATCAGTTCCCCAGTCCTGCTGGCCATGCTACAAGCCAGGGTGTTACTATACATTATTGATTTTTCAGGTAGGTAGCAATAAAATTTGAAGAAGTCCGAGGGCCGTTGAAAGGGACTTCAGGGCCTTGGAACAACTAGTTAAGGAATCCAGAGCACAAGTAGTGTTCTCCCCATATCCTTAGGAGGGAATCCTGAATGGCATTGTTGACCAGGAACACAGGACATTCTTTAAGCAGGAAATCCTAAAAGTATGGTTGTGCCAATCTATCCAAAGACAAGCAGGTGGGGAGACTGACGTGGCTGAACAGAGAGCTTTGACTGGAATTGAAGGAGTTAAGGAGAGTTTATGACCTCTGGGAGAAGGGACAGGCAGTGCAGAAGAACTAAAAGGGTGTTGTGAGTTTATGCAGGGAAAAATTTAGAAGGACCAAAGCCCAACTAGAACTTAATCTGACTACTGCTATATTACACAATAAAAACAGTTCTATAAATACATAAACTACAACAAGAGGGCTGAGAAGAATCCCCAGCCTTTATGGGATGCAGAGTGAACTATCATTATGAAGGATGTGGAAAAGGCTGAGGTATTTAATGCCTTCTTTTCCTCAATCTTTAACAGTAAGATCATCTTCCTGTACTCAACACTGGAGAGGCTGCACCTCAAATCCTGTTTTCAGTTTTGTGCCCCTCACAAGAAAGACATTGGGGGTCCTGGATTGGGTCCAGAGAAGGGCAATGAAGCTGGGGAAGGGTCTGGATGGAACACGAGTCTGATGAGGAGCAGCTGAGAGAGCTGGGGTGCCTCAGCCTAGAGAAGAGGAGTCACAGGGAAAACCTTATTTTTCCCTACAACTCCTTGACAGAAGGTTGTAGCCAGGTGGGAGTCGATCTCCTCTCCCAAGTAACAAGAAAAAAATAGCCTCAAGTTGCACCATGGGAGATTTAGCTTTAGAAAAAATTCTTCACTGAAAATGTTGTCAAGCATTGGAACAGGCTGCTCAGGGCCGTGGTGGAGTCATCATCCCTGGAGGGATTTAAGAGACATGTTCATGTGGCACTTGGGAACATAGTTTAGTGATGGGCTTGGAAGTGCTGGGTTAACAGTTGGACTTGATAATCTTAAAGGTCTTTTCCAACGTGATTCTGTGACACAAGATGAATGTCAGCTGTAGTAGTGTTATATTGAACACAAAATGCAGTTGGAAAACTAAATTCAGAGTCACTTATTATTTCTAGATGGACTTAGGAGACAGAGAGGGCAAGGAAATGGCCTCACTTAAATGGCCTGTGCACTTAAGTGGTCGAGCATAGGAGAGGGTCAGACAGACTGGTGCTGCCTGTGTGTGACTATGTGTGTTTCCAGTGCCAATTAATTACATTTCTTTGTAGTGTGGCAGTGATTTCATCCAAAGGAAATGAAAGAATGTGCAGTTAAATAACTCTCTGTGTGTATATGTAATTTCGGAAGCTTCCTGTGAATGCTATTATTGTTTTTTTGACAAGTCACTTCTCAGTGTAACTCTGACCTTCTTGCAACCACCCAGCAGAGCACAAGTGGAAGTTTTGTTAAGTTCTCAGTGATTTTCTCAGTGAAAATGCAGAAGGTTGGTGAAGGCATAATCTACTTTTGTTTATCTCTTTATTTAGCTCCTAAACATTGGATATAAATCTTCATTTATTTTCAGGAAATAAATAAGGAAAAAGAAAGATCTTGTTAAAGGAGGGGGGGAAAGAGAAAGTCTAAAGGTATAAATCCTTCATGTATTGGAACTCAACTTGAAAAACAAACCTAAACCAAGGAAATACTTCAGTCTGAAATCTGTGGTTTTGCTTTTTTTGTTGTTCTCTACTTCTGGCTGCCATTGTGTGAGATGGCGCCTGTTTGGAGGTGTTAATCTATACATAATGAAATTTCAGAGAACACACGTACTATATCTGTAGTGCTCCAACTGTTCTTTGAGATCCCTGTGAATGCATCTCACATCATAACCAAAGAAAACAGCGGAAAGTCTGTGATTAGAAACCTAACAAGTACAGCTTATTTAACGATAGCTAAAAAAGCTCCAGTTCACATGTGCTGGCTTGCTTTATACAGCTCAACAAGACAGATCTGTGCTTTTGTTGGTACAGGAAACACTTTAAAACAGAGTACAGGAATTTGTAATTTCCATGGCTTTCTTTGAAAATCTACCTTTTCCTAGTATTTTTCTTTTTTTCGACTGCAAGCCTTTCTTTGAAGGATCAAGACCTGTTACACCGGCCAATTTAATTTTTTCCTCCACCCTAAGTCAGTGATGTGAGAACCTTTCAGGTAAACAGCACTGAAAGATTAAGACCACTAACAGCACAGCTAATACCTGTGCTGAGTCCATATCAGAGAGTCAAACATAAAGTTAACTGACCATTCCTCATGTTCCAACTTCATGCTTGGTCTTATTTCCTGGGACAATGTATGTTTGTCATTTGCTGCATCTGCAGGGAGAGTGCAGTCAAGGTCAAAACATGTAAGAGCAGTCTGTGGCATTCAGACATGAATATGAGCATAGTAAGAAGTAATTGAAATGCCAATTTGTTATAGCTTAATATTGCAATACATTGCTAGCTTGTCCTCTAAGTTGTTATGTATATTCCAGGTTCATTATCTACATGGTTTTGGGAAAAATTGGCTTTATAAAACAGCCCTGATATACTAAAAAATTCAGTGAAATGGATAAAGTACTTGAGTTTGAATTTTATTGATTGATGGTAGAGGAGGTGAAATAGGAGACTCTTTCTGGAGGCAAGAGTATGCAGACGGATCAGAATTGCCAGAATAAAGCAAGCTGGAGACGTGGAACATGATGTAAAAGATGAGTGAAAAGCAGGAGGAGGTGACTGTGAACCAAATACTAGGAGTAAACCAGACTAGAAGAGATTTAAAAATAGAAGAAATTAAAAAGCCACATCACTAGCAATGAAACAAGGAAGGGCCATTGAGACTTCTGTCAGGAAAAGATGTGGAAGTATGGAGATAAACCTCAACAGTGGAAAGGAAAAAGCAAGAACATCCACCAGCTTATTTGTTTCTGGGTTTTTTTGGGTTTTTTTAAAGATGGGTGTAATCTTGTGCACGTTAATAATATCAGAGTATGAGGGGAGAACTTAAATAGCTGGCAGCTGATAGTGTAACTGTCACTGTTATGCATGTGAGGAAATGTCTCTGAAATTGATAAAAATTTCTAATTTCTAGTCCTCTGTGTTTAAAATGCAAGATTTTTAGGAGCTTTAGTGTTGTTGTGGGGTGTGGATTTGGTGCTAACCCAAGGAGTGTTACTTGTAAGAGTCACAAGCCAAAACTTCCTGAAGCATATGGGGTTCCCTCAGAGGTGTCTCCCACAGTCCTGGAAAGACCTGGCCCTGTTTCACTTATGAGATCTGACGAGATCATAGCCTGGAGTGGGAATGGCTTCTGCAAAGAGCTCCACAGAATCGGGGAATAGGACAGATTGGGGTCGGGCTGACAAGATTTAAGTTGACACACATTTCGTGAAATGAAAAGGTCATGTTTCAATGAAAAAGAAGTGGGAGTTTTGTTTGTGGGGTTTGTCTTCTGGCTTGAATTTCACTCATGGCAACCCAGTCCACAAATGTAAGCGAACGTGGCCAACCCTTGAATATCATTTTATTAAGGATTTCAGGTGATTGCAACTCATTCATCTGATATGTCCCAGTTGTTCAAATAGGCCAGTGCACTCCACACCTCTCACACTCTATGTATTTGAGGAGCCTTGCCCATGGTTTCTTGAACTAATAATATCCAAGAAAACTTTGAACCTCTCGGGGGTGGGGCAGAGCTGATCTGATTCCCTCCTTTTTGGTGGATTCAGCTAGACAAAAATGTCCCCGTCCTTTTGTCATTACTATAAAGTTCTAAACTGAAAAAAGCAAGAATTTTAAATGGGATAGAATTTCAACAATGAATTTTTTTTCTTCTATAGAAATATTCTTTATTTTTTTCCTATTGAAATACTTAAAGCATCACCTCAAAGCTGTAGCTGTGTTCGGTGCGGCCTGTAAATGCAACAAAAAGAGTTGCTTCTGTCACAAAGAGATTATAATTCATATATAATAAAAAGCAACTAGAGGGAGTTCTCTTTAATACTGATTCTCTATCTGGAAATAAACTGTTGTAAAGGTATCTGCTGTGGACAGGAAGGTTGGAGGTTTCTGTTCTCTGCATTTGAGACTGTTTTCAAAGGACTTCTGCTGATTGCTGGTTTTCTTCTTCTCTTTACTTTTCTGTTTGGCATTGATTTGTTTACAGCTCTTTGAGTTGCACCCAATTTCCACCTGTCGTGGAGGTGCAATGACTTGAGTTGGATCGCATACATAAGCAGTTTGTTTGAAGTCTGAAGTACAGTACCCCCTAAGGTGCGTGTATTAAGACCCTTAACACATTCGTTCACTGGTCCTACTTTTTCCCTTGTGCAGCTGGTGTGGTCACAGCAAGCAGTTGGTACAAGAAAGATATATCTTTGATTTTCTTAGACACATATGCATTGTCATGTTATTTTTGGAACAGATGGAAACTGTTTTCCCAGATGACATTATTGACTAACATGACAATAAATTCTTCGACATATACTGAAGTGTTCCTTCCTGGAGAAGTAAATAGACATTTTCATTTTTGCAATCTCTAATCAGAGAAATCAGCATGTCCATAGCAACTAAAGATGAATATTTCCCTATTCACTCTGAGGGCAAATTAGTTGTGCCAGGCATTTTAATGATGGGGTAGGTTAGCCAGGTTATAATTGTCTTTAATTTGCACTTCCAGAAGCTGTAACATTTACCTGAACATGATTGGCACTGGGCGTAGAAGGAAGTGATGTTGCACTTTTGAAAAAAAATCAAAGAAACAACTTCAGATCTCAGATTTGAAACAGAATATCCTGCTGATTGACCACGCGCATTGGTAGCTGTAGAATTGTTTTGATCCATAGAGCTGAATGATCGCTGCCAGTAGTGAACACAAAAAATTAGGTCCATGGTGAAAAGCATATACTTTTGCTTTTATTTTGTCCTTTATTTTTTCTTTTTCAAAAACATTTCAGAATGTTCATGCCTTTTCCCTGCTGAATGGCACGTTGAATTCCTGCTCTCTGCTCTGTTGTTCTCAGAGACTTGGAAAATTTTTAAACTGAGGTTATCTGAGGTATTGTCTAGTTTAGTTATTTTTAATAATGAAGAGTCTGTCCTTCCCATGCCACCCACTATTGCACCATTTTACAGTAAAATACAGTTGAGTGTCCATATCACGGACTCGTGGTCTTAATCGGGTGCTGCAAAGCCCTACTTCTGCATTGATTGGCAGCTCATTAATATGCAAACTTGCCCCACACCCTCATGCAGCCTCCTGGCGCTGTTTCGGCACTGTGTTGCTGTGTATCAGTGTTTGTGTCGGCCTTTCCCAGCGCCCGCAGCCACCGCACACTCAGAGAAACCCCTTTTGGGCTTTGCCAGGGACATGGGTACAGGGAGCTGCCCGTGTCACTGTCCCAATGTCTCTCGGGATGGGGAGACCAGGTCTCTTCATAGTCGGGGTAGACTAGTATCTCCTGGAGAGTTGCTCAAGAAAGTCTCGGACACATGAGAGTGTGTAAATCTTTCATAACTGCACAGCAGCAGCTCAGGAGTGGCCCTGCCGCTGCGCCGAGGGGGGAGCAGGGGAGGAGTGGCCCCGCTGCCACCATAGTGGGGGAGGAGTGGCCCCACCGCGGCTGCTGCCATTCCAAGGCGAGGGAAAGCAGCGGTGCCGATGCCGCTGTCACTGTCCTGAGAGGAAGTGGCAGTGCCGGTGCCGCCGTTCTGGAGCTGGGAGGAAGCGGCGTGGCTGCCACCTGTGCAGGTTGATTTGCATATTCACGCGTGCCAGGTCATGTATGCGCAGTTGCGAAAAGTGGCCTCCTTAATCACTAAAAAATCATGCCGCAAAGATGTGAAGCCGCAATATGGGGGGCGCAAAGTGCAAGAGGGCTGATTGTATAATTTCCTTCATACATGAGAAATAGGTGATTAACATCATAACTAGTGCAGGTCTGTGCACCAGTCCTGATGCATCTCATGAACTTGCAGACAAAGACTGTGTTTTCTTATTCTGTTGTTCCTTGCAAACTTCCTCTCTTTCTTTGCAGAAGTTCTTGCAGAAAATACCCATAGGCTTTAATTTCATCCTTACTGCTGCATTTTTTTGTTATTTTTCAACTTCTGCAGTGAATGGTTTTTGCTGTCAGTGTTTCTGTTCTGTAGGAGGGAACTGTGGGTGGTTACAGCTGTAACATGTGCTCCATAATCTCAAAGCATTTGTTAAAAAATTTCCCGTTTGCTCTGTTTCAATTTTTAACCACTTGAGTGGCGCATGCCAGTGCCCTGGGGTAGCCTTCCTGTTCTCGAATGCATCCCACCAGCATTTGGAGCACTTGCAAATTGCAGCAGGACCCCACAAGACCCACAGCCTCCAAAGGGAGAATGAGATGAGGGATTAGGTTGTATTTTAAGCCTAGCAATCACTGTGGGTGGGAATTGAGGGGAGAGGCTTCTGAAGACTTGATTTTATGTTTGGCTCTTTTCCTCCTAATCTTCTGTCCAGCCAGTCCACAAACCACATTTCTGTCAAAGCTCCTGAGGACATATTAGAGGACAGTGGGAGTTGTCTTCTTGATAGCCAACAGCAGAAGGGCTGAAGTTATTGATTGTGAGGAAAGGATACTGCTTCCCAAGAGGAAGCAGAAGGCATTAACAGCAGGCAGTTTGGATGGAAACAGGGATTTCAGATTAGGGAGAGGAGGAGAGCTTGCCTTGGTTTGCATCCATCCCAAGTATTTGGGAGAATGTGGATGTTGTGTCCTCATGTTAACACTCTCTACAAGTCCTTTTTTTTAACTTTCCTTGTTGTGAAGATGTGATATTTGCAACACACGTTTCCTTGATACTGTTGTTATAGAGACTTCACTCCTCATGCCAAGGATTAAGAGCCATCATGTGCAATGGCATTTGAGCTTATTCTTCTCTTGGCATTAGCAGAGAGATTTCTTCTCTTTGTAAATGTTGAAATGTTTTGTAGCTTAGTTATAAATATAGCAAAATCATGTCGCTTTAGTTCCAGCATCTGGTGGGATCACTTTAAAATATAATTGAGTAAAAATTAGAATTTAAACAGCAATTTTGTCACTATTTTGTTACTTTAAAACCAAAAAATCCAACTTATTTTAGTCGTAATATGGATAAACAAATCTCTTCTTTCTTTCATGGAACTAAATATAGCTATAAATGCAGTCTCTTTTTCTCAGATTGCTTGCAATTTATATTAGCAGTGGCTTCAAGATATGAAGTGTGGATCTGCCTATTGAACAGTCCATGGGCTAATGGGTATAGGAACGTGGGCTTTGCCAGAGAGACAGACAGACATGAAATCCTGGCTGCCTCTTGTATACTGTTATGGATGTTCACTTTTGATAATCTTGTAAAGAAATTAAAGCCTTCACTTTTGATAATCTTGTAAAGAAATTAAAGCCAGATGAAAGGTGTGTAAGTCTCAGTGCTGTACAGACAGGTTTGTGCAATCCTGGGTGTGCACCAGGGATACAAGCATCAG
Source organism: Pitta sordida (assembly GCA_013390025.1). Taxonomy (NCBI): domain Eukaryota; kingdom Metazoa; phylum Chordata; class Aves; order Passeriformes; family Pittidae; genus Pitta; species Pitta sordida. Next base: position 44,791 of record WEKX01025314.1, on the reverse strand, counting down.
TGCTCTGTGCTGCTAAAGTTGTGTATTCAACACCTCTCTTGAGAAAGAACATGGCAAATTTGTGGTGAGGTCTCAAATTGAAATAAAGGATCTATTTATTTTCCCACTACTCTTCCCCTCATCCCTCTCCTTTTTCTTTCCTTCTCCTTTTTTCCATTATCTTGGTTCTTGGGGAGCCTTTGGACCCAAAGACCTTTGAAATTCTGCCCCAGGTTTTGTCTTTTCTGGTCTCAGTTTTGGAACAGAAGTTTTGTTCAATCCTAATACAGTGATCTCCCATTACTCGTGGGCTGTTGGGTCTGGTCCGCCTCACGCGAGTCGTGAAATCTGCAAAGATAGCGAACCCACTACGTAGTCGAGTACGTCATGCCTGTAGCCAGGCCCCCTCCCCTAATAAGGTTTGGAGGACGGTCCTGAGAGCGGGGCTTGTTTCAGATGTCTGGCTGTGCTCCACCAGGGCAGGGGGCGAGCGGTGAGTGGAAGAGTCCCGGTGCCGCGGCTTGTCCCGGCATCTCGTGAGCGGTGGGGCCGGCAGCCGATCAGACTGAGGTCATGGTGGGTTCTGCGCACGCGCCCAGGTCCCGCAGCTCGTGGAACAATCACCCGCAAATACTGGATCTCGCAAATACCGGATCGCGAATATACGGAGGATCACTGTAGTAGGTAGTAATGCTTGTCAAGGAGAGGTGGCTGACTGGAAGAAATTTAGGAGCCTTTTTGTGAACGGATTGTGAGTTTGATATCTCAGTTTAACTCTCTTCTGAGCAGTGACAGGTATCTATCTTCCCTTTTTACAAAATAACTCAAGCCTTCAAATTACCTGTTCATTTTAAATCAGTTGATGAAAATTCTGTGATTCTCTGCAGAGAATTGCACACAGAGACAGCCTGCAGAGATAGGGAAGGGAAATGACTCTCGATCTCAGAGTTTCTCATTCAGTAAGTTTGTCTTTGCAAGGGTGAAATATTTTCATTAGCCCTGGTTTTTTAATTTGTATTTCTGTGTAAAAGTAGTAATACTACTGTTTGGGAAAGTAACTGAGCCCTGGATAATTTCATTGTGATTTTTTTCTTCTGCTGACTTGAAGGCTGGAGACATACAAGAGAGATCTGTGGCTATGTCTGAAAATTAGTCCCTGTCCCTACTGCAGCTACTTAGGGGAACGATATTCCTCCAAAGTGTACAATGGCTGTGCTGGAGATTTTTGCTGTAGTTGGAAACTACGGCTTGGTGGTGGTTGTAGTTTGCTATCTTTTTACATCACAACACTTATTTTGCAGTGTTCAGAAGAGATGCGTTACAGAGTGAGAGAATTTTACATGCCATATCTTCATTTAAAAGCTGTGGCACGCATTAAATTTAATTACTCTCCTTCTATGGCTTAAATTGAGGGCAGCTTCAAAAATGAGGGTGGCTTCTATTAAACTTAATTACTTTTCCCTGCAGTCTGCATGGTTAGTAATCACGGGTAGATTCTAAACAAAGATACAGTAGAGAGATTCCTTTATGAGAATAGGGCTGGAAAATAGCCTATAAAATATAGAGAGATGCCAAATACCTTTTATATCCAGCTTTAATTTATTATTGTTACAGTTAGATAGTACAATAACAATAATAATGTTTCAGCATGATGGAGAAGGTATTGCTGGGGAAGGGGTGTTAGTTGAATTTGCCCTTTCAATGTTTAAGCAATGAATTCTTCAATTTCTTCAAGTTCTCTTACAGATTTATGGGGTGAAAAGAGGTTAATGATAGATTTTTTTTTTTTTTACATGTTCTATTGACTATGGATGGCAGATCTGACAGTTAAAATGAAAATTGTTCCAGAAGAATCTTGAGTCAAACTAATTATTTGAGATGTTATAGGGATGTATAATTATATTCACCTTAATAAAAAAGGAGTGGGGTAAAAAGTTTTATCACAACTGTGCTTTTTAAAGAACAAGTGGAGAAATAAAAGCATAATTGTTCTTAATTATAGCTAACTGTAATTGCACACGACTGCAATACGCAGCACATCAGCAGCAGATTAAGAGATCTTGGCATATGTGTAGTGTACAGAGCAACTCTGAGCAGAGGTGTAGTTTTATGAGTATAGTTATGTATAATCTAGGTCTCCTACTTTGAATTCCATCCGTGTTGATTTTATTTTATTTTTATGGCTATTATAGCAAGATAATTGTCCATTGGAAATTGCTGCTGCAATGATTTATCTGTTACAAACCAGTCAGAAACCTCCAAAAGGAAAACTTGTTTTCTTTTACACCAGTGATGTGGTGTGACCAGGGGAGATTTTCTCAAATGCCCTTGTGTATCTATTGATGCAGATAAGATGGCTGGCGGGATTTTTTTCTGAAGCATCTCAATACAATCAGCACCGAGCTCCCGAGGATTCTGCAGCATGTTTGAAATTCTTTGTTAGCAATCTATTCACAAGTTTTTTAGATTCAAACCCCTCCAAAATGCAACCAGTGAGTCTTTAGCCGATTCGAAAATGCTGCTTCCAGGGATGCGAATGCCTAAAGGTAGACTCTGATTTCTTCTCTTTACACCTATTTACAACCTTGCTTTTTTTCAGCTGTGTGCAGGCAGCTCCTGTTTTTGAGTGCAATTTTTCCTGTAAAACGTTAAGCTGTCATTACATTGTGAACTAAAGAGGGAGCACAGATGCTTTAAGGATGCCACTGAGCTATAAAACTAGTGGCTGTATTTCATACACCAGGGCAGATCATTGCTGAAAGAGCAGAGGTCAGTGTGCACCATGTTATCGATGAATCTGTGCATGGTCTTGTGATGGTAATTTCTGCATCTCTTGAGTACATCAGATGCATTCAGTCTTTGTCTTGATGTGCCAGGATCCTCTCCCATGTTCTCAACCTGTCTTAAGCGGCTCCTTTTACCTGAAAATAAAAAAAACCATCTGTCACTCAATGCCTTCCTTCCAAAACACAGTTTTTCAAAATGTTTCAGTCTTGGGCTGGCAGAAGAGTTCATTTAGATTGAAACTTTGTGGACTATGAGGGAGCTTTTAAACTCCTGAGATGGGGTTGGTTTCTTGCCCTGTTTACTGACATAAGCTATAGCCCTGGCTGTAAGAAGCTGCGCTTCTGTTTGGCTTTGTAGTTTGGGAAAACTGTGGATGCTCACCAAAAAACAGCAGAGGAGTCTTCCTGAAAGAACTTTTTGCTTTTGAAAGAGGGATTGTAGCAAGACAAACCACAATGCGCAGGAAGTGAATAGCAGATATAGTCAAAAGTGAAAACAGCATCAAGAAATTGGATGAGATCATTCATAGCTAAAAGAAAAGGTAAAATGGATGACTGGGTACACAAGCAAACACGGAGAGATGTAGATAAAATAGAAGTTAAACTCATTCTTTCAGGTAGAAATAAGAAATCAAAACCTGTTGTTTTGCTGTGTGGAGAATCTCATGATAACTGGTATGTTCTAAATAAATCGTTCACTTCAAATGGCAGCATTGTAGCAAAAATGTATCTTTTACAGTCTGTTATTAAGCAAATGTGAGCAGTATGTCTTGACAGAAGGTTGTGGTTGTTTTTTAATAAATCTGTGTTAAGTAGAGAAGGAATAAAAGCTGACACCCAAATAGCAATCCACTTTGGCTACTGTTTTCTCACTCCAAGTATAGATGGATGCATTGACCCAGATAAGAAATTTTTGAAGGATAATTCTGGTTAGTAGAAGCCAACACGGAATTAAATGGGTATACAGTTGTGTATGTGGTCCCAGAAAAGCTAATGATATTATTTCTAATGCTGAACATGTTCCCCACTCCTCTTTGTTAATACAGTGTTACTTATGCTCTGCAATAAACTATTATTTCTGTGCTATTTCTGTAATTACATTTAATAATCATCTCTCACAGTCCAATAGTATCAAATGTAGGAGTCTTTTCAACAAACTATGATAAATAGCTGCTTGCAGAACTGTTGTACTTGAGGAAGCTTTATGGCTCTCTTTGTAAGATTTGTCATTTTCTTAATGCAGCTTCAAAAAGCTTCTGAGCTTTGTTATGGACCGTCACTGTATTTTTCCCTTCCCCCTCTGCCTTGGAGTATAGCTGGGTAAATGAAGCTTAATGTGCCATTTCCAAGCACAGTGACACTCCTCCAGGGCTGGTTACATTTACCATTGCTAAAGTCTAAATAAGTGAGTTTTAATGAGCAGGAATGGCTGCTAATAGCCGATTCAGGTACTTAGTAGTCCATGTTATTTAACTGTGGTAGAATTACGGAACATAAATGGTCTGATGATTAATAGATGAACCTGCTACATATTGCAGCTTAATAGTTTTTGCCATTAAAGAACTATCTTAACATCTTTTGGTTTGGACGTGGTTGGGGAGAAAAGGGCTTGCTTGTAGATTTATATCACTGGTAACTTACGTTTTAAAACGCTTCATATCGTAATTTCACAGCACCATCTATATATTGTTCAGTAACATTTATGAACTTGTTAGAGAACAATGGTACTTGTGTACTTCAATTTCCAGAGGTGGTCAGCTCAGCAGATTTATTCTATCTGCTTAGGGTTGTCAAAAATAAACTCAACCCACCCTTATAAGGTCAGAAATAAGACAGTGAGTTAGATCTTAATCTCTTTTCTTCTCCTGTCTCATCTATTTTGAGAGACCAGCAAGAACAAAACTATGTTTTTTTAAATGTTTCTGTTTTGTGCGAGGACAGGTGGCAAGAGGGAGGGGGAAAGGTAAAAAATAACAGATGAACAACAAATGAGCAAGAATGAAAAAATAATAGCGTTCAACATCTGTTGTGGTTCGTGCTGAGATACTCCAAAAGATACCACAGTATTTATGGAAATAGTATGAGGACTGTTTTGAAGTGCAGCTAATGGGACACAGACTGCTGGCTGGCAGGCTTGTTCACAGTCTTTTCTGAAGTTTTCCTGTTCCATCCCATGTTTCAACCTGGCACTGTTATATTTTAGATTACAAGGAGGACGTGCCTTGACAGAAAGGAACTAAGAAGTGGATTTATACTTGACTAACAACTAGAGAAAGGGAGTACCGATTTCAGTAGGTGGATAAAAAGACTCTGTGGACAGACATCTGAAGGAAATGTTGGCAATGCTGGTGTTCCAGGTAGAGACCAGCTGTTTTCAGTAGTTCTTGTATCCATCTAATGAAAATTCTGCTGAAGAAAAGCAGGCTTTTCCAAAGTCATGGAATGCTTCCCCAGAGACTGGGTCAAGGTGGTGGCAGCATTTTTCAGAGCGGGTTTTTGTTTCTATAGCTGACAGTGTAGGCAGAAGAGTTTGCATCTGCAGATGGTGCAGACTGTGGCCATGTCCAGCATCCCTGCTATTGTATGGCACATCAGCAAGAGTTGATTTCTGGTGTTTGCTCCTTCTGAGTAGAAAAATACAGTGAGAGTGCACCACTCTCAAAGCTGAAGGTGTGAAGACCCACCCAAAGCCTGAAAATCTGGAGGATTTTCAAGGGAGTTGTTGAGGGCTTTTGGGGGGAGGGTTTTGATTTGGTTTTGGTTGTTATGTGTTTGGGGTTTGTGTGGGTTTGGTTTACATTTTTCTGAACTGAGCAAACAAGACCATCCCCTTTCTAATTTATGCTAGTTCTTTTAAGTTACCTACACTTTACCATCTCACTTTGTTCCAGAAGTCCCTCAGCTTCACAAAACTTCAGTGATCCCCAAATGCATGTCTCTGCTCAGTCTGCAGTGTAAAAATGAGTAACTATCTGAATACATAATAGCTGAAATATCCAAGTTGTTCTGCTTCAGTAAAGTATTTTGAGACTGGGATGAGATGCCATTTCCAAGCTTGGCATTTCTTGGCAGAGAATCAAGAGTTACTTCTCTGAAAGAAGTTTAAATAAAGCCTCCAAATTTTTTGAGTGGCTTGAGGTCTATGTATATTAGTGAAAATATCTGACACCACTTTTGAACTCTTAGGATTGTGAAATTTATTGGTGGGGGGGATATAGGTGGGAAGAGTGAGGTGTGGTTATTCAATAGAAAACAATTAGGGTGACTTTTTCGTTTTGGCATTTGTCACTAAAGATATCAACATTTGACTCAACCAACAGCTGCTATATCATAAAAGACACTTGTGTAAATGGTACATATAAATCTGCTTCTCACCCCACACAAACATGACGAAGTCTTAAATATCAGAAGATACCTACTGCAGCCCTGTGTAACATCTCAGAAACTAAGATAATAATCTAGGCCATCACCATCTACAGTATTTGAATAATTTCTATGTCTTTCCTCATATATCTTATGTAACTTTGTGATTCTATGACCTCTCGGAGTTGCTCAGCCTAGAGAGGAGAAGGCTCTGGAAACTCCATTTAGCACCTTCCAGTATCAAAAGAGGATCTACAGGAAAGAATAGGAGGGATTCTTTATTGGGGAGCATAGTGATAGGACAAGGGCGAATGGCCTTAAACTAAAGAGGATAGGTTTAAATTAGGTGTTAGGAAGAAATTCTTCATTGTAGGGGTGGTGAGGCACTGGAACAGTTTGTCCAGAGAAGCTGTGGATGCCCTGCACCTGGAAGTGTTCAAGGCCAGATTGAATGGGATTTGGAGCAACCTGGTCTAGTGGAAGGTGTCCCTGCCCATGGCATGATCTGTAAGGTTCCTTCCAACCTAAACCATTTTAAGACTCCATAATTCTTGTGTAGAATTAGCACATGGCCGAGAATTCTTCCTCACTTCTATATTTGCACAACTGAGTTTGACCTGAAATTACTGCTGAGATTTTGGGTGTGATTCCTCTCCTTTCCTTCGTACAGTGAGAAGAGATGGTGGTAAATTATAACACTGCACCAATGGCAGGGGTAGCATGAGCTGCAGGTCAGCCAAATACCAAATGTGTAAGATTTTCTACTTAGGGAGGTTATGGTTGGTTCAATGAGCATATGGGGAGGAACATCTGCTCTATTTTGGATGATCTCTTCTCGTTTTCGAGAGAGACAGAGGGTATTTCCCTCCTACTGAGCTCAGACAGCTCCCTGAGGCATTTGCCTGTGCCTTCTTTCTCTCCCTGTACTAACAGGGGGAGGATGTAGGAACTGGTACCATGGTGCATTTCCCCCCATGTTGTTCCTGCTGTTTGCTGTGTCCCAGAGAGCCAAATCCTCTATCCATGCTGCTTTCTTCCTTCATTTCTCAGCCATAAACTTTCAAAATGCAGCACTTCCCTGCGAAAACACACAGTAACAGCAGCTCCTGTGCTGCGAGAGCCGTATTTGCACATCCAGGAAGGCAGGGTTTGTCTGACCCTGGAGCAAAGCACCAGAGTGGGTTTTCTTCACTTCCTCTCCATGCCCTGGCATTTCTCCTTGATGGCCCTGGCTGAATTGGCAGGTCTGTCCCATCCGTGCCTCCACTACCAGTCTCTAAAATGGACACTACTGTGTTTCTGCCTCCTATTAATTATTATCTTGCTCTTTAATACCAGAGCAGAAGATGCATGAGAGTGCAGCTTTCATATGATCTCTTTGGTGGGTAGTTAGACAGAGGACCAAGATCTTAGCTGGAAGATGTAGTTAAATTGCGTGGAATGAGGATTTGGCCTGAAATATGATTTAACCTGTAAGTTATACTATTGCTGTCTTCAAAGATGTTTGGGGGAAGGCTAAGTCAAAATAATTTTTTTAATAAAATACATTAAATAGTCACAATGGTGCGGGCAGGTGTTATTTGGAATATTATTTGTACACAGGGTGTACACTGGACTCAACAATTTAGTTTGGAGGTGATTATCACTGAATAGAAATTTCTTTCATCTCACCTAAGGAGGAATAAAAAAATCAGAAGTAGCAAATTTAGAATAGTGGAAAAATGCAGCTTTTAAAAATAATCATGGGAGAAAACAACAAGCATGTTTGCTCATGTCCTTTATCTCAGTCAGCTAATCTTGCAGAATGTCAGTTTGCATAGAAATAGACTTTTACATATGAACTTGTTACATCACTTCCTAAAAAAAGAGTGTTCAGCTTGTACTTAAATAGCACATTCAGAGGCTGTTTATGCAGTATTTCTGCTGCAAATGTGTGATCCTTGTTAGGTAGCTAAACTGTGTGAAGCTTTAAAATGGCATTATATTTATTTGCTGCTTACTGTATGAAAGATACAACACTTATAGAAGTATCAGTTTGAAACCTTGATAGTTTTTAAAAATAGTTTTTATTTTTTTAAATATGAAATTGTTTTTGACCATTTTGATCTAGTCATCATAGGGAACAATTCTACCAAAAATCTATGCAAAGAGCATGTGATATAGAGAAAACAAAGCCTTCTCTGAAATCCATCAAATTAGTCACGGCAAAACTGAATTCACAATCTAAACCCCTTATTTTATCCAAAGCTTGTTTATGTTCTGCACTCTAACAGAGCTGAAAAACTATCCAATTAAAGATCAGCAAAATATCCTGTGTCTCACAATGGTATTTCAATACTCACTATTAATTTTTCCAAGTCAATTCAGACATAGTTCCCCGTGTGATTTTAGGAAGAGCAGAGACAACAATGTGTCTTTGGAGGTGCCATTTTTCACCTCAAATGTGAAATCAATGTCCTGACCATTTGTGGTCATTAAAAATCCCCCAGCACCTTTCTGCAAGAGTAGAGACATTGACTCCTAAGTCTTGATGAAACTCCAAGAAAGTAATTATGTTCCTCCTGATACAACCTTCCTTTTAAAGCTAATTTAAAGTTCT
>WEKX01025314.1:0-35896 GCA_013390025.1 Pitta sordida | reverse complement strand
TGCTGTTTACAACTACCTGCGGGGAGGTTGCAGCCAGATGGGTGGGGACCTCTTCTTCCAGGCTGACGACACCAGAACGAGAGGGCACGGCCTCAAGCTACGCCAGGGGAGGTTCAATCTTAACATTAGGAAGCGGTTTTCACAGAGAGAGTAATTGCATATTGGAATGGGCTGCCCAGGGAGGTGGTGGAATCACCATCCCTGGAGGTGTTTAAGAGAAGACTGGACGAGGAGCTTAGTGACATGGTCTAGCCGGGAGGTGTAGGGCTGGATGACGTTGGGCCCCCTCTGGCTCGGAGTGGCCTGCTAGACTGTGAGGGATCTAGGTTGGTGTTATGCTCTGCGATGTGCTCTCGGTCTCTTTACGGGTGTTAGATGGTGAGTTGGACTAGATGATCCTTGTGGGTCCCTTCCAACTCATAATATTCTGTGATTCTGTGATTCTGTATCAGTTTGAAATCTTGATAGTTTTTAAAAATAGTTTTTATTTTTTTAAATATGAAATTGTTTTTGACCATTTTGATCTAGTCATCATAGGGAACAATTCTACCAAAAATCTATGCAAAGAGCATGTGATATAGAGAAAACAAAGCCTTCTCTGAAATCCATCAAATTAGTCACGGCAAAACTGAATTCACAATCTAAACCCCTTATTTTATCCAAAGCTTGTTTATGTTCTGCACTCTAACAGAGCTGAAAAACTATCCAATTAAAGATCAGCAAAATATCCTGTGTCTCACAATGGTATTTCAATACTCACTATTAATTTTTCCAAGTCAATTCAGACATAGTTCCCCGTGTGATTTTAGGAAGAGCAGAGACAACAATGTGTCTTTGGAGGTGCCATTTTTCACCTCAAATGTGAAATCAATGTCCTGACCATTTGTGGTCATTAAAAATCCCCCAGCACCTTTCTGCAAGAGTAGAGACATTGACTCCTAAGTCTTGATGAAACTCCAAGAAAGTAATTATGCTCCTCCTGATACAACCTTCCTTTTAAAGCTAATTTAAAGTTCTATTTCAGCTGTTCTCCCCTGCTTTAAGTGGAAAATCCCTTTATAAATTTTTCTTTAGATCTGCTTTATGCTGACAATTAGTGGCTGTATTTTACCATGCTGCTGATCCATGTGTGTGCAGGAGCAGCGAATGTGTCTGCAAACATGGACCCTGCAATTAAAAAAGCAGTTTATTGATGGTCTGGCTAAAAGCCATCAAGATTTTTGGGGTGTGTCCCTTTGAGTTGGTGGTCACAGTAGCCATCATCATTGTAGCTGAGGGGTGTTGTTCAACAGTAACTTTGGGACCCCTTTCTACCCTGATCTCCCTATTTTGCTGAGTCAGTGGTGCAGTGTCTCCGCATAGGCAGAGCCAGGAAAAAGTCGTCAAAAGCACCAGGTGAGTTGTTTGTTCTGGCAAGTCACATTTGCCCTTGGGGCAAAACAAGGAACAACTTCAGGGTTATGCAATATATGAAGATATTGAAGGTAGAACTTCCTAGTTATTAACATGATTGCAATTTGCTACACGCACCTTGTCACCACACTTGGCATATCCACTTATGCCCACAGGGGGTATTCCTGGAAATAAAAAGTTAACTTTTAAATTGATCTTCCTAAATACCTAATCTCTCTTCAACTTCTACTTATTTCTATTCACAAATATATGCCTTCCAGCAAGATTAATGATTGAGTCAGTTGGAGACTATGTTTAGTAAAGGATGGAACATTTCACCCAAACCAGAAATATCAGCTTAACCTTTGGGGGCTTTTTTGTGCTTCATGGAAAATTAGCACAAGTAATAGAACTAGCTTCACATCCCAGGGAATCAAACGGGTCATGTTAACCTGTCCTGGAAAACACACGACCTTCTAATTCTCCTGGTTGAAATGTTAACTAACTGTTCTGATGTCTAAAACCATGACCTCAGGGTTTGGACACTTCTCTTCCCAAACTGGAAGACTCACTTATTTTGCATCCTGGAGCTTTTCTTCTTGCATTCGTACTGCATTCTTAATAACACAACATACAGATCCCTTCTCCAGCTTTGCCCTTATCCTCATGTGCCTTGTGTGCTGTAGGCGGGCTTTATCCTCTCCCCAAAGTGTGAAATGGAAAAAGGAAGAACAGTGACACCATTGCAGGAATGTGTTGCTGCCTTTCTTTTTGCATCTTCTGCAGCACCCTGATAGATTGCTTAGCTAGAATCCATATGCTTTCTTTTCAGAACAAAAATTGTTCTCGGTAGAGCCCTAAAGCTTCCAAATCACTAAGGGTCATCATCCTGCAGAAGAAGAAGTAGTTTCTCCACGTAGGCTTGACTTGTGTGGTTTGAACTCAGTACTTGCTAAGGTTCCTGGCATACATCTAGATGAATATACATATAACATGACCTCAGTTGCCCTTTAAAACCTACCTTGTCTCCTGTGCCTCTGTTTACATTTCTGCAGAAATACATCACAGAATCTTAAACCCAGCAAAAATCATCAAATGGTTGGAAGGGACTTTAAAATCACCAACCCACCTGCCATGAAAAGGGACACTACCCATTAGACTATGTTAATCCAAGCCCTCTCCAACCTGACCTTGAACACTTTCAGGGATGAGGCAGCCACAACTTCTCTTGGCAAACTGTGCAAAATGTTGCACAGTTAAAGCTCAGAGTTAATTTGTGCCAAATCCTGTATGTAGGTGGGTAACAGCAGCTGCCAGTCAGCCTCTGAGAGCAGAGCACCATATGATTTCTCAGTGAACAAAACATTTAATACAAACACAACACTTTCCAGATATTATGAAGAGTTTTCCTGAACAACTCTCTTTAAACAGAACTATTAGGCAGTAAAGTCTGTTTGCTGATCTTTATGCAGATCTTCCCACTTCCACTTCACTATAAGGTTTTGACTAAAATATTTATACTTTTCTGCTTTGGTATACATCCTACTCCAGTCCTACGAGAAGGATTTCTCAGTCTGTAGAGAAAAATGACAAAATGTATGTGTGGTGCTTGGTTCACCCACACTGGCTTTCTGTGCTTTGCTAATATCTGCACAGCCCTCTCTCGAGGGTGCAGAGTGTCTTTGGTAAGTCAAAGCTCCTCACAGGTCTCATGGGCAATTTGTAAACCTGCATTTTGCTTCTTTGGAAGGGACCATGTGGGGATGTAGCATTTTGAGGTGCAGACCTCCTACCCAGCACCCTCCTGGTTTCAACAGCACCTTCATCTTCTGTATGTACAGCCCATGCTGTCCCAGATCCATCCTTTGCGGCTGAACGCAAAATGCTTGGAAATTGTAAATGACCTTCCTGGAAATGCTGCGACTGCTCTTCTGTAATGTCACTCTCTGTGTAACAGTTTTTCAAGGGTCTTTAGCCTTGTCTTTTTCTGACCTTAGCCTTGTTGTGCATTAGCTTATCCCATTAGCATTGGCACTGATTTTAGTGGAATTCGGGGCAGCTCGGATGAAGCATTCAGTCTTCCTTTCTCACCCTTTTTCAAGGTCATTCTTTCATATCAGACAGGATGTAAAAATACATGATCTTATATTCGTCTTCCCTTTGAGTGTTACCCTTCTTTTGTTTCTATACAAGATTTTTTTTTTCTGTAGGTACAGAAAATTATGAGTTATATTTATTGTGTTTGTCATTGGGGAGTACTAAGGGTCTGAAAGTTGACTGTACAAGTCTAGCTTCAGTTTCTTGAAATACTTCAGAATGAGTATCCATTATCTTTAAATAAACTTTAAGGGTTTTCTTGATGAGTAATTTTCTCCGTAAGATTTTCTTTTTTAAACTCCCATGAAATATATTTATAGAGCAGCGTTTCAATTCCTGATATTTATAGGACACTTGCAGTGGACATTAACCATCTTCAGCAGTTCATGTACCATTTATTTCCAGTGGCATTGCAGGGATAATTATGTTTGTTTTCTAGGAAAGGAATATTTTTAGTTTCATATTCTAAAGGGGGGTTAATTTGTTTTTATGTCATAAGTGTTTACTGAGTTGATGAGAAGCAATGAAATCTTTGGATGGTTGGGAAGTAATCAGACTTCTCTTTTACTTCTGAGTTCAAGCTTTATTTGAGTTGGATATGCATTTCAAAAATCATTAACTTACATATTTTTGCTTAAAATTGGAATTTGATCTGACCAAATGCAAAACTGGCAACACAATTAATTACATTAAAAATGTATATGCTAAAGACCTGCAATGTCTTTGTTTAACATTCTGATCACATTCAGATTTTTTTTACCACTGCATCGACTATTTAATAATTGTTTTCACAACTCTTAACATCTCTTGTAGAGAGGGGTTATTTAACAAAAGTGAAAATCTTTAGAAATTTAGGTGCACCAATCCCTCATTGCTCTGCTCAAAAACTGACAGTGCGGTTCCATTTTAACATCCTCTTTTAAACCTACCCCATTCTTCTTCAGTACCAACCTGTGATTTGCCTGGTTGTCTCTTCAAGCTGCCTGAGCAACTGCTGTTTTATAAAATCTGCTCCCATACCCTAAAGCAATAAGGTTTGTGCTATTCTGTTATTAGAACAGTAATGGATAGCTAAAGGCTATGGAGCCCCTTTAGAAGAGAAAAGCCCAGTCTGACTTTTTAGTCCATGTTCTTTCCCTCAATAAAAAAAACAAAAGGGCATTTCAATGGAAAGAGATGATGTCTAGGATTAGTGGTGGAAGGGAAAAAAATCCTGACTGTTGGAACCATTTAGTGATTCAGTTCCTTGATAGGTTACTAAAAATATCACATTAATTCTTTGAACTGTACAAGTCATGGGTAGGGCTTGGAAAATAAGGCATTGTGATACCAATGTGCAGGAGTTTAATGAAAATAAAAGATTTAAAATATATAGCTTTATCAAATAACCCCATGGAAACCAAGTCTGTATTGCTCCACTCTAATTTCATTTTCTTATCTCTTTCCATTCACTTTCTCTTGCTCCTGGCTCTCCCCTTTGATGTATTTGTATCATGGACTTTGTTCATCACACACACCTTCTTAATATTTACACATCTGCCTCAGCTCAGGTGGGAATTGTGTCTTCTGAGAGGGCTTAAAGATCTGCTGCTCTGTTGCTGAATGGTGCATGCAAGAAAAGAGTGTGAACCATCTTTTTATTTCTTCCTTATTCTTCTTTGCAACCACTGACCACAGTTCTGACCTGTGCCTTTTGAAGCAAAACACTCGGAGGTTTAAAGCAACTTTCTGTGACGGGCAAACTGCACAGCTTGGAGGTACAGACTCTGGAAATGCAAAGCTGTGCACGTTTACAGGGACCATTTCATCTTCTCTGACACTCTAATGAAACCTACAATTGCCAGTGTAACCATTAAGGAAAAAGCCTGGGTGTCACTGTGGGATGCTCAATAAAAAAATTATAATTAAAAAAAATTAGACCCTTGTAGCTCCTCATATACTTCATACAGTGCCAGAAAAACATGGGAATTCTAGAGAGGTCTCCTAAACAGGAGCTCTGAAATATTGTGGGTTTAATATAATAACTCTGTACTTGTCCCATCAAAAAAAAAGTGACTCGGTGAAATATGGTGAATCTCTAGAAGAGCCTTCAAAAAAATTTTTTTTTCCATTGGATTCATAAATAGTCTTGAAGATTCAATCTGCATATGTAAGGTTTATACCCTTGCAACAAAAATATATAGACTTGGTTCCATACTTAGAGATTACGAAATCCATGGTTTTGGAGATTGTTAAAGCAAGAACGATTTTGAGACCTGTGTTAATTATTACCATCACCCCTAAAAAAATGATCCTCTCCATATCCTCTCTCTTCTGGACGAGGTGCTGAGTGATATGATTTAGATGTAGAGGACAGGTTAGTTGGATTATAGGTTGGACTAGATGATCTTCAAGGTCCTTTCCAGCCTTATCTATACTGTGATATGTAAAAGTGGATGAGAGGATTTTTTGTTCCTTACCTGTAAACAAAGGAAAAGAGAATATTATTGTTGAGAATTGTCCCATACCACAAGTTCCAAGCTCCAGCTGTGATACTTCATGGTTTGTATCTCAGCTGAGGAAAACACAGTATGAACTAACCAGTCACCTTTCATTCAGTAAACTTATAGACAGGACAGAAACTTTTTAACTGGTCAAGAAAATTGTGGAACGAGATGTTCATCTGGTCAAGTCTAAGAAAATGAACCCCCTTATGCTTCCTTGCTGTTTTCTTAAACTTTTATGTATGGGAGAGAAAGGAGAAATGAGCTATCCATAAAATCTAACCAAATGTGCTGGGGAGGGGAACGGGGACATAGAGTAGTGGTAGATCTGGGATGTGTTTCAAGGACTGTGTACTTAGGTAATTACAATGTACTTAGTTGTGCTTTAATGTGACATGGCCCTCTTCCACTCTCTCATATCCAGCTTCCCTCAAACAAATTGCAAATGCACAAAAGAGTTTTAGACAAGTAAATTGGATGAAAAGTCACATACTTGGAAAATATGTAACTACTTTTTAAACCCAGTATAAGGAGATTTAACATTAACATGTTATTTTTTTGGTGCATAACCTGATTATAAAACTGTCTAATATCTTGCTTTTGCTGCAGCACTTAAAAAAAAAGGAGCTGGCAAATTGGCCCAGTGCTACGTTTTGGCTATGTAAGATCAGGCAGTGCTGGCATTTGAGATAGTGATAATTTTATGCCTAAACAAAATGAGTAATGGTACCATGGAGAACTTTATTCTGATGAAATCCTTAGATCTCACTCCATCATCTGGTTTTGTCACATTCTTTTGTATATGATCACAAGGACAACGCATCCACAAGCGACACGTGTGGGTATGAAGCGGTGTATGTGTGCCTGTACTCCTATACAATACAAGCAGGATAAAGGCTTCTTTAAAATTTTATAGCTGTTTGAAACACAAGCTAATCTTTCCTCACTTTGTGTCTTTCAGAGAGAGTGCCACAGAGTTATCTGGAACGTTACCAAGGTAAGCAAGTTGTTCTAAACCCCATCTGTGTATCAATGTCTGGAAGATGCTGAAAGAAGCACGGCCTTCTGAGCCAGAACATGATCCTTTTCCTAAGGAAAACTGCTGGGACACTGAGAACTGGGGGTGCAGAGGGGTGAATACTCACTGCATGCCACACACAGGCAAATGACACTGAAATACTGGCACAGCCAAACCCACACAGCTGAAAGCGATGCCTCGAAGTTGCTTTGAGGCTCAGCACAGTTGTGCATCTGATGAGAAAAATCCCAGCTGTGGCTTTCTTCCAGCTGTGCAATTATACCCCTTGCAGGTGGTTTGGCTTTTGCTTTACATTTCACCTGAGGGATGAGAGGAGGAAAACCTGGAGGTAGAAGGAAAAAAGCGCTGTGATCTTAAGGCATCTTCATTTGGAAGGCAGGAATGCAGCTTAGACCAAGTTTTTCTATGCTGAGAAAGCTTTTCATAGAACTAGACAAGACTCCCAGGCTGTGATAGAGGTTTTTGAAGAGAGACCTGCCTACATATTGTCAGAGGGCGCAATAAAATGCTGTAATCATGCAGATAGGGAAAAGGATGGAGAGAAGGGTGGGGGAAATCTGATATGGTAACCTGCCACTTAGTAGAGATGCCTGGTGAGTTAAAAAATGGTACTCTCAGTCCACTCTTACCTTCTGCCACCAGTTTTGCTCTCTGAGGTGCGGGGGGGTTTAGTGGGGTATTGGTTTGGAGAGGTTTAAAGCAGTGTTGTAGTGCGTGCAATATATAATGGAAAAATGCCATTTGAACAAGAAAGTCAGTTTTCTTTAAGCATGGTAACACATACAAGTTATTTCTGCTTCTGAGGCACGGGAAAGATATCTCCCTCTCTTTAGAGTGTGTATAGTGTTATATTAGTTTACTTGTTTATATTGATAAGCTGCAAAAATACATATTTTCATTATACGTGATGTTTTTCCTCCTCTGTAAAGTATCACTTTGTTCTGTTGGTACGAACTAGTGTAATTTATATCATTTAATAGATAAATTCATTTACTGTCACTTGATATCTGCAATTGGGCAAGGAAATATAGTGGAGAAATTTTGCCAGGTGTTTGAGGTGCTGGCCAGTGATCAGGCCTGCATGACACAAAAGATACTATTCATCTTCTTTGCAAAATATTTACACTTCTTCATACATACAGAAAAAAAAAAGGGCTCAACAGAGTAGCCATCTCATTGATTAGGAATGACAATGTTGATGCTTAGCTGTATCTTTTGCTGGTTTTAGTCTGAAAATATTTCCAGTTTCCCTGCATGCCCCAATTAGTTAGGTAATACAGGACTAATATACTGGAAACGTGAAGTTCTTATGTTTCTTATGTTAGTATGTTTCACTGCAGAAATGAATTCCACTTCAAATTAAAGTTAAAATGAGATACATAAGTGCTTGAATAAACATCCTGTTTTGTACTTGCCATTAATGATTGTCTAAATGTGCTTTTTGAATTATTACCACAAGGCATTAATTTCAACGGTAGCAAGATGTCACAAGTAAAAATCAGATTATAGCAGCAATGTGCACAAGGCACTGTAATTGTGTTATAAATATTAAACCAAATGATCTTGTCATGATTTAAAACAAATGTTTCCAGCTGTGCACAGGTTGGCTTGTCCTCCAGCCTTTTCCAGGTTTCTACCTGTTCCTGCATTTCTCTAAACAAGCAGTTCCTTGAGGGTTTTAATCTTATGTTGCGATGTATTAATCTAATATTTTTTGTTTTTCTTTCAAACTTCAAGAACATCATTTTGTTATTATTAATTCATAACAGTGAAATAGTCTAATTTCCCCACCAACACCACATCATCTGCATTCACCCTGAAACTACTTTGCAGCATAGAAAATTTCAGGTGTTGCACCTTGATGAAATAAATAACCCCTTTCCCATCATTGCTGTTCCTGTATTTTGTCTGCTGGGGCAGAGCAAGCCCTCTGTAAATCTAGAAATCCAACTCTCATTTGTACAGGCAAACATGATGCCTGTTCTCAGAGCAGGAATGTATTTGTGGCCAGGATTGATCAAATCTTTCTCACGCTCTTGTAAACCTGGTGAAAGGGGGTTTTCAGCAGCAAGTGATGTGAGTGTGAACAGATGTGTCTGTACTTGGAATATTTTGTCTGGCTGTCAGGAAAGTTTAGGCACTGGTGGAACGAATTTTTTGTGTTGTCATTAGAAAAATAAAATAAAAAGAAAAAAATGTCAAAAACTCCTCCTAAATTTAAAGGAGTTCTATGAAGTTCCTTTATTTGTTCCTATAAAGCTCCGCAATTAGTCAGAAGTTACAGAAGAATATTGCAAATATTTTCTCATCTTCTATAGTAACCAAGAGAGTTCATGTATGTGCATTTTTTAAAAAAGCAAATAGAAGAAAGTGTCTTGATAAATGGTGACTTTTTGATATAGTCATTTTCCATTAAATACTGCTGATGGTTCTCTACTGATTATATTTAAGAGGAAGAAGAAATTATCCTACTTCTTGGCCCTGAAGTATGTGTATCATTGATAGGCAAAAGGAGAAAAATATGAGTTGGTGGACATCTTTTAGAAGGAGAGCTAATAGATTAACTTTGCCTGTAGAAAGATGTAAAAATATTCAGCACAATTATATTGTGTCAGTTCTCATTTACCAGTTATTTCTGATGATTTGGGTAAGCTCAGGCTAGAGAGAGAATTGAAAATTCAGACTTAAAATGTGATAATGAAGCTTTACAATTTTTATATTAAGTGGCATTATTATAGCTGTGAATGTATATTGTTTTTTCGAAGAAAGGCTTTCTGTGTGCAACAGCACATCAAAGAACAGATCTTCACAAGGAAAACTTTATAATAATATTAAGTTGTTCATTGCATGACCTATTTAGAGTACTCAGATACTTCTTGTTGTAGACTACATAATTAAATTTTAAATGGAACATGATAAAGAAATTATACTGGTGATCTCTGGAGATTTGAATACCCTATTTGGATCTTTACAAGAGTGTAGCGAAGGCATACTTTTAAAATTTAATAAAGGTCTGGCCTATTTTTTTTTCCCTTTTAGATGTTCTATAGCTGCTGTGGCAGTTCTGTTTCAAACTGTGTTTGCTCTCAACATTGCATAGATGGTACCTGCAACAACAGAGCAGACAAACAGTATTAGAAGAAATACAGTTTAACTTGAGAAATCACCATTTAAACATGACACAGAACAATTAATGAATGAAGATAAACTCCTAAAGCCTTCTGGAACCTCAGCTTGTAACCAGTCCTCTCATAGACCATCATGTGAGCGCAGCAGTGAGGGGAGCAGGGAATGAGAACTCTGGATCACAGTGTGAAGCCCTGTGGGCATGAGGGAGATGTTTGGAGCTTAAAGGAGAAAATGCTCAGCCTCAATATCAAAGGAATGATTTCAGTCTCTAGCCACTTCTGTTTGTTTCTGTGAAAGTTACTTTATATTTAAAGAAGAACAAATATTTTAAATACGGACTAACCACGTGGATTATTTATTTGCTTAATTCTAGGTTAGTATTAACAGAAGGCAAATCTGGGCTACTTTTCCACTTTTATATACTGGATCAAACTTACATTTCACTCAAGGGAGGAGTAAAGTTTAAACGGTCACTTCCTCCTCTAAGCTGTTGAAATTTTAAAAAAAAAACAACAATGCAAACAAAACCACAAAAAACCTCCACCAAAACAAAAACCCCCATAGCAAATATTTTGCATATACATATATTTTTCACGGAAAAATTTGTAAAAATATCTCTTCAGCTCCTGCTTAAATCTTGAGCGTAAGACAGGTAAACTTGTATTTTGAGATGAAGGCCATCTTAAAAGTGTTTTTTAAAGATTTTTTTAGACATGTAAGAAGAAATATGCAATTACATTGATGTGAAAACATGCAAGTACATTCAAAATAAAAATTGAAATCTTTGGCTTGTCCTGGAATACATATTAGTAATTTACAAACTTAATGTATTTTAAGCAGAGTACAAACTTTAGCCCTCTTGAGTCAGGGTTTTGTTCTCCACCATTCCATACATTTCTTTATTAATATCTAAGTTCCATTTACTGTACAGACTTCTGTTCTTGGGTGTCTACAGCATTTTGAAAATAGAATTTAAGTACTGAAATCACTTTGGTACTTTTTAAAAAACGTTAACTTGCAACTTCACCATTATTGAAATCTAATGCAACTGAGCTTTTATCTAAAGGGAAAAGAAGAATTGACAACCCACCATATGACAAGCAAAATGAAATCTCTTGATCGTTAACTGTCAGCAGTCTTTCTAATACCATTGTGTTAGGGAATGATATGTCTTCCAAGAAGCTCAGTACACAAGGTTTTGAATCATTTCTGTCTTGACAGCCTAACACAAGTAACTACCTGTAAGTGCTCGGATGAATTATAAAATCTAGGTAGCTGTGTAAAGTGACTCAATAAAACATCTATGAGTATTTTAATTGTTATAAAGTGAAAAGTGAATTTTTTTTGGTGACAGTAATAGGGGCATGGACTAAAGACCAACTTGACTTCTCAACTGATGTCTTCACTGGGTTTGTATGGACAGCGGGAGCTGGGCTTGGGCCTCTGTGTTTGCTCTTCTGGTTTCCTCCCAGCTGAGATCATCTGCCAAGCAATTTCTCTGCCTCTGACAACACCAGGTCATATATTTCACCCTGATATTTCATACAATATGAATGTCCCCTCGTGTCACCAGTGCTGCTTTGCCAACCATGTCAGGCTTAAACTGCCATCCCACCTACACCATACGAATGTCTCTGCCAAAATATGACCCAATTTTCCGTACTTTCATATAATATTTACTGAAGTTTTTTGTCCCTTAAATAAAGCAGGGATATGGCATAGTCCATTTGTGACTCTCTTCTAGTGGAGAAGTTTTGCTTTCCTCCTTGAAATAAATCCTTTCTCAAAAGTCACTCTTGTTTAGAGCATATAAATAATTGGTCAAGAAAACATTGCTCATGCCGGATGGCAGGCAGTGCTGGCTGATAACATTAAAATATCTTGAATGTCAAACTATATGCAGCTATCCAGAGCTAGTCTTTGGAAATGATATCATCTTCTATCTTTTCCTAAACCACATCATTAAAAAGAAAAGGATTCCAGCTCTCGATATTGAAATGTTCTCAAGTCAACTGTCTTAAATGCAGATTTTCCATAATTTGGATGCCTGCTATTTTCTAAAGAAAGTAATTAGTTTTAAATGAGACTTGAATTTAACTAATCACACCCTTAATAAAAAACCAACAACATAATCTCATGTTTGACCTTTCTCTTTGCCTCAGATACTTATTTCTAAATACTATTTTTTTCCATCTAACCTTTGAGCTGCTTTTCTTTACTGCAAACAGGACTGACTATTAGCCACTGTATGTGCTGTAGTGGAATGCCCTGATGGTGTTTGGTCCTTCTGAGGCACTGTAGTATAAATTACAGTAATTATTTTGGATGATATCAAGTTTGAAGTTATTGTAAGTGAATCTATGGGGTTCTGAGCAAATAATTCACAGGGTGTCTCTTCATTATTCTGATTTTTATTTTTTCCTATGTGAAGCTTCAATATCCTTAAAATATTGGACATGTGACATGGACTTGCTCTTTCTGTCGGCATTTCTTTTTTGTGTGTTTGTTTTACAACCATTTTGAAATATGTTTTTTGGAGCTAATGTTAATCTTAAAAACACAGTTATGTGCAATCTGGTCCTTTTCTAAAGAGATATTTTTAAAATCTTAAGAGGAGCCTAAGGAGCAGAGAGGTGATTATCCATATGTGCTTACTGAAGACTTGCATTCAAAAATTGCTAGCATACCAATGGCAGGATTCACATTGCTTAAATTTAACTATCCCGAAAGTACTTTATTGAAAGAACCATGGGAGAAATTAAGAGAAAGAGGTGCCTTATCGCAGGACAGGCTGAATAACCCTGGGAATTGTTTTTCTCTCTCCATTGGCTGAAAATGAAGCCTGGGGGAATAGCATAGACTAGACATTTCACCTGATGGTAGCTTTAATTTAAGGTGAGCAGCCTGACTTTTTAAAGTGTTATAAGTGCCAAGTGACGTAAGCTGATGCCTGCTGGAGTTTTGAGGACATTGGCATGCTTAGCCTCGAAAAAACTTTCGATAGTTCGTACTGAAGTCCCAAATATAGATCCTTGGAAGGAGGGGGGAAAGTCGAACAGAAATGATTGTTGGACTTGATAGGGCTCTGACCCAGAATGCAGTAATTCTTCTCACAGAGCAGAGTCCCCAGAAATCACAGCTCACAGTCCTGAAATGGTTCCTAGTTATATGTACCCTTTGAATCTTAAAATGAGTGTAATTTTTACTCAGAATCCTGGTTTTGGAGCCCACAGCCCTTTTCCCCCCATCAGTTGTTAGCAGCTCTCACAAACGCTAATGAATTTGACAGCAGACCTTTATCTTAAAAGTCTGGTAGAGCTTTTGTTTTTATTCCCTATTGTGAAACTCTTAATCTAGAGACATATTCCCTTCTTTTTCTTTTGTTTTTTTTTCCTGTTATTCACCTTAACCAGACTTCCAAGAGTCTTTTTAACTCATTTTACAAAGCATTGCTAAACGTGCCCAATGAGGATAATGTGCAGCAGAAATAAAAGGGACTCAGATCTCTTCATTTCCATTCCTGAAGGT
Source organism: Pitta sordida (assembly GCA_013390025.1). Classification (NCBI taxonomy): domain Eukaryota; kingdom Metazoa; phylum Chordata; class Aves; order Passeriformes; family Pittidae; genus Pitta; species Pitta sordida. The sequence goes on along the minus strand of WEKX01025314.1, from coordinate 22,228 downwards.
GAATTCCAAGATCGTGATTATTTTTATTTATACAGTGCCTAAAGAGTACTAAATACTTTATGGAACAAATAGAAGACCTCTTGTAAAAAGCACGCATTCCTATAATCTAATTTTAGTCTCAAATCAGGCAGTATGAATGCTAAGCAGCAGGGCTTGAAGAAACATGGAAGGTATATGAGGGCTACACTAATAAGATTGAGCAGTTATTTAGCTTCATCATCTGTTCTACTTAATAGCGCTGCAATGTTTTGCTGGTTTAAGTTAAATTTATGTTGGTCTGTGGAGAACATTTGACTGACACGGGAATAGTATTTCTTGGGTTTTCTCAGAAAACGAGCCTTGGAAAAGCAGTTTGAATGAAGATAGAGAAAGGGACCATTACACGTGGATTTTGAGATGTCACTCCAACATAAGAAACAGCAAAGGAAACCGACTTTTTCCCCCTCCTCACTTTATTTCCCACATCAGTTGAAGTATCTGTGCTCCAAGTTATTCATTTGTATATATCCCTTGCTAAAGTGTGGGTTTAGCACTTTAGAACATCAGAATAATGTTATTTAGAATGTCAATGAAAAGGATGAAGATTATGGGAATAACTTCTGGTATAAATATACATTCGAGGGGGGCAGGGGAAGAAGTGTATATATAGTTTGCTTCTGGAGAAACGAACTAGCAACTGAAGTCAAAGGGAGATTTGTTTATGTGGCAGAGCTGAGAAACTTTCTCTTGGTCCCTTTGTTACAGCATGGCACATAATGTGTTATTATATACAATATTTTATCATATGTTTTATAAATATTTATAAATTAACTGCTTATATACAGAATTTTTATGTATCATCCCTGCCTTTGGTCCCAGAAAAGCAATGACAGGAAACCCACCTACATGCTCCTAGGACAGCAGAGACTGGTTTAGTGCTCTCTTCAACATTCTCTGCCTTCTGAGCATTGTTTGTATTTATCAGATCGTTGATATTGTAACATTTACAAAAATTGCAACTATTTGAAGGTGTCCAAAAGATTTGCTATGAACCACAAGCAAATCTTAGACGATTCTCAGTAAGATATTGAAAGAGGTTTTTAAAAAACCTGAAAAACCCTAACACACTCCCTGGTGTTCAAGGTTAACACTTTATACTTCATCTACATTATATTAAAAACATTTTTATTGGAGTCCATAAACGTTACACACTTTTAAAGGGCAATTATCACTCTGGGACTAGAAACGTTGCATAAAGTCAGATATGAGACCTTCAAGCAGTAATTGGTGCCCGTTTTCTATTTTTTTGAGGGTGCCAACTTATGAGTCCCCCTGTAAGATGACGCCAGTTTTTCTGTCTGTCTTGCCATTAGAAGCAGGCAACCCCCAAAGTTTTCCTGTGGTCAGCAGGAGACTCTGAGCCACAAACTCCTATGTTCAGAGCAGCATCTCTCTTACTAAAGTGATGTTTAGAGCCACTGAGGACCTACCCCACTTTCAGTACAAATTATCCCAGTGTATTTTGCAAGTTGTGCCCTGCACAGCACTTCTACACCAGCAAAGTGTCGGTGTGGCGCTTCTCTTCGCTGGGTTATAATGGAAAATATTTTTCATTCAGACCCTTGGAATTTTTAGAGCTCTCACACAATTTTCTGCAGGGAACATTTAAGTATCAGCAAAGCCATGATGTGGTGGAGTGGATGCAAGTCATGGCTGTTTGCTGTAATCGAACCTTAATGAACGCCCATGGAGAAAGAAAGTGGGAAAACAAGACTAGGCTTCACCTGACACACAAAAAAACCCAACAAAAAGACAGAGATCCTTCCTGTGTATTTTACTTCTGAGCATTTAATGTCACAATGGTTGACATGCTTAATTTTGCAGAACAGTCCTGCTGATATCAAAGTGATTGTACAAGTCAGTGCAATTTTAGCATGAGTATTGCTGCTTACTCATTGCTGTGAAATGAATATCCTCTAATTTGATCCCAACTTTGTGACTAAGCCTATAGACAGCTCTACTTGATCAAGAGAGAAGAATACACACACACAGCAACTCAGTTTTGGCAAAATCCTCTTGAAACATGAACTGAGAATCATAAAATGTAAATTTAAAATAGGGACCTATACTATTTCAAGATATGGTTGGGGTTGATCAAAAGTGCTGGACAATTGCAGGTGCTACTTTGGTTCAAAGGACAAGTGTGCCTTTTTGAACCAGCTATTAATTCCAGCTTTTAAAAGGCAGTTGTGAAAGAAATTGGCTATGCTCAGAGCTCAGGAGCTCATCTTTTAGCTAGGTGTTCAAAATTTCTTTTCTTTATTAAGACTTTCTGTTGGGGGTACAGATGCACCTGCATTGATGTGCTCGTGGATGCCAAAGAGACTGGGGTTTGCTATAGTTGCTGGTAGCTTTCCTTCCAGGATTACATGGTGCTGTAAGCAGAAGTTCCTGCAACTATAAAGTTTTATTTAACAAAAATGAAATATTATTATTCATGTCATGAGTAATTGAATCCCCAGATGTTCTCATTCTCTATCAGTGGCTGAGGACAATATGACTCTAGATAGGGTGTGACAACATGAATTGATTTCTTTCTCTTTTTCGGTTTTGTTTCGGTTTTGATTTTTTTCTTTCATTTTAAACCTGCAAAGTGACTATAGGTTTGGTTTTTTTTAGCTGATTGCTTGGATCTGACATTACAGGCTGTGCAGCTGTAAAAAGGACCTTCTCATTTTCATTGAGAATAAATAAAATAAAATGTCGCAAAAAACCCCATTGCTTTTCCCCGGTCCTGCCCCTGCAGAAATAAACAGAAATAACTGAGATAAAGCAATTGAATTTGGAAAGGAGACTGCAAGAAGAGGTGGTTGCTGCTAACACTGAATATTCAGAATGTAATAATAATAATAATAATCGTGTTACTAAAAAGCCACCTGTTACATTTTTGTTTTTTATCTAAAGCATAGAGTTTGCTTTTTTGTTTCTGAATTTATAGCAGAAGTGGGAAGCTCATATCCTGAAGAAACCTTATTATATGCAAGGTAGTAATTTCTTGTTAAAGTTAAGTAGGAAAAGAAGCCATGCTCACCAACATTTCTAAAGCTGTTAAAGATGAATATTTCAACGAAGGAACAGAAGTAGTAGAAAAACTTTAAGTGCTTGTTAAGGCATGCACACACAGTGCATGCAAGCAATAAGTCTGTTTTGCTGAACTGTGAAATTGCTCTGAGTAATTTCTCTAATAACAGAACAGATATTGCCCCTCTGACCCCAGAGGAGCTCCGGGCTTGGTGCAGCAGCCGGCCCTGGCATCAGCAGAAACTTGTGCAATCAAAGCACAGGCTGCAAGCTGAGCAGGGGAAAATAAAAGAAACTCAACCTACGACTTCTAAATGTTCTGGCTGACTTAAAAATTCAGAAAATGATTAATGATGAAGGGACTTTATTTATTGATTTACCCCCCCCATGACCTATTCTTCAGAGGAGTTGCACTATTGTATCCAGAGCTGCGTTTGACAGCTGCCTCCTACTTCCAAAGACAGTATTCATTCCTCTATGAATTAAATGTACAGTAGCAGAAACTTTTAATTGGCATTTCTTGTTAGCTTTCTCCTATAGAAATGATGCAGTGTTGATGCCTTCCCTCTGTGTTATGGAGAATGCCTCTGGAAATAACAGTTCAGGAGCTAGAGCAGGGGAAAAAACAGCCCACAGAATCCCTTGGGATAATGCAGCACATGCAGAAATGGGAAAAGAAATCATATAAGTAAAACATTTAGTTAAAGCACCAACTTATGTCTTCTCTTTGAAAACTTGCAAGGTGAAAAAGAGTGATGTGGTTTAAAGGGGATATTGATTTGGCAGAGCTATGTGTGAACTCATGCCACAACCCCAGTACTTCTCCGGTCTCTGAACCTCTTAGAATTAATGCAGGGGTTTTAGATTGATTGCTTGAAGTTTTTCTATAAAAACAGCAAGTCTGATGAAGTGCAAGGACTTGAGGAGATTTTAAAAAAATAATTAAAAGTTGCTTTAAAGAACTGAGACAACCTTTGTCAGCTATACCTTCTTGTAGTGCTGCATAGCTAGAGCAAGGCAGCCAGAGATTCGATGTCATTTCTTCTGCCTTCCGTGTCTTGTGAGTGATTGCCTTTCTTCAGCAACTCCATCAGGTGATGTGACATAAATGGGAAATAAATTTCCCATCATGAACTTGTCTCACAGTGCCAGGTACACAACAGATATTTTTAGTTATTCACCCATTTGAAAAAAATTCAGAGCTTGGGCAGACGTTGAAAATCTGGCATCTGAGTTTGGTTGCTCTTCTAAAGCAGGTTTTCAAATTTTGATCTTAGGTAGGTGATATTTTATTAATTTGTGGAATACTGTGGGGCTTTGGTAATGGGTGCTGGAGAACAGAAACATGGGGCAGGATCTGTTCATCTTTACAGTAGCGTAAGAGCTGTTGATCAGGAGGAAACCAGTGATTTGTCTCTTCATATGGAGCTATCTGGCAGCTGTTGTGTAAGACAGGCTTGCGAAGTTGAGAAAGCCAGACTTTGAAAGGAAAATCTTCTCGGTCCCCACCCAAACCTTTCACAGAAATAGATGATGCTTTGTATCCTTGTTTTCTTTGCTTTTATGGCTTTTATATGTAACTCCCAATATTCTACCTTTTCAAGAGATGTGAATGTCTAGTTTTCTCTTGACTTTCAGCTATGGTGCTTTCTTTGGACTAACCAAAACCGAAACCATCTTTCCTCTAATAAATTTAGTCTTGTATTAATTTCATTCTGTATTAACTTCATTCATTTGTCAAGCACCAGTTTAAAGAATTGTGGCTAGACTTGACGAAAACAATAAATAAGGAAATAAGGATTTTCAATAAGGAAAGGCCACAAATTACTTCCCTCCCCACACTCCCTCTCTGCCCATATTCTTCATGCATCAAAGCTGGTCTCTTCTGACCTTCCAGAGGCTTATGAGATTGATGGTCTCTATAAATCTTATGGTGAAGCATCAAGTCTAATATAAGAAAAAGACAAACAAACCAAAACAAGAGTCCAAGACTTCCATCAAACCCATCTTTGATATTATTCTGCCTGTGTAAGAACACCTCAGAGTAACTGAGGTTTTTGCACATGATTTTCCCCTGTCCAGTACTGCCTGTCTAACACACATCAGTGGGCTGCTGCTCTTAGGCATCAATGCATCAGTCATCATTTGCTTCTCTCAACACATTTTTTAGACTTCCTTACATGTAGAAATTCTCAAAATGTACTTTCCTAAAAAAATCTTCTCCAACCACCAGCTTCTTTCACTGGTATTTCCTGACTGGTGGGAAAAAAATAAAAAACCACCAAAAAATCCCAGGGCTTTTTATCACATATCCCATATGTCCTTTATGGTGCTGAGACTTGATAACTGATATATGATTTTACGTATAATGAAAAATCCCCCCAGGAAACATGCAGATACTCTGGAAAGATACTAACACTTTGTGCTTTACGTGTAGGAAAAGTACAAATACTTTCTCTCCTTCTTTTTAATGGCAAAGAATATTCAATTAAAAAATAGATGTGTCTCTTGTAATTCTCCTGAGGATATGTCCAAGTGGTGGCTGAACCATGTCAAAATGGTAGTCTGCAAAGCATTCACCTGAGATTTGGAAAAGATGACTGATCATTGATGGTATCACTGTATTTTTGATTTTTTTTTCCCCCTAGCTAAATCTGTACCCTTTTGAATTTGAAATGAATGCTGCAGCTAGGGAAATTCAGCAAGATGCTAGTAAAAGGGTCTACTGACGTTATGCTCCATACTGGAAAACTGTCTTGTTATTGAATGCAAATATGACTTAGATATGTAAATTATATTCAAGATTTCATCAGTAAGCCTTTAATATATCTAGAAACTATCTTAAAGCATTTAAATAAAATGTTAATTGAATGTATGGAATAGTGTTAGCAAGCTCTTTCAAAGAAAGCCTCAATTCAAGGCACGTAACTAGGAAGCAAGTGCTCTGATCTAGTCAAACAGAACCTCCCATGGTAAAAACCTATAATTGTTTTAAAGTTCTCCAAAAACCTACATCTCTGTTCTCATCTCATCCCACACACTGTGATACTCCTTATGTTCTTCACTCTCCTCTCTCAGAGCTGACTTTCTTTGTAGCCTTCTCCCACTCCCAGCGTGCTGCCTTCTCTCACCTCCTACGCATGGAGCTGCCTCCTGCTGCCCATACAACAAGCACTTGTCTACACATCCCAGCCCTTTTCCTTTCCTTGAGCTTGTCTGCATCTAATTCCCCACAGAGCCATCAGGATGTCTTGCCCTGCATCAAAATTCAGAGGGTGAACTCAGGAAAGCTCAGTAGTAAGCCAAGCAATGAATTTAGATCTTCTGAAAGTGATCATCAGATGGAGAAAATGACTGATCTTCATACTTAAAAATAAAATCACACTTATTTTAAAGACTAAAGACTGAGTGATTGAGTTAGGCTACATCTCTCTGGTGCTCACAGAAATGCTTTCACAAACACCAGGGCAGTTCTCAGCAGTGTTGGCTTCAGTGGTTCAACTTTAACCGACCCAGGTCAAATTCATCAATGAAAGCTATAAATTAGCCCTAAGAGCTATAAGTGTGGGAACACAGGGGCGTGAGCATCTCTTGCTGCAGCTCTGGTTTTGATTGCCACTCCTTACCTGCTCATTAAGCAGAGCAATTTTGGAGGTATGTGCTAAGTTACCTTCCTGTCTGCAGATGGTCTGCAACAGTGACAGCAGCTGCTCCAAAGCGAGCATGAAGGGAGGTATTATTACTTCTTAGCTATGTTTACAAATTTGTAACAAGACTATTATTTAAAGTATAGTTTTTTGTGTCTGCATGCAGTCTGTTATCATCTAAATGTTGCTGGACTAATGGAGGGCATCAAAGGGATGAGGAACAGCGAGATTTCTCTGCTTTGGAGTGGTTTCTTTCTTCCAAAACTTGTGTGAATCTCATAGATTTGGGCAGAGGCTGCACAGATTAATTCCATAACCTGTGACTTGTGTTCCCATGACCAGGGAGTGGAGAAGAAGGGCACCACATGATACTGCTCAGCTGACAGGAGTTTCCCGAGCAAGCGTTTGAGTTCAAAAAACACACAGCTCTACGCTGAAAGACAAAAAATAAACAGAAATAAAGAGCATGTAATTCTTGTATATTGAATGCACTTCTGATGCTAAAGGAAAATTGCGAGATAGACATGATTTTTATGTTTAGGTTTGTTTTTTTCCTTTTCCTCACAAATCCCTACATCTAGAGACCAAAGAAACCCAGCCAGGTGCTGTCTCATGGAGGCTGTTGGGGATGCTAAGATCCTTGTTGTACAGCTCCCAAACACGTCTCCAGGCAGCAGCAACTTGGCTTGGGTCTGCTGTTCTAACCATGATGCCTCGTGGCTATGACCCAAATGCACAACCCATGCAGATGGGGGGAAACCCTTTTCTTGAATGTTAGAACCGTATCAACTGAAACTATACATGAGGGGTGAAAGCTAAGGTCCTGATCACAGTCTTCTAGTAGAAGCTTCTCATTTTAGTGTATCCTTTCTGTTGTGCTTTACATAAAATTGTTGCCTTGAGGATGTTGGTTTTTGCTTTGCAGCTCATCTATGAATGGAGGTTTCTGACTGGGTTTTTTATGAGAACTATTCACAAGAAATAATTAGGAGAAATTCATGTAATAAAAAATTTAAATGTAGATTCTAAACTTTATGGTAGGGAAGTGAAAATCCAAACAGCCACGTTTGCATTGGAAATATGTCGAGATTCCATGTGGTTCCCCACTTGCGTGACTCATAGCCAGTGTTTGTGTTATGCCTACTTGGCTTTGAAACAAGCCAAACTTTAGTTCTTCACCTTCTCAGGTGAAGCTATGCATCCCACAGTCCTTTACGGTTCCATGTTGGAATGAGATGAATCATTCCTGTCTCTTTTCACTGCTGACTCAAAGGGCACCTACGCATCAGGGTTCCCATGGAAAAGTCCATGTTGGAGACTGGTGAAGTTAAGGGAGAAAAGATAAGTTTCACTCTTATCTTTGCCATTGTTTCAGTGAGACTGGGATTACAATTTTCATTTTCTAGAAATAATACAGAGAGGGAGGAACTGTAGTGATTTACATGTCCCACTGCGTGGTACCATTTGGCAAAAGTTTGGCATATGAATTGAAGACTGTGGTAAAGAGAGAATGTGTTGTGTGGGTTTGAGCATTAGTTGTTAACATGAAGGATATATAATTACCTTTCTTGGAGTAATCATTTGTCATTTCTTGATACTGCTTCCATGTTCCAAAGGAGAACTAGACAAATGCATTTAAGAATGGCACCTTGCTCGGCTGGTTTAATTAGAGGTCAGTAAAATGGAAATGTGAGAAAAAAAGCAGATGCAGATGTTTTGAATTTGTTTAGATTGCATATGAATAAAGGAAGTTCCATAATGCAGGACTAAAGGTTGTACTGGGGTTCACTCAAAGGGGAAGGTGAACATACTGAGCCTATTACCTGCTAGGGGAGGTAGAAGAAAAGATCATCATTCTTTTTAAAGCCAAAATGTGGGTATTTGCAAGACTCTTCCTTCACATAGTGTAGTCAACGGCTGCTCTGAGTAAGCTTACCAGTGTTCCAGTCTACTGTCATTCTCCTAACCTTTGAATACACCTCTGTAATTGAATCAGAAAGTAAAGGTCTATCATTTACTTCTCCTAATACCCTTGGACAGATTGCTGTCTCATTAGAAAGACTCGACAAAGTAATTCAAGAACTGTAAGGCGCTAATAAGACGCTGTCTTTAAAAATGGATTGGCTGAGTGGAAATTCTGGCAGGTCCCCAGGATAAATATCTGGCCACAGGCTGGAATTATTTCTCTGCTAATCTCCTTTGTGTGTTCAGAGGATCTATTTGCATCTCGTGGAGCGGGAGTTTTGGAGGCTGCTGACCCATGAAGAGCTCCCATCTGTGGATCTAGCCTGCTGCAGCGATGTCAGGAGGGTTGCTGAAGATTTACTATTTCCTGCAGTCATAGGCCAGGGTGGTGTCCCTGAACAGAGACATATTCCAAATATGCCCAGCCCTGAACTGTATTTACTTTTCAGTAGTGTGATGAATATGTTTAATGCAGCTTTGTTTGCTGTGCTGAAGTGAGCTGTCAGAGCTTAGCACTGGAAATTTATTTTTTTTCTATACAAACTTGGGAGAGGAATCTTTGGATTTTAGAAGGAGAGTGGCCAAGAGACAGCTGAGAAAATCCAAAACGCTGCTCGTCACTGGGAAGTGACTGGGCACAGCTCTTTAAAACACAGGGTTTGCAGTTGTACTGAATTGATCTGGAAGAGATGCAAATTCCATATGGACTAAATTCAGTTTTAGCTTTAAAATGCAACTCACATGGGCACCAGCTAATACACCAGCCAAATTCACTCCATTATTAAGTCAAGAGGCTACGAGGTGACCGTCATGAAATGTATTAACATAATGTCAATAATGAGTCTTTTTATAGGAAGGTGTTGAGGAAATGCAAGCAGAGTTGTAACATGGGTACCACACTTCCAGCCTTGCTGGAGTCTTGTTTCACAAAGCTTTATGTGATGGATCCATCTGTTCCCATGAGATGGGAGTGCGTTGATGCCATTTTCACGGGAGACTTTATTTCTAGCTTGAAGCTCTCTGAATTCTCTGGAAGTCGCCTGAGGCTCACTGTTGCCAAGACACTCAGCATGGAGCAGAGATTGCCTTCATAGGCTGGGTGGGACCTTTTCTTAACTCTATCAAGGCTCATTAAAGCTTCAAATCTCTGAATGCACTTTCAAAACTGAGTGACAGGAACTTCTGGGAAAGTTTTGTTGAAAAGCCTGGCATAACTGAGTAATTATAATATAGCAGTACTTCATATGCAACTTGATTGTCACAGCCTGTGTCAAGAGAACTCATAATTTTTGAAGGATAAGACCATATGTTCCAAAAAGAGCTTTCAGAATGTGGGATACTTGTTTTGCAAGTTATTTCTTTCCTCTTCATAAGAAAAAAAAAAGTGTTATGAAATGAGATTAAAAAAATCCTCCACACTTAATTAAACTGATTCTCCAAAAAGAAGTCCCAAACCTGTTGGACAAGCCTGTTCTGTTGTTTCTGATTTACTTCTGGACGTACTTGAAATAAAATGTTGCAAGAATAGTTGAAAGGACACTGTTGTCCTAAATACAAGAATGCCTTTCCACTTATACAGTCTAACGCACTAGGTAAGGACCTCTTAACGTATAAGGACAATCACCTTGCCAGGGATAATTGGCCCCTGAAACAAGGTATGGACAGGAGAGTCCACCAAATGTCCAGATAGATTTGTGTGAAGCAAATGGAAATGTTACCTGCTGTGGTTTATATCAGTATCGAATATAAATGTAGGTGACTTCATCGTCTTCCATTTTAAGCTGTATCTAAATCACCCGTATTGTCCAGAAAACTTCTTGCTTCTTGAGTGCAATGTGGAAAGGTGATTGGGCATCGCTGGTGTAGACAAGTTAGAACTGAATCTGAGCTGGCATTTCTGAGGATGTAAGACATACACAGAATTATGCCCCAACAGGAAGGAATAATATTGACTAACAAGATCTCAGCCTGCTTTTGGAGACCCTAAATGTACACTGTCGTTATATTTTTGGAATGTAGATTTTGTTTTCATTGGCAATATTGTAATAGTGGGGTGCTGAAAACCAACTGCAGTCATGTTGGCGAGTTGGGATTTTTTTTTTCACCAGCAAGAAACAAGCACACAAGGAGATATGACTTTTGTCCCAAAGGATTATAATATCCATAGTCACAGGCACAACTTTGTTGACTAATTAAGGATATCCATGTAAGAGTACTGAATATATTTTTTCTGCATTTCATGTTGAAGAAAAGGGTTAAACAGCAGCCAATACTTTCTTGCCTTGCTTGGGAGAAGTTCCACCTAAGTTGTTGTTAAAAAATGGAAAAAACTTATTCTTGTAAATAGTTTTTTCTTGTCCTGGTTGTCAGACAGTCATGTCATCTTAATTCTGTGCGTTTAAATTCTTCATTTTACTGTTAGCTTCCTTTAAATTAGGGCAGCATAATGTAAAGTCTACCTTTAAATTTACTCCTTTAAATACTTGGAATTTTCTAAATGTTTTATGTTTGTTTAATTTTATCTGTTTTCTTAGCACCGCATATTTCAAACACCTTCTTACATAATAGTGGATGCCTATTAAATACATGACAGATACCTCCACTGGACGGGATCTAGGTGGAGTTGGCATTTTGGGGGCCTGAAATATTTGCTGATCTGTGGTTCCCATGGAGTATTGATTAACATGGTGTAACTGCCCACTGATATCAGCTCTGCAGGTGTCCTGATCTGGACTGACTATTCAGTGCATCTTCTATGGTCAGTAGAGAAAAGCAGGCACTTTTCCAAAACTTTTCACAAGGAAGATATTTAAAATATGTTGTATGGATTGTTTGCTGTTCAGTGGGGGAAAATAGGCTTTGCAACAGATGGAGTCTAAGTTAGCATTTCAGGTGTGGACACCTTCTCTGATGATGCTTAAAGTCATATGAAATGGATTGTACCAACCTTCCCCTTGACTGTGTATACCGAGGGAAAAAATAAATCCTTCCATAAATCCTTTCCATTATGGTGCCTCACTTAATGATGTCTAATGGACAGACAGACACTGAGAAGATCACCCATTTTCCATGATCTGTCAAGTTAATTAGACAGATTCTGTCTATATTCTTTTTATGTTCCAAATCCCAATGCTTTGGTTGGGTGAATTGCAGCTGCCCAACTTCACTCCTGAAGGCTGCCGTGCCTTCAGGAAACCACCTTGTCTGTAAAGGCTTCACTGGCTGGGGTGAATAAGCCCTGCAGAGTAGAGCCTCTATCATGGAGTTCTCTGGTAAATGCTAATGTGTAAGTAGCAAGAGGTGTTCCAAAAGTGATGTGAGCTGCCTCCACTTAACAAAATGCCCACCATTTTCCTAGTTTTATCTTGTCCCAGTCCTCATTTCCTAATCTAGTCAAACCACAAGAGCATTGTTTAGCTAATGAATGATTGAAAAGTATGAACACTGAATTCAGTAAGTCAAAAAGAAAACAAACATAAAACCCCACAGAGATAACAAAATCTATGCTTAAATGCATCATTCAATTACTCTACTCACTCTTTGCTTCCATTATGCTTCCCTTTGTCTGTACACAGCGTATCTAAATGGCAATCTCTTTGTGACAAGGAACTTCTCTTCATGCCTTTACCTGCTGGTGCAGAACACTTTTGGTACTTTGCAAATATCAAACAATAAAAAGAATTGATTGCAAGCAACATCTGACTTGCATGATGGTTAGTGAAGCTTCTCAGAATTTTCCATAACAAGTACCAAGGTAGCTACTGAAGTTTGCAGATTTGGACAGCGCTGGTCTTTATGAATCAGAAGGGCAGTTTAAGATAATTACCTTTAGGTAATTTTGGCTCCTTAAATCACCAAGAGTAATATGAGTCACAGAAGGATTGTAATCAATACAGCATTATTCTTTGATTTTTCTTAGAGATTAAGTTAGCCAGGAATCATATTGCCATTATTTGCTTAAAATTGTTTGTCCCCAAGGATGTTAAGTCACATCAGGTTTTCTGCTCGAGCTTTTCTTTCTTAAGTGTTCCTATAAAGTTGATTCATCAACCTGGCACAAATGGATCAAACCTCTTCAGCAGGGGCGTTTGAAATAGATGATCTTTAAGGTCACTCCCCACTCAAACCATTCTGTGATTCTTTTCAGCTCAGAGACCACCCTTATTGTTGAACACAGAAGTTCTCTTCCGTTGAAGAATGGAGGGAACTTAGCAAATCTTTTTTAACTGCCTGTAATGCAAATAAGTCAAAGGCAGAGCTAACGTTTGTATTATTAGACTGCATGGCATTAATGCTTCTTGGGATCTCAAAATCCTCATTTTCAGTGTACTAGCGTCTGAAAATGATTGTATGATTCTCTAGAGAGTTTGCTTGGATATTGCAAGCAGATGTTAGAAAAAAGATGAAAATGGATAGTGGTATTGATGAGTCCCATCATAAAAAGATAAAATAAAAATGTCATTACCTTTGCATTGCTGTGTAGCTTAAGATGATGAAATGCAGCAGTTATTATGGAAGAAATGGTCTTTTTGCATCCTCCAGCTATAGTCTATTGCACAAGATTAACACCGAGAGTCTTTACTAATTAGTTTTTATGGTCAAACAGTTTTCATGAAGTCAGTTTCAAAGAAATCAAAATTAAACTCTTTATAGCTCTGAAAGATAGAATTATGGAATATGAATGCATAGATAATCTTTACAAGCTAGAGGAAAATGATCATTGAGCAACAAAACCTATAAAAAACCCAGCAATATCTCAGGTATTGCAATATAGTCTGTTTGGGTAAGTGATGATGCTAACATTTTGTAAATGCAGTTAAAGTCGGGTGGGGGATACACAGGGTAATAATTTTTGTGAGAGCGTGCCCTGATGAAAAACTTCATTCTTTACTCATCCTTGTAAAATTAAAAACTATATGAATAGGATATGATGGACTGAATTTATCCATCAGGAGAACTGCCACAAATCAAAATGTGTTATTTCCCCTTTCACCAGTTTGCTCCTTAGTTCCTCTTTGCGTTGCTTTGCTGGTTTGCTGTACCTTCGAAATAAACCAGGGACCAACTTCATCCCACAGTGTTGTCCAGCACCTTCTATTTGAAAGTGTAATGACAAAACTAAAATGTGGTCTTTCCTTTCCAAGTCAAACGGCCGTAATTTACCTGTGTGTTTGTGCAGATAAGCTTTACTAAACTGTGGCCCAGTAAATATTCTCTCTCCAGTGAGCCTGTAGCAATTACACTTCACAGACAGAAAGGGAAGCACTGGATTTAGTACAGTTTTCAAAACAACTTCTGTTTACAGCAGAAAAACATTTAAGCATTTAGGGGCTCGTATCCTAGTCACTACCAATAAATTTCTGGCTCCCAGAAGATTCAGCAATCCAAGTACTTTTGAAAAATCTATCTTTTGTTCACAGGCAGTCATAGCTGAATCACAATCATTTAATTATTTTATAGAAGAAGGGGCTGTCTTAATTNATAACAGTGGAATCAGACTGAAGTCATTGGAGGCAACTAAGTGTATATAGGCAATTCAGGTTTTCAAAGTGTTATGAGCTCCATTTCAAAACAGCTATATTGTGTTCAGCCAACCTCAACAGCTTGCTGAGAACTTCACCTCTTTTTTTTTAAGATTGAGAATGTAGGCCAAATAAATTTAATACTTGATTTCGAGAAAGATCCTTTGAAACTTTGTGTCCAAGGCCAGATTGGACAGCACCTTGTCTAGTGAAAGGTGTTCCTGTCCGTGGCAGGAGAATTGGAACTAGATGATCTTTAAAGTCCCTTCCAGTACAAGCCACTCTGTGATCCTAAGATACCAAAAATGCTCCAATGGCTGTAACTTTCTATTCAAGTCAGCATATTCAGTAATAAATGCATTTACTACTATATCACATTAAAGGATGTGAAGCATTGGAAATGAAACAAGAAGTTAAATTATGAAGTGATCCAGAAACACTCATATTTCAAGTGTTTGGAGGAGTTTAATGGGTGTAAAGTAGGTTCCATTGTCCAAGAGTCTCTATACAAGAAAAGGAGCTGGACCCATTATATCACAGAATCACAGAATCACAGAATTAGTAAGGTTTGAAAAGACCATAGAGGTCATCAAGTCCAACCTATCACCTATTACCTAACCTGGCCAAACCTGTTACCTAAGCTGTTNTGGGGGGGTTACATCAAGACCTTTGTAGTACACAGTGGAGGCAATAGCATAAAGTTCGTAAGAACTAGACCTCTTAATTCTTTCATGAATTAGTTTTGCCCCAATTATGTATCACTGATCCTTTTGACAGATGACAACTTTATGACAAAGAGATTCTTAAAAAACTAATAAACATCAGAAACACACAAAAGAAGTTCTCATAGGTTTGCTTTGTTCATAGTGGTTTTTTCGTTATAACGAAGAACTTTGCAGTTCTAACATGGTTTACATATTTGAGATTCTTCATACAATGCTTTCTTTGGTCCCATTTTTGATTGTTGCCTAATTAAACAATACAGTGAAATGAGAATCATTCTGCCTTTGGCTAGCTTATTCCAGGTCTAAAAACCTGCAAAAATTTATTGTTCTCCTGAAGTAGTACAGGATGACCATGAGACCCTTTCTATTGAATTTTGTCCTCTTGTGCCAGGGTTTGGGGATTTTGGTTACCTAGGGAGGGGTGTATCTGTTTGTACCTAGTCATGTAAATTCCCAGTACCCTTGTTAAGAAAAGAACACATATATAACAGTGGAATCAGACTGAAGTCATTGGANTTCACAGAATCACAGAATTAGTAAGGTTGGAAAAGACCATAGAGGTCATCAAGTCCAACCTATCACCTATTACCTAACCTGGCCAAACCTGTTACCTAAGCTGTTCCTGTTGCCATCCTACTGCCAACACACCATCCTACCTATAACACACTACCCTAATATCTCATTAAGAGAATCCACTTATTTACAAGTTAGGATTATTTTTTTTCTGAAGCTTAAATGCTATAAATCTTTGTTGTGTGGCAGAGACTGTGACATTCTGTTACAGGTTAATTTCTTTCCTTGCAAATTAGAAAATAGTGTGACTTGGAAAACAGGGGAGAAAAAGGGAAAATATGCCAGCAACTGTGCTTAGCCTTTTTTGCCTTTTGGCTTCTTCTTTCATTTTCTAGTCTGCTGCACGTCCTCTTTCAGTGATTTGGATGCTAGATGCCAATTTAAATTTCCAGTGCATTTAGCATCATACAACTACCAGGGGATTTAAAAGAGAATTAAGAATGTACACAGCATAAATATAAATATATGTATATTGTTTTCTCCACAGTTCTTTTTATTTTTTACCTCTCTGTGATCACAGTGATAACAGAATCCAGTAAACTAACACCATAAAGAGACAGTCACATGTTTATTTTGCAAAGGTGTGTTTTTAGTGGGTGCTAGCCAGGGCTGGCTAATCACTTAAAATCTGTGGAGGCTCTTTCACAGATCAACAGACTATAAGATTGCTTTCCTGGATATGAGCCACTGATGGACTCGTACAGGCTAGTAAGAGTCATGTAAGAGTCTTTTATCCTGTCTCAGAGGGGACATCTTCCCCGTGGGCTTCACGACAGAGTGTTTTCCTAGCAGCGGATTTAACGGAGAGGGGAGAGAGGGGATGGAAAGAAGATTAATGTTTCTGCCAGTTCCCCGCAAGTTCACAGAAAATATTGGCTAGAGCCAAAGTGGCCCGACTCCGTCATGCGCCAGCCTTTTCTGTGTACTTAGAGTGGCATGTTTTTAATCAAATGTGAAATATAGCTTTAGCAGGTCGAATGGATTAGCCTTCCTTGTAAGTAACTCTGTCTGCTTTAGTCAAGAGTACAACTTTTTTTTTTTTTTAATGTTTCACACTTAAGCTTGTCGTCTTTAACTTCATCAGTTTAATGGGTCTTTGGAGTTTTGATTGTTAAAAGTGGGAACTATTTAATAACCAAACCAAATTGAGCTTTCAAGTACATACAGTGAAGAGAGCAAGGTAAACTCTCAGCTAGTCTGTCATAAAAGCTTGGAAATGCTTGAGACAAACAGGAGGTGTTCTGTTCCCTTTTTAATATTATATTGAGATTGGTGTGCTACGAAATATATAAGTTTTTCCTTGCTTTGAGTTTCAAATCTGCCTATGTTTATAGAGTTAATATCCTCATATACAAGAACCAGGAAATCTGTTCATGACAATGTACATAACTGATTTCCTTCCTCTAGTGCTGGTTGTTATTTATCAGCATCTCATCAGTCTCCTGTTCTTACACAGCACCGAAGTTATCAAAGAACTGGGGGGATTTTCAGCTACCTTATTTCTGGGCCTCCAAATCAGCAGAGCCTCTAATAAAGTTAGGCTGTTCGTATCAAACCATCCCTTATCAGTAATGTACTTTGAAAGCTGTTCTATCTGGTTAAATCCAAGTGAAATAATAGACCTCGTACCTATCACATCTTCAGACTGCTCTAAAGTGTTGTTGCTCCACTAAAATAAATAGTTCAGGTGATTTCTGTGTTCAAAAATATTTAAGTAAATACTAGGGATAAGGCTTTGAAATTTGTGCTTTTTTGTGTGTATTACTTGTACTTATCTTAAAAGCTTTTAAGACAAGGTTCTCTTCACATGAAGTGGATAGGAAATTTTGTATTTCTGTTCAGTGTAAACCAACACTGAGTTCTCTGAAAACCCTATCTTAAATGACTAGCTGTAATATTGAAATTTGTCCTTCCATGCTGCAACAGTCAGTAAGGTGATTGCAGACTACAAAAACTCCAGCAGTCCTGACATTGGATTAAAAACCTAAGATGTAGCACTTTGATTTCTATGAAGATCATCTTCTAGTCATTATGGTGTGACAAAATTCATTACGTACCGTAATAGATTTATGTATTTCTTAAAAATATTAAAAAAAAATCGTGTAGCCTAGTAGTATTGCTAAGATGTTGGAACCCCATCCTCTGTTTTGCATTCTCAGCTCCTCACACATTCCAGTCACGTATCTTATCTATTCCTCTGCCTGTCCGTCCATTAAGTAGGAATAAAATTCAAAGGGTGCCTGGTGTCTTCCGCACTTTTTTAATTTGACTGTTGGTTCAAGGCCATGTTTCAGCAAAGCATGTCAGCATTTGTTTAAATCTGACTGCTGTTAGGAAAGAGCACCGTGTTTTGAGAAACTCAGGCCTCTGAAGTTACGTGAAAACAGTACCTTCTCAGTATAAATAATATCTCTAGCTTTACCTGATTAGTGATGGGCCATGGTTTCTTTTTTTTTCCTGCTTTTTAAAGCGCCTGCCTTCATTTATCACCATCCAGGGACTTATTTGGGTAGTCAGTGGACAGAAAACAAGGCATGAATCTGTTGGAAAAATAATTTGGCTTATGTAGTCCTTCTAAATATAACTCCCTGATCAAAGCACAGAGTCTTTTGTAAGTCCTATCCAAACCAGATATTAGATGAAGAATATACTGAAACCTTCAGACTTTTGACGATATCGTTTCAAAGGCATGCCATCCTGAACGTACCATCATGTGATGCTGTTTGAACTGAGCAAACATTTTGCCTTCAACTTCTTTCTCGTGCATTATGAAGCTTAAGAAAAACACCTCCAACCAAACAAAAAAGCATCTTCAATTAAAATACTGGGGACTTTTGAAGGCTGGTGAAGAGCTGTTGCAGTGTAATGCCTTAGAAGAAATTTTTTTATTTGTAGCAACTTCTGGACATAAATAAACATAAACTGTTTCAGGGTTTTGTAGTACGTTCATAAACATGAGAGTCCTTGCAGCTGAAATGGAATCCTTCTGAAATGACAGTTAATAAAAGCTATTTTTGATTTAGTTACTAACCAGTTTGTACTACAACAGTGTCTTTCAGGTGACTCTTACTGTCTTGGGCAGAGTTGCAGCTGTAGGCATAAGAATATTCACCCTAGCGAATCTTTACCAATTACTAACTGAGCATGGAAATTTCATCACATTGTTTTTCCAATGCTGTGATTTTCTAAAGCAAAATTATTAGCTGTTCTGGGGGTGCAGTCGCAGGAGAGAAGGATATGCAGAGGCACGAGGCTTTCCTACTAGAGCACCAGGGAGAGAAGGCTGCTGTTCCTGTAAAACTGCCACAAACAGTGCTAATTAATACACTGATTTTACAAGTGATGTAGGGGACTTATATAGACAGAATTAATTATTAAGATCTCTGTCTTCAAAACACTGTTTTGGAGGTGCTTTGCATGATTATAATATGAACCTGCCCGACAAAGAAGTCTAAGATCATATTCAGACAACAGTCTCGTACTTTATCAACAGTTTGAAGATGAATGTATGCACACATCTGGTAAAATTAGGGAGCCTGGTTTGGAGAGACGCTGTCAGGATCAAAGCATGGGGAGTGTGACATAGTCACTGAAATGAACACGCTTCAGGGGAAAGTAAGACTTTCCTAAGCCTGTGACAATACCTGGGACTGCTTCTTCGCTTTCTAGTTTTTGAAGTATAAAGTTTTTTTGATAGTTCTATGAACTTTACCATGTCATTTTCGTCAGAATGCAGAGAGGGACATAATAAACAAATCCCACTGTGATCATGCTGGAATTGCACTCTCTTGGTGCTGGATTTACTCCTAAACTACCTGCAATAATCTGCAGCAGCTGTTTCATAGTGAGCTGGGTTTGGTGGGTTCGTTTTATTTTTCCAAATATCTAATTGAGGTTCATGCTTCAAGGACCTAGTTTTAGAATTATACCAAAAATCTGACCTTGCAGCAGAGAAAGATTCGTAACAGACCAAAGGGCAGGTAGTTATTTCTAATGCTGTTTTTATTCTTAGTTCTGCATAGTGATGCTCCTCATGTCTGGAGCTCCGATAAAAATGAGATATTGATGACTTTCAGACTCCAAAACCCTTTTGCTTGTCTAGAATGCAATTATATAAGTGGCAGTAAGTGATGCCTGAATGAGATTAATATAGGCCATTTTGCTCCTCATTGCTACAGGTAGGAATGAGAAGATCTAGGGAATGACTATTGAAAGTATTAAGCAATTAAGGTGGGTAGTAAAAAGTTCAGACTGACTGGGGTTTTTTCTTTAGCTTCATGAAAATCTGAAGCAATGAGTAGCTGCATTATATAAGCCATCAGGTGTGATGATGCATTACATATATATAATTCTTATTTAATTTAACAGCAGCTTCTAAAGATCCAATGCTCCATCTCAATCTGATTTTAAGAAAATGGAGAATATTTAATGATTCAAATCCCTCTTCACTTCCTAAATGTTTACATCCATCTAAATTAGTGAAATTAAACCCAGAATTTTTCCAATTTGAAAGCAATTCAGGCTACCAAATAACAATAGTGTACAAGTAGAGGTTCAGCCTTCACTGATAGGGCCATGTCTCTGTACTGGTTAGATTTGGGGCAGAATTTGTACGCCTTACACCTCTGAATTGACAGTGATTTCATTAGAGCCACTAAACTTAATCTGTGTGATTTAAGTAAGAATTGAGACAATAGAGTTTGAAAAGCCAATCACTGTATAATTTCCCTTAGGTTCCATGGGTAGTGAAGTATCTGAATATCAGAGTAATCTTTGAATTATTGGGGGAATATGAATTCTGGGGGTTGAGTTGAAGAACTGAACTTTCAGAGAAGGAATGTTTCTTTGGGGGTTTTTGTTTGGTTGGGGTTTTCACCACAGAAAGTGAAAAGATTGTATTTATTATATTGCAGTATTTCACAGAATCACGAAATGGGGTTTCCAACCTTTTCCAAACTTTTCCAACCTTGGGACCTTAAAGATCATCTAGTTCCTACACCCCTACCAGCAGAAAGGACATCTTCCACTAGACCAGAATATTCCAAGTCCCATCCAACCTGGCCTTGAACATTTCCAGGGATGGGACATCCACAACTCCCTCTTCAGCTCTCTTGTAGATCTCTTTTAGGTACTGGAAGGTGCTCTAAGTCTCTGTGGAGCCTTCCCTTCTGTTGACTCAAGAACTTCAACTCCCTCAGCCTGTATTTACAGGAGAGGTGCTCCAGTCCTGTGATCATCTCCATGGCCTCCTCTGGACTTGCTCCAACAGATCTTCGTCCGTCTAGGGAACATGAGACATGTACTTCTTGTGGACTCCAGACCCCACAAGAGTAGAGGGGCAGAATCACTTCCCTTGATCTGATGGCCATGCTTTATTTTATGTAGCACAAGACATGATTTGCTTTCTAGGCTGTGAGTTCCATTCTGGGGTCATGTTGAGCTTCTTGTCAACCAACACCCCCAAGTCCTTCTTCTTGGGGCTGCTCTCAAGCCATTCTCCACCAAGGCTGTATTTGTGTTTGAGATCACCCTGACCCAGGTGCAGAACTTTGCACTTGGCCTTACTGAACTTCATGGAGTTTACGCAGTTCAACCTCTCAAGCCTTTCCAGGTCCCTCTGGATGGCATCCCTTCCCTTCAGCTGGTCAACCTCAACAAACAGCTTGGTGGTTTGGACAAACTTGCTGAGACTCTACTCAGTCCCACTGTCTGTGTTACTGACAAAGATGCTAAAGTGTGCCCAGTGATGTGTGATAGCCCGTTTACTAGAAAATAAACCACATCAGATGAAAAAGACTTGCTCCTTTCTTGACAGTATAATATTAAAACCTATTGGACTTATATAAATCCATTGAATTTCATTGTGGAAGCATCACTTGCTTGAAAAGTTACCTAAACTGACACTAACAGTGCACTGGGAAATGAAGCAACAGAACAAAATTCTGATCTTATTTATACTGATGTAATTAAGGAAGATTGTAAGCACTTTGGTCTTTAAGGTGATCCTTGTGGATGAAAAGGGCCAGTGGGGGCTACAATAATAAAACTAATACATCCAAGAAAATCACTGACAGTGGTTTAAATCTGCGTTAAGGGTAACAGTAAAGCTGATCAACACATAAAGCATCCATAACACATTTTTCTCAGGAGTTTGTTCACATAATACAAACACGAGTGTGGGAATGAGAAGGGTGATTATCTTCCACATTAAAGTCTTTTTTATGTCTCTCAGGAATATAAAGCAGCTGTAGGAAAGAATTTACATCTGTATTCAGTTCCCTGCACACAGTGTCTGGAAGGTAGAGGAGATACGTACGTGAACGGGAACAATGCCCATATATCAATATCAATAACCCCATGCAGAGCTATAGGCTGGGGATGGAGTGGCTGGAAAGTGGGCAGACAGAAAGAGATTTGGGAGTGTTGGTGGATAGGAAACTCAACATGAGCCAGCAGTGTGCCCAGGTGGCCAAGAAGGCCAATGGCATCCTGGCCTGCATGAGGAACAGTGTGGCCAGCAGGACAAGGGAAGTTATCCTTCCCTTGTACTCAGCACTGGTTAGACCACACCTTGAGTACTGTGTTCAGCTCTGGGCCCCTCAGTTTAAGAAAGATGTTGAGATACTAGAATGTGTTCAGAGAAGGGCGACAAGGATGGTGAAGGGGTTGGAGCGCAAGCCCTTTGAGGAGCAGCTGAGGGAGGTGGGTCTGTTTTGCCTGGAGAAGAGGAGGCTCA
>WEKX01025313.1:492867-509894 GCA_013390025.1 Pitta sordida | reverse complement strand
TTTTCTGCCAGGCCTGTGGTGAACCCACCACTGTCATCTGAGATCTGAGGACATGGGTTACAGTCTCTGGTCTGCCATGTTCAGTCTGGATTGCCTAGAGGTACACAGAAAAGTCAAGGAGGCAGATTTGTATTTGAATATTCCCCCAGTGCACAGGGAAACTCTACCAAAGCAAAGAGAGTAAAGGTGGCTTTCTCATCTCCAGCACTACCAACTTGTCACTCAGCATAATTATAGTTGGTTGAATGTAAAATGCTGTACCAGGGCATGAGCACAAGGTAGTTTTTGCCACTTCTATGGTACTAGCAGAAACAATAGAAAGATCTAGTAATTGTTGCTGGACGTATCCCAGTTTGAAATGCACTCTAAACTAGACAGCACTCAACTCACCCATGCACTGGCATAAGCCCTGGTAGAAGTTATGGGGTTTCTAAATACCTGTGCAATATTGGAAGAGAAAGCAATTTCTAAAAATGGCACTTACGGTTTTGAAACTTTGTCACAAGTCATCAGAAAACATGTTTATACATATAATTCAGTACTGTTTGTAAAAGTGCAATACTTTATAAAATAAGCAATCTTTTTCTACTACTGCATTTTGTGTGTGAGTGTGTGTGCTTGTTTCTTTAATTTACAGAATCACAGAATCACAGAATCAGTAAGGTTGGAAAAGACCTTAGAGATCATCGAGTCCAACCTATCACCTATTACCTAACCTAGCCAAACCTGTTGCCATCCTGCTACCAACACACCATCCTACCTATAACACACTACCCTAATATCTAGGTCATGCCACCAAGGACATCATCCAACCTTTTCTTAAAGACCTCTAGGGACGGTAATTAGTAATTAAGCATCTGGAATGTCTTGGCTGGTGGAGAAATACTGAGGTTTCTACAAGTGAATTCAGAAAAAAGCCTGTTTATTTTTTGAACAGCTTGGCACCTGGTATAATTTAACAGTTTCAGTTCCTTGGGTAGTTATTGGGTAGTTATTAACTCAGTGAGTTTAGCTGTGAAAACAGATGTCATGTATAATCTCATTGTAATACAGTCTCATTCAGTATTTTGCAATGTATTTAAATAAAATGCAATCTGAAAAAAAATAGGTTTCAAAAGAGGGATTTTGGCAAAAAAAAAATTACTTTGACCAGGAAGAAAGCAGCTATGACACAGCAGGGAAATGCAGCAAGTGTAATTATTAGCAGTGAGAAACGCTTACTGTACTTCTTGGTCTTAAAACATTTTAAAGTCTTTATCTACAGGGCTGAAATAGAAGGGCAGAGAACTTCTCCTGTCTTTCTCTCTCTCTATATATATATCTGTGCATGAGAGCCACAGATTGGAAGAAGACTTCCAGCCAAAGTAACAGACTGATTTTCCAGAGTGTAGCTAAGACTGTAGAGGACTGAACTTCTCAAGATGCTGCGTTGTGCTAATCAAGTGTTCTGGTTTGGTTCCTTAGCCATGACAACTGACAGTAAAGTCAGGCCATACAAATGCCAGTAGGAAAACTAGGTCTCTGTGTGTGGCAGTGATAAACCTTACCTTGAACTGTTTTTCTAGTCGTGTCTTCCCTCCTATGCCAGGTATGAGGATGCTGTTAACATAACTATGCAGCTGGTTTGCAGACACTTCGGTCTCCTTCCCAAGGATGGCTTCCAACAAGGCATCATGAATAAAAATGTACTGCTCCTAGAAAAACATCAGCAAGTCAGGCAAGCACTTGGAAAAACCTAAACAACTGACTTTGACTGAGGGTTAGAGCACGCTAAAGGAAACAGTGTCCAAAACAAGCCACCCATACAAATACTGCCAAATCCAGAGCAAAGATTTATAAATCTAGCACGTACAACTCCGAACGAGGCAAAAGCAAAATCTGAAGTTTCTGGTCTAAAAAAAAGAGAGACATTCTAGTGCAAAAAATGCCAATAATGCATTCAATTTTTACAGGGATGTAACTGAAAAAAAGTTGTGTTTTTTTGATTGCGACATAGAAATGACTATAAATTCAACCCCACTGCAATTTTTACCTCTGTCTGGACGAGGTAGTTGCGCTGTGTCCTGATATGTTTCAGGAAACCCAGGACATTAACTGTGCTTTTGTCTTTTATCTGTTGCAGCATACTGTCTATCACAATGTAGGTACCAGTTCTACCAACACCAGCACTACAGAGAAGATAAGAGAAACCCATGTAATACAACCAGATGAAAGCAAACGCAGAAGTAACAGCAGAACAGAAGCAAGCAAATATTCCTTCATAGGCATTCATTTCCCTGCTAGCTTCACCTTTGGCAGTTTCTCAGCAAAATATTTTTGGTTTTCTGGGAATATTACCAGGTATGTATTTCCTCCCTTCTGTGTGTATTTCTGTTCTGCAAGATGAGGACAAACACAACACAAGCCATCACCCCATGCCAAGGTCACTCCAGACTGTGAGGCTGTGCCGGCTGCCTTCAGCCTTGAATAAAGTTTAAGCTTCAGAGTGGAGCAGGAAATGCAAGTGGTACCAACATTATGGGAACATATGAGAGGGCTAATCCTGTGGAGGCAGAACTCCTTGCAGGGAAGGAGAGCAGTTCTGGGCCCAACAGTGACGGGAGCTCTTCAGAGAATCTCAATTTTGGCTCAGGAAGGAGCTGGAACTCCTCTTTGCTGCAGTGCTGTGCAGCCCCCTCACACACAGTGATGAATCCCACATTCCTGAACCAGTTCACTGACTGATCTATTGTTCTGACTGCAAGTGCTGGTGAGAGTGAGTGAAATGTTCAGCAGCTCAGTATCATGGCATCAGCAAAACTCTGTGTCAGCTGAGAAGCTTTAGCATTGGAGCTGTTCTTAGGATGTAGGCAAAGCAAGCTCAGGTCTACCTGCACCCCATGGGGGCTGGCACATTCCTCCCACATTAGTAACTTAGGGTGTTTCTCTTAGTGGGCATGATAGAGCACACACTGTGCACTAGGTGTGCTTGCCACGAGGCGCTTAGCCACAGTCATCATACCTGCAGTGCACCACCACTGGTCCCATGTCTGGGGTTCTGGCTGCAGAGGATCTCCTGACGAAGGTGAGCACGGGCAAGGCGTACTCTGGCACACCCATGTCAGGCCACTGCGTGTAGTGATACTGAATAACCGTCCTCTCGTTCTGCCGCCCTTTGGGGTTTCCTTTCTGACCCTGTGTGCAAAGTGTGTGCAGAGAGAAGGGAGACATGAGGGAAAATAAGCACAGATATATAATCATTCCTCCTGGCTTGGTCAGCTGAGAAAGTGGTGGACTCTGACAAAAGAACTGTTCTGCAGCTCTGCCTCCTGCTAGGTGGAGACAGAGTTCAAGGAAAAATACATGTGGGAACAGGTACTAACAGCAATAATTGTGACACCAAAGCAGCAGCGAACTTGAGAAAAGGAAATACAGGCTAAACCTTCCACCAGGTTCCTTGTAATCCTGGCTTTGCTTACTTATTTCCCACCCACCTGCTCCTCCAAGTTGCTTGTGCAAATGCTGAGTTTTGCTTCACTGTGCCTTGCATCCCACAGATGGCAGAAAGCACCTGGATGGGAACAGTAAAGCCTTTACTCACCTTTTTCATCTTGGTGTTCCTGACGGTGAAGCGGCGCACAGTGTAGCAGGCGTGAATGTTTGTGCTCTTCAGCGTGACGATGATGTTGCCGTACTCCTCGCTGTTCTCTGTCGGCCAGTACTGATCACATTTTCTCTGAACAAAGACACAGTTGGGTGGGTTGGCTGAGGATTTGAGCTGCTGCTTAGTGTTAGTGTTTAGAGCTTTCTAAAAACATAAAATCACTGCTAGCTATGCACCCCTCTGTTGTGTTAGTTATACATTATGTGTCAATGTGTGCCATCCCAAGCCATTTAAAATCAAATTCTGCCCAGGTGTGTCAGTGAGGTGTTATGGAGCAATTGCTAAAAAACTAGAAAATATCTTACTCTTCCTTTTTCAACAAGGTTTGTGATCATGACAATGATTCCAGTATTTTGTTCCCAAATCATCCTCCAGAAATCTTCAAAGGTAGACTTTAAAGGTCCCTGGGTAGCAATGTAGGCTTTTGCTTTGTTGTAACCCTTCAAAGAAAACCATAATGCCAAATAAGATGAAAGCAATATCATGGCAGATATATTAAAATTTTAGAGGTAACAACGGCGCTTTTCTCATTCAGAACAGCGAGGAATTCGTGGCAAAATTATCAGGTGAAGTTGGAAAACACTATCAATTCACAAGTGGAATACTTCCTCCTTGTGGAAGCATTCAATGGCAGAGAAGATAAAAACAATTAAAGCAACTTACATCAACATAATTAGCATTAATGTAGTCACTGTGCTTCGAATCTTTCCCTGGTAAAGGTCTTAGCTTCACCCTGCTGTGATCATCTGCAGGATAAAGAACAGAGCAGAGAAACATTAGGGAAACACAGTGCAGAACCGCAGGCATACATCCCGTTTTCTGGGTATCAGGGTAGTCCCTACTATTATACAGAAAGGATCAGCCTTGGATTGGAGCCAACAGAGAGATGGAAGTATCTGTTCTTGGTCATCTGCTCATGGCAGCAGGCTGCCAGTCTTCATGTCCTTTAAAATACATGGTTCATGCTGGGACAGCTTCTCTTTAAAGGACACGAGCCTCAGGAGCACGACTCTAGGATCATCCGCAACACACAAAGTAGTGTGGTTCAAAGAGCCAGAGCACCCCATTGTGCTGTGACACAGGCACAGCTCTGGAGGGCAGAGCTGCCTCTGCTTGGCTCAGCGACTCAGCTCATGATCCCTCAGTGCTGGGCTCAGACAGCCCTAATGGCTCTGGGAGCTGAGTTAATGTCCTCACTCTTTCGTCACCATCATCACACCATGTGGATAGACTTCAGGTCATGATCTTCAGCCCCTATTTTTGTTTCACCCGCATGCCTGACTTTGTCTTAAAGCAGAAGAAAATCACAGTCCTTCTCCTATTCCCAGGCAGAGGCACTGGGCTGGGTAGTGCTTCCAAGCCTGCATGAGTTGAGACACATGAGCCAACTTTAATCATGAAGACTTTGGTTTCAGTTGCCTTCCTTCAGGACCAGTGGAGAGAGAGGTTCCTCCAGGGACACTCTGGAGGACTTGGAGTGCCTGCTCCAATTCTCCTCCAATGGCACGTCTTTGTGCCTAGAGGGACCAGACATTTATGTCTAAAATCACAGATGGGACAGACTTAATGAAAGCCCTTGCCCAAAGCCACACAGCAAGCCTTTCACTGGTTTGGGAATTGGTCCTCAGCTGACCCCTTGATTACTTCTGAGAATCTGTTAGAGACTTGCATTTCCTTCCTTGTGCCATCAAAACCATTCAAGATTTATTGCAATGTTAATGAAAATTGTGAACTTTTTACCAGTGGCATTCCATCTCTGTTCATAAATCACAGCGACTGCTGTGTCTGCCATTCCTTCCACATCAGAGAACAATATGGAAAAAGTCACTGCACTTCCATCCCAAACCTGCAGTAATTTGCATTCTAGAGCAGAGTCCAGATTTGCAGTTCTCAGAGGGATACAGGCAAAGCCTGCTCCGTGCTACAAAGATCACTGTTTGTCCAAGTCCTACACACAGCTGAAGCAGTTTGAAATAGAGCAGATACACTCTGTAAGATTTAGTACCTTTGAGATTGTAAGGTAATCCCAGCAATCATCAGTAAAACTCTTTGCTCCATCACGCACTTCCCTTAGGCCAGTTTTCAGGCATTAGCAGGCAGAGGAGCTCTGATCATCAATTTATCCCAGTTATTCCTTCACAAAATTTCATAACATACTGATACTTCTAAAACTACACTTGGACCATCAAACTGCAAAACATTTTGAAACTGAAGATGGAGTGAATCCCTGCTCTGGAAAAGTCAAAACTCCCACTGCATTTAGTGGAGAAATGGTCTCCCAGCCACACTTTCACATGGTTATTAATTCTCATTTAATAATGTAACCTGGAACCAGCTGCCTGCCCCAGTCACACACAGACACACTGTGAGAGCAGAATGCCTTTTCGGGATGATTCATTGTGCTTAGGCCAGTGCTTACTTACAGGCCAGGATGTTGATGTATCTGTTCTTGTGCTTGTTGTCAGGGTGGTTGGAATGCTCTGCAGTGATGTTCATGTCGGCCGTACAGCGCTGCACTTCCTAGGCATAAAAATTGTTCAAAATAACCGAGCTGTCTTTTTTTTTCTTTTTGCAACACCTCACAGAAACCACATTTAAAGTATCAGTATCTTAATTGCTGGGTTAAACACAAGGTCTTTCAGTATCATCCTGTTTATCATGGTCTGCTTACCCTGAGCTGTGTGAGCTGGCCCTGGTGCATGGTTACGCTCCTCTCCAAAGCCCTGGGGACAGATGCTCTTTGAGCACCCTGGGGGCTGACTGTCCCCTCTGACCACCAGTCCATCTCCTGCACTGCATCTCCTGAGACGCCCCACTCTGTCCCACCTTGGGGAGGGAAGACAGGCTTCCTCAAGGGCAAGAGCGGCCCGTGCAGTGTAAGAAACTAGGCACAAAAAACATTTCAACAGAGGACTTATGACCGCTGGACAACTTATCTGCTTATAACCTCTCAAAATGGGGTTTCTGACATTTACATTTGACACTGACCTTTAGTTAGTTCTCTGCAGAGAGATGCCTTTTGTAAAATATAAATAAAATAGATCTCTGAAGATAACAGTGAGCGCTTAAATATCACTGCTTGGACACTGATTAACAGCCTACAATACAGTGAAAAAGATAAAAGGTTGTATCCGTGTACATTTACAAAGCAGAAAGAGGCCAGGCTTGCCAAGGTGCTCATGAAGCCAGAGATGCAGATTTCTGCCCAGCTGAGGCTGTAAGTTAGACACCTAATTCCTATTTATAGTTTAATTCTCAACCTACCACTAACTCTGTTCAACAACAGAATATAGAGCTACTGAAATGGGGCAACGGAGGGTCTTTACTCAGCAAGAAGCAGCCCTTGGCCATTCCCCTTGGCCAGATCATCTGAGAGAGTTACACACATCTGAGAGAGTTACACACTTCAGTTTGTAAGGCTGCCTTACAAACTGAATCACTTGTGTGGTTCCATCTCCAAGATAATTTTTTTTGGTATCAATATAACCACAATCTTCCTGAAAAGGTGAACCCCTGTTTATCACTAGCATAAATATTCTCCATGGGAAGACATACTTTGGGGGAAAAAAAATGCATATTTGGAGTTCACAAAATTGTGGACGAAAATACATTTATTCAAATCTTTTGTGAGTCCCAAACAGAACCAATTTCCCCCAAGGATATGTGAGGAAGTGCCAAATTACTTTGTACTTCAAACTTTAAAAATAACACTATAGAACCTAAGAGGGAAAGTCATTAGGAGCTCACAGCTGCTACAAAGATCACAAGCTAAGTGACAGAGAAAAATTATCACAAGAAATGCTATACAAACAGCAGATGTAAGAGTTCAGCATTATGCAGACATTTCACAAAGGACTTGCATAGCAATTTTGATATCTTCCCCAGCATTTACATTTTAAAAGTGCAAAGTATACTAAAATCTTGAACATTTTATAGCTTTTACATCTATATGACACTCGCAAATAACAATTGCTTCTCCTTCTCTTCCCAGCCCTCCATAGGGAGAAACACACTGTGCTCAAGGAGATGAGCTGAGCAAAGACAAGGAGGGATCTAGCAAAACTCTCAGCTGGCCTTAATAGAATTTTCATAGTTTCATTTCTAGCACAAATAAAAAAAAACATATTAAAGTCTGCGCTTCCCCTAATTCTGCCTGTCAGCTCCTGTAAGCAAGGGAATTCTGGCTAAACAATGGGCAGAATCACTTCAGCCTAAGACATAACAGGAGAAGCAGCAATATTTACATGTTAGGTTGATTTAATGTAAGTTTGGTTTACCTCTTTTTGCATTGAGAAATCATACAACATCACTGCTGTACCATTATAGGCCACTCCTAAAAAATACCCTCCCTGCTACTGAAAAGCCTCACATCATGCCCTCCTTGTATGACTAAAAAATTCTTTTTCGAAGTTATTTGCCTTGAAAAATTTATGCCAAATGCGGAAGAATTTAATACAGATTAATCCAATAATGTTCTGTGGAGAATACTCTGAAAAGTTATAGAATTTAATAGGGAATTACCTCCCTGCTATGGAATTTTCTCTGACAGTTTAAATACTACATAGTAAATGTATCATTTTCTATTAAATTCTATAGGATTTTTCCATAAGGGAATTGTTGGTGAGGTTAATCATTTTAATTAACCTTTTTATGTTGATGGTGACTGTTTCCTCGACTGTACATGTTCCCAGCTGGCCAATATAAAGTTAATAGAAGAGGAAGATTAAGCTAAGACGGTGAAAAACACAGCAGTGGAAAAGGAGGTCTGACACTGTGAGAGCTGATGGTCTGAAAATGGCTTTTCTTAACACACAACATTCTAAATGGTTTTTAATACTCTGGAAAGCTGCTGTAATGGTGGGTTCCTATGTAGGCACACTGCAAAAGCACAGCAAAAGGAGACTGTTGAAGAAAAGCTTCCCCTTTGCCAGTATGTTTCAACCATTTTTGTCTTTTAAAAAGCCTTTTTTAGCCCTCCACTCCAGGGCACAGCTAGGGCTTTGGGACATGGAAGCTGTCCAGTGAGAGGGGACTGAGGAGATCCTCCAGCTCCATGCTGGCCACTGACAGGATTTGGCCTGTGCTGGATGGATAGATGGGGTTCCCCGTGAACTCCCACCCTCCTGGGTTCAACTCTTCAAATTATAATAGCAAATTACTAAACCACCACCACCACCCTCCCCAGACAGTAAAGCATAAGTTAACATTCCTCGTATTAAAGCTGAGGTGGTTGCCTTTCATCAAAACAGATAATGCTGCAAGAAGACAAGACTAGTGGCAGCCTCTGTTCAGAGTATTATTTACCCCTTAGCAGAAGAGGGCAGCCTGGTGTTAATAAATAACACTCTTGAGAAAGTCCCCAAAGGTCACCATCTTAATTTTGCCATTTTACTACATTTATGTGTATCACGTATTTACTTTCCCAGAATTCTCTATGACTTATGTAAGGAACACAATGGTATTTCTAAACCTCAGTGGCTACCAAGCCCTTCATTTGCACTTAAAACATCACCATGATTGCATCTTTATTACAACTTAATATTACAGGCAGGTCACCAGGCCAAGTGCTGCTCACCTCAGGCTAAATGAATTCCTCTCATAATTAGCACAAAACTGCTACTGGCACCTTCGAGTAGGACAGATAGCATTCATATCAACACATCCATAATTCATCCATAAGCTTTTCAGCTCTAGAGTATTTCCTTTGGCTTTCCTTAATCCTGCTTATTCTCTTCCACTGATCTCAACAGTGGTGGCTTGCACATGGCTGCTCCTCATGTTTAACTTCGCAGAACACACTACTGTCCCAAGATGAATGGATGCAGGCTCTTATTCTGTCCTTTCAACTTATCATTGACAACCCAAGAAACCAAAGTACATGGTTTCAATTGACCGTTAGTTACTGTAAAAAGTGTTCTAGTCTACACTATTATGGCTAATTTACCTTTTAATTATATTGTCCATGCTAATGCTAATTGGAATTTGATACACCCAGGTTTAACGACCCATTTTAACTGCCTTTCTGAAACAAGTTACAGATTAGTTTCTTCTAAACTTCAAAGATTTCCCACTTAAGTGTAAAATCAAACTGCTCGAGTGTCTTGCTGGCAATATAAGGTTCTGAGCAAGAATTTTTGCCACAGTGACTGAGCAGGAACTCGGTCTCTTGATTTGGCTTTACCGCTGCTGCTGTTGTTACCCATTACTTCAGGCTGATGTCCTGGCAGGGGCTGAACTGTGAAAGCCTATGAATAGCAATGAGGAAGAATCACGAACAAAAAGAAAGGATCCCAATCTGAGGGACTAAATCAGAGAAGATCCACAGCTCTGTTTTCATATTAACTTGATATCTTCCAGCATGAAAGCAGCTAGTTCATCCACCCCTAAAATCAGTTGTGATCTATTATTTTAATCCCAAATTACAGGAATTCTGTGGTAGTGCTCTTGCTGTTTGTTTTATCACAGCAAACATGAAGACAGCATACCAACAGGGACTGCAGATAGTATTTGAAGATATCCCACAGGAACAGTGTAGATTTCTGCGATAATTTAGCACTAGTATAAACTCTGACAGCACTCTAGAGAGAGGTGAGCTGGGGACAGCCCAGAAAGAAGGCGAAAATAAACAAACCAGAAGGACTCAACACACGAATAACTTAAATAGATAGCTAAAAATTCCTGAAAAATGCATGAGAGAGGAGGGGATGGTGGAAGATTGTTTGCTTCTCATCTCCTGCCCTTCATTAGGCAGAGAGGTGTCAGAATCTGAGCAAAACCTTGCATCACCCATGCCATGGCTCCTCCAAGCAAGGCTTCCAGAGGGAAGCCTTGGGAATGGATGTGGTATGTAACAGAAACCCCGGATATCTGAAATTCTTTTATTGCTTCTTTTCAACTTCATCTCTTAATTCATAATGCCAGTTTCTGAGGGCAGGTGAAGCGATGCAATAAGAATTGAGAACTCCAGGAAGGCCATATTCTGCAGCAATTCTTCCTCCTCCAGCTTCATAGTACTGCTCCCCTCCAGTTTCAGTACAGCAATGCACAGGCTGAGAACACCTCTAATTACAACAATTTTGGGCCAGGGTTATAAAGCAATCCCAATGCAGCATTGCCTGCTAGCAGCATGCTTTTGAAAAGGCATCTCTCTACTGCCAAATTCCTTGATGTAGATGCAGCTATAAGCATTTGTCTGGTGTGCACAGTGTCTAATCTGTAAGGGATGTCAGTATAACTACACAGGGTTTTAGTGTCTCAAGAAATGTGCAAAGTGCAGCGTTATCTGTCTTCAATGCCGCCGTTTGCTAGAGAATAACATTCTGAGGTCATTGGTTAAAAAGAGCCAGTGACCCCTGCCCTGAGCAGCAGCGACCATGAGAATAACGACAGCAAATCCCTGCCACATCGCTGGAAATACAGATTTATGTTATTTTCTTACATTTCAGGACATTTAGAAGAAGGTGCCACTGGAGTATAAAGATATTTTCAATTTATGTGATGAGGGAGCTAGACAGCCTGCCTCCAAGTTCAGCGAGCCTGTTCAGACTCCAAATTGGCAATGAATCATTACACTCACACGGCCACGGGCAGGAGAGGTCTGCAGAGATTGCATTCACCCACTCCAATTGCTCCCGCAGCAGCACTGACTGACCCACCCCAGAATTACGGAGGAGGGAAATAAAATGGTCTGATCTCAAAAATCCAAAAACTGCATTAAACTATAAAAACTCACAGTTAGCTTTGGGGATGGATTTCTTGGCTTAGAGTTCCTTTCTTAGCGCAGAAGGACATGATTACTCAAAAAAACCTTACTGTGTTATTCCAGTAACTGGCCAGGGGGAGGGAGTGAAATCTTTACTGTGGGAGGTGGCACTTCACACTGTTTTTAATACAGGAATTTGGAGGGCACATGTCCTATACAGTCAGGCTATCAGGGGAATAGAGGATGATAAATGTGACAGCAGGCTTTAAAATGAGATCCAGAAGGGGTTTTAGGCACTGCATCCCACTACGTCTGATTCTCTGTGGGGCAAACTGCTAGACACTGTCATAGAAGACAGCAGAGCTAGTGAATGCCTCTAACACACTGAGGAGAGGTCCCTGAAGAAGTCTATAGACCACCTAGTAGAGAATAGCATATCAATTTCCAAAATGTGTGAAAAGGCCTCACAGAATATATTACTTAAAAAAACTGTTCTGTTCTGGAACAAAAGGAAAACTCGCCTTGTACACTAACGTGAGAGTGGGACTCACCTGCCCAGGAATTGTCAGTGTTCGGCTTTCACCAATGTGACCTTATGGGGACCTAACCTATTAATAAATGGGCTGCAGAGGAGACAAAGTGCGTTTATGATACAAGATTATTCAGGATAATTAGAGCAAAAGCTGTGTACAAGAGGGAAGCAGAACAATCTCGCAACACTGAGTGGCTGAGTGATAAAGTGGCAACTAAAATTCAATGTTGATTAATGCAAAGTGATGTACTTGGGAAAAACAATTCTAAGTAACTACACAAACTGACAGGCTCCCAATTTGCTACTGCCATTCAGTGATGAGACCTTGGGGTCACAGCCAATGGCTTTCTGGTGGTGTCTGCTGTGTGCTTAGTAGCTGTTAAAAACCAAATAGTATGTTAGGAGGACAGAACTGAAAACATCACTGTACTCCTGCAGAACTGTTTGCACAGTTTTGGCCTTCCCATCTTGAAAGAGATATGGTAAAGGAAGAAAAAAGGTACAGACGGGACAAATCATCTTAAGTCTGGAATGCCTTCTTCCAAAAACTCAAGTGAATAGTTTAGACTTTTTCAGATTTGAAAATGGATTATTTAGAGGGAATATGGAGGCAGACAGAATCATGTGAGGCATTTAAGTAAACAAGGATGTACTTTGTAATGCAAAATCTAGAAGGCACCAAGAGAAGTTATTAGGCATGAGTTAAAAGCAAAAGGAAGTCTGTTCTTTTGGAAGAAATTGTAGAATTCATTTCCGTGGGATGCTTTGGACACCAGAAGATTAAAAAGGTTCAAGAAGTAATTAGAAATTTCTGGAAGAAAGGTCTGTCAAAGACTGTTAAACATAATGCTGCCAAGAAAATCTCTGGCTAGACAAGAAGTAGATATAATCTCTGGCTCAGGAAGGCTCTCAATCTCTGTTCAGTCTTGCCTTCAAACCCTGCCCCAGTGCTGCCCTGTAAAATACAGTACCTCATCCTGTGTGCCATAGCAAGACAGTGCTGGAGTTACCTGAGAGCAAGACAAAAACCTTCTGTGAACTTTTTTCACTCTAGTACTGAACAAATTCCAAGGTTGAATACAAAGAGTTATGTCAGAGACCCGCACTGGTGATGCACGATCATGGACTTTATTTTAAAAAGCTATTTGCTCTTCAGTATTAAATTGGATCCTATATTTCTAATTTATATCAAAAATTGAAAATTCATGGGACTCAAAGGAAATCTTAAAAATTCTGTATACTCAAGAAATCCCAGCTATCACCAGACAATAAAGCTGGCTACTTGCACTGTGATTACCCGGAGGGAATAAGGATTCATTTTAGATGTACTTTCCAAGGAAAGATTTGTGAGTTCAAAGCCCTTTTCCCCTCCGCACGTCAAACACTTCCCTAAGCACATTCACAAAATATTTAGTTGTAATTACAGCTCAATTTAAGAGGAGTGAGTATTCACACAGTTCACTTACAAAACAATCTTCTTCACATAAAACCCAACTCAATACAGCCCACAATACATTGCCAAAAACAGAGGAAGAGACTTAAACAAAAATCTAGCAAAATCAAATGGAGGTTGCTCACCTTCCACATCGGGAAAGTTATGTGTGTTGCCTAGCTTAATCTTTCCTTTTGCAGGTTCTACCTTCAACCTCCTGCCACGGAAATACCTGAAGAGATTTTTGAACCTTTTCTTCATTTAACAAAATCTCATGTACTAGCTACCTTTGGGGAAGATTTATTTATTCTGTATTGATCCCATTTTTTCAGCATCTCCTTGCCATCTTCTTCTCTCTTCCTTTTAGATGTAAAAAGCAGAGTTTTTTTGTAGAAAGCTGCAGAAGTTCCACAGGCATGAAGGCACGATATGGCTGTGGTACTTTCTTCCCAAAGTTAGCAGCCCTTTAACACTGGATCTCCTGTTTGAGCTGGAAGATTATTGTTTCTCCATAAAACATCAGCCAAGTTTTCAACTACCAAGTTTTTCTGCCATAGTTACATCAGCCAAGTTTTCAACTACCAAGTTTTTCTGCCATAGCTGACAGACACAACATCAGCACATGGACCAAGGCTGGACTGGATGTGAGAATTTACACCCCCAGCCACCTCAACAGCTACTGTGTAAACATGACCTCGGGCTCTGCTATCGCCCAGTCACTCTCAAAACTGGGATTCTGATCTCTGAGTCAGTCTGGGCACTTGAGAAACGTTTTACCTACAGGCTCTGTGAAAAATCCTGGGTTTCAAATCAGGCCCACAAGAATCAGCAGGGCAGAACATGAGCAATGAAGGGGAGTTGGATGGTTTATCCCAGACGGAGTTTGTCTTGTTCCTGTTCCTTCTCCTTACTCTGGGAGGAGATTTCATTTACTCTTTAGGAAGCAGACACCTCAGCTATGGAGAAATACATTTGGAGTAGCTACACTGACTTCAAAGCAGATGCTCCAAGTTTTAAGCCACCATGGAGAATAGAATTTAGCACATGCAGTGCAGTCAGAGCAGTTTAACTTCCCTTTGGAGGGGACCCTGTGTTCCCCAGAAGAGGAGTAATTGGCCAAAGCTCTCTCTGACTGGCTGCCACTGCGTGGCACTCACAGTGGGGAACTCCAGGAGGAAGGGGAAAAAAATAAGGCTATTAGAGCAGTGTTTTTCTTTGCTGAAACACGGGCGGAAGGTGTCCAACATTTGTTAATAGCGGTGATTTCGCGACAGCTGAAGCAAAGCCTGCTTAAAGCCAGACCAAGTTTACAGATGTGTTGCTGATTATTTTGAATAATTAAATGGTGTAAAACCCAGCTGTGATGAATAGCACTGGGGTCGCAATTCATAAATAATTGAGAAGAGTGAGTCGCATTTGATCATCCTGATCAAATTCTACTCTCTGGAGAATAAATGTTTGTCCTGAATACCATCAACATTGTTAAATGCCTCAATATTCCTGCTCAGCCATCCAGCCAGCAGTCAATTGAACTAAATCACTTTAACACCTTACACATTTGCCTTCCTCATGAATACAAAATGTTTCTAACTTACAAAACGGTTTTCTGGGCATCAGACAAAGCAGCCACTCTTTATAGACAGTAACCAAACAGCAACAATAAACGTTTTAAATGATCCCATTAAAAACAATTCCTGCATACAGTCTTGTCTTCACACTGCAGTAAGAAAAGAAGCTGTAGATATCAGGCCACCTATTTTGGTTCACTGCCTTGTTTGTAAGCAGAGCTGCCTCTCGGATTCAGATGCAGCACACAAACACACCTCCTTTTGCTGGTGGAGAAGCCAGTAGTGCAGCTCCGTGAAATTTTCTGGGGCTCCTCATGCTTCCCAATACTTCCAGAAGTTCAGCAGTGACTGTGATTAGACTGAATGAAGGAAAAGCCTCACTCTATGGCCTGTCTTCATGCTGCACAATGTTTATTGTGCTTGCATAATATGGGTTTGGTAACCCAGAGGCGGAAAACTACTTTCACTTCATTGGAATTATCTCCAAATGAAAGCAGAATTTAAGTCAGAAACTGTCCCACACAGGTAAAAAGATGCAAATTTTAAAGTATGTAGTCACATTAGGTAAATACAATGAACTAAATCTCAAAATTATTTCTCCTTGGTTTTACTGGAACAAAATAACCAACGACTTCAACAGCAATCTTTCCTGTCTGAACAGAGCAAGAACAAAGACTCAGGGAACAGACCCACAGTTCAGGTTTTCATCAGAGTCTAAATTCTACTACTTTTACTCATCATAAGCACTATTTTACTACTTTTGAACTACCGAGTAGGTATGTGACTTTTTTAGTGTGACTAAGAGGAAAAAATTCTGGACAGGGAATACGAAAATAATCTGCACATTGTAGGAAAAACCTGGAGTTAAAAACAACTGTTTGTATATCTTCATGTTGTTTCTGGGGCTTGTAGGCAGCTCCTCCTATTTAATAAAAACTTAGGAGGGTTCCCCCTCAAAGGCATTAAATCTGCGGTGGTCAGAAAGCGTCGGTAAATGTCCAGTCCTTCACTGCTCATACCAAGTACCAAATTGGTATTATCCTGTTTCTTCTGATACATTTGAGCACTGCATCTACCTGACACGACAGCCTCACACAGATGTCGCATGGTCCCTAATTATTAATAGACAATTAACTTTAGGAAAACAACATTTTACTGGTGGATCATTAAATTGTACCTCAAAGTCTTCCGAGAACCCATGCTGGTTATTAGAATACAGCTCACTGATGTGTTTAACAAACTGCTTGACTGGAATTGCTTCCATATCATCTGTAGGAAAAAAAAAAAAGAAAGAGATATTAAGAGTTGCTCTTGGTATCATACATAAAACTTCAGGGGAGGAAGTCTTCACTGGATATTGCTTAGATCTGAGTTCCCAGAGGCAGAGATAGTTCAATACGCAGTAATAGAAATCTTGATAAATCTGACCAATTTTGAGGTAAACATTTCACATTGTATTTCCAATTCTAAGCACTACAATTACCAATACTGAGAGCCTGTTCCCTGGGATGTTAATTTACAAAGTCCAATTGAAGTTCAAGGATCATTTAGCTCTTGCTCACAGTTTGAGGATGGCTGTGGATGGGATGAAGAGGCTTCCTTTCCTTCCACATTATATAAAAAAACAGAAGAGACCCCAAATAGGAAAGTAAAATTGACAATTACTCTCAGCAAGTTTTTACTGGACTGAACAGACACACAGACCTTTCTCACTGAATTTATTAACTTTTCCCCTCTTACACAATGATGTAGAATCCTACTGGACTTATAATGAAACCACTTCTGAGCAAAAGAACAGGCAAACACAACAGTCACACTAATCTGAGTTCTCTCTCATGCCAGACACTATTCATAACATTGAATATGTATTCCACTGGATCATTTGTTCTTGCTCAGCACAGTGCAAATTCCACCCAATATACCAATAAATCATCCATAGACATTTTCTTAAAAGAAAGAAGTCGAAGGCTTGAATTAAATTAAAGACAAACAAGACTCTTCTGAGCACCTGGGACTCCAGGCGGATTCTAATAAAGCTGAGGTGGAGGATGGCTGCCTTATTTCTCTCTTTCTCTCTGAATAAAAGGCCTAGATATTGTTATAACCACCACTGCAGTTGGTAGAAACACTGTGCTTGCCAAGATTCACCA
>WEKX01025313.1:245772-492856 GCA_013390025.1 Pitta sordida | reverse complement strand
GCATTTAGAAAATGCAAATTGCTATACAACTGTGATTACTTTCAGCATGTGAAATAATCTATTGCCTGATGGCTACTATTGTCTGACTGCATGATTTTATGGGAATACTCTGGTATTTATATATTCAATTTAATATTCTTCTGAAGATTGCATCTAGTTTATGTTTACTCCAAGTAATTCAGTGGTGTATTTTTGCTCCCATTTAGCAGCCATATGGTTTGGTGCTACAGCTGCATTATAATCTGGATTCTTTTCCTTTTAAACATCTACATTATGATAGAAAAAATCCAAATATTTCTACAGATACTTAGCAAAATTTAACGATAAATAAATAGATGTGACATTTACTGTATTCAGAGTGAAAGATCTTTGGCAGCTAAAACCTC
This sequence comes from Pitta sordida, assembly GCA_013390025.1. Lineage (NCBI taxonomy): Eukaryota > Metazoa > Chordata > Aves > Passeriformes > Pittidae > Pitta > Pitta sordida. The sequence continues at coordinate 492,470 of WEKX01025313.1, read as the reverse complement.
TAAGCTGTCACATACGCTTTTCTTAGCAAAGGGTATGAAGATCTGTATGTGTAAATGAGGTTCTAGTTTGGCAAGAATTTTATAGATTCCTGACAATCTGATTCCTTTCTAGCTGATGGCAGTTAATATTGACCATGTCATTATTTCTCTCCTTTTGTTTTATTAGGTAACACTCTAAGGTGGCTTTTTACATCTATTGACATTTTTAGATTTCAATCAGCTCTCTTCTATTTTATTTACAAGGGCCAATTCATAAAGATATGTTTGCAATCTGGTCACCTCACAGTATAGTAATGCTACTTTAATTAACCACATGCTCATTTACTGAATAATACAGAATTCAAAACGTTTGACAAGTGTATGCTCCTCTTGGTAAAAAGCTGCAGTCTGCAGAAATGCTGGCATTTTAAAATATTTAAGTGTTAACATTTATTCTATGTAATATTGAGACTATCATCATCTCATAACAACATTTGTATTAATATTTTTGCAGCCAAGACACTTCAATGGAATGATCTGTAGGAAGTGAATTCAATAGCAAGAAGCTGTAAAACAGTACTTCCTCTCCTGAAAAGTAACCAATACATCCTAGGTTTCATTGAAAATAGCTTGTGCTATGATAGCAATTTCATATAGTCTCACAAGAAAAGTTCCATAGTTATTTGTTTTCTACCTTGCATAGTCCAGCTCAACTGAGACCAAGAGAGATCAAGGATTCACTGCAGCAGACCAGTGTGTCCAATTTAATTTTGCAGAAGGCAGAATTTAATTTTAATTGTGATCTGTGAGCCAAAAAATACATTAGAGATAACGTGCTCTCCAGTCCATTGAATTCCCACCAATTTCAAGGCTGGGTCTGCACCAGAGACCCATGGCAAAGTATGGTTAGTTTTCTTTTTATCATTGTCACTGCATGGTGGCAGTATGTCTCCACCTTTATAGTCACTGCTGTTTCACTTCTCTGTCATTCACTGTCTTTGAGTGATCTCCTCCATTTTTCCTCTTCTGCATTTTTGTTCCATGTTTGTCTAGGAGCCTTAACCCAAACTCTATTTGATAACATGGGTAACAATTACACATTAAATACATTAAATAGGAAATACTGTTGACATATGAGCTCAATGGATTTGAGGGAAATTAAACTGCCCATAAAGTAGGAAAGCCATGTTGAAGCAAATGTAATTATTACATATTAGGAAGATTAAAATCAGAACCACAAATGTTAGAAACTCAAAACAAGGGTTATGGTTTCCAGTTTTCAAACTGGTGGGATAACATGGTCCTACAGAACATGACTGGGACATGTGCAGCTCTGAGGGGACAGGCAGCCTGCAGGGTGGCAGGACCAGAAAGCAGTTGTACATGAGATACAGCCTGTTACATTCACCAAAGGGAGACTGTTAAAGTAATTTGAGCCAGTATTTTTCTGTTTACAACCTCCAACTCCAAACTCTCGTCCAGGAATTACCTTAGCTGGGTCCATGCATGCTTAGCCATGGGCAGCTTGCCAGACCTCTGGTAAAATATCAGCTAACATCCTGAGCACTCTGGAATGGTGTCTGCTCTGACTTCATCTGAAGATGGCTGCAACCTTCTCCAAGAAAACCAACAGATGTAGCTGGATGCACAGAATCTGCTTTTCCTTGCACGATTGTCAGCCCAAAGGCTTTGGTTAAGCCTTCTTTCCATCTTAAAGCAAATAGACTTCAATGACTGTAATTCTTTTAGTCGATTGGAGAGATTAATAGAATCCTATAATGGCTAATTAGCAGCTCTCCGTAGTTCTGAGCCTATTCCCTTTTGCACCATATACTTTTTCCCATCAAGAAGCTCGAGTGACATTTGATATTGTCAGTGTGATCCTTACATTTTGCAAGAGCTACACATTATTCAAAGAGAAGAGGGAGATGTTTTAATAACATACCTTCACCTCTTAACACCACAGATATAATTACAGTTCTGTCTAGCTTGGGCTTAGCCATCTGTTTTATCAGTGTCAATAAAGTGATTCTGGATTTACTTCACTATGAAATATGAGCTGAATCTGGCACCATAATAACGTACTAACTCCTTACGTTACACAGAAAAATAAGCATTCTTAGATGGACAGGGACAAAGGGCTCCAGAATTGTATACGTATATTCACTATTATTACAAACTGTTAATTTTGGTAATATTTTTATAATCAGGTACTACTGAAGCTGGCAGGTGGGGGGGGTTATGTTTAATTACTGTGCTAGGTACTCAACATGTTGGTGGACTTCCCATCTTTGCTTGCTGGTCCAAGGCAAGTACCAGAGAGAAGAGTCAAATAAACGCAAAGGGTGGCACAATGCAGCTCATTCATTGCCATAAAGAGGCAATGCCAAGAAGAAAGTTTTATTGTAGATGAAAACCTTCACTAGCACCTCCTTTTTTAAGAAACGGCAATTGCCAATGCAGAACACTTAGTACATTCCCTCATCAGACAGCCACCCTCAAAAGAAGCCTGAAGTGTATAGAAGCAATAAAGTTTGAACAGGGTTATATTTTAAGTTCGGATAATTAGTAATCCTACCAGGAAGGATTTTCCCATAGCTCCCACTTAATAAGCTGCCTTTGTAATTTTAAAGCAATAGGGACCAATTTCAAAAGAAAAATAGGATATCCTATCAGAAATGACATTTCCATATAATAGGGTCTCAGATTCATTTTGATTCATTTATAGCCTGAGAGCTCACTGGATAGTTTAGTGGCATTGTATTGGAATACATGGGTTTAGGTCAGGAATTAATCCAGAAGGTCAAAACCAAAGTGCTTCCTCATATTACCTTTATTTAGTTTGGAGTTTTAGTGTTTCTGAAGACCAGATGTTTGACAGACATGAAGAAATCTCAGCAAGAAAATTCTCCATGTCTTTCATTCTGCTCATAAATGCTGTTTCTCAGCTATTATCTTACACAGCCTACTAAATCCAAGGTACTCCTTGCATCTTATGCCTTACTCTTAATGTGAAATCTTACTTGGTTTGTTTGTTAGTCACTGCACTTCAGTCTCTCATTTACAAAGCCACCTGGATTCATGTGCCATAGCTGTCACGTGCCTTGGCCCATCTGCTCCAACAGCAGCCACTTACTGCACCACATAGCATCCCTGTGCCATCCCTGCATCTCAGGAGCACCTCCATCAATTCTCTGCGTGTTCTTCACAGCTGGCTTCAGCCAGAGGACAAGGGGATTCGCCCACTTCCCTCTCCCTGCCTGTGGGGCTGAGCAGTGAACTGAATCGGCCTGCTGATCTGGCTGATGACTGTAAGAAAGGATTAATTGATTCGCAGGGAAGGGGAAGAAGGATTAGTTGTCAGGGGGGTAAGATGGGTTGATCTTACTCATCAAGATGAAGAATAATGAAGCGATAGGGAAACTGCCTTTTCTGAAGGCAGCACAAGCCTAACCTGGCTTATAGCGATGATGAAACCAGTGACACTGGTAGTGTCATTAATCCTGGAGAATGCACTCTCAATGGCATATCCTTGCAGTTCTCATTTTCTGCAAAACAAGTATCCCCAAAATATCTACCAGTAGGATTGTAACAGGACTGGATTTGACCTCTTAACTCACCAAAAAAGAATGTACCTGAAAAAATCCAATTCCACTTAGGTCAGGTGTCCACCTTGAGTGAAGCTTAGACAACACCATGTAAACCTACAGATACACTCCAAAGGGCACATACCTACAAGGAGCAGGAGCTTCACATGCCTCTCAAGTTTTGGCACTAATTGAATTTGAAATGTCTGAACAGGCTACTCCATAGCCAGATCCTGCCCTACCTCACACAAATACTGGACTCCATGAGTAACTCCACATGTAAAACAGGGCGGTGCCCGGCATTCATCAAACCATTTCATAATTAATGCATTTGTATTATAGACATCTATACTGCCAGAGCCTTTAATTCTGCAGTATACTGGCTTTCCTTGCATAACTATTTAAAATAAGAATGCAACTGAAGCCATTGTATTTCATTTGGAATAATTAATCTTTCTGACTGATCACATTGTTTGCTGCACAGAAAATGGCCAATAATACAAGAACAGTTTTATTTGTGTAACATAAGTATCAATTAATTTATGATAAAGTCATTAAAACACCTTAATATTGAAACGGTGCCTGCTTTCTGTGGAGATCATATCTGCACAAACACTAAAAAGGCAATGCAGTAGGTTTCATTCTAGGAGATCAAACTACCTGCTGAAGATCTTTAAGGCTAGCATCCTCCTGAAGCCACTGACCTCAATAATGAAGACAAATTAGAAATTAAAATAAATTAAGATGAATACGAAATCATTACAAGTTGATTACTGGGGGGCACTATTCCTCATTAATGCTCACATTTTTATAATCATGTGTTTATGAAGTACTGTTTTTAATAAAAACCACCTTTCAAAATGAAAAGGCACGGAAAACACTTAAAATATATCTGAAAGTCCTGGAAAGATGGGCACATTGAAAGAAAAACAGGAGTCCTCCCAGCAAGATAATTGCTATCTATTTGTTATAATCAAGTCAAATGAATACAAGGGCAGGTTTCTGATAAAGGGGCAACACATGAAAAAGCAGAATATGAAAAATCACCTGTGTAATTCTGTACCTACATTCATTTCTCTTGCTTCAAGACTTAATCTATTACAATACTATTAGCCATGTGTCAGTCAGGAACATAAAGATGTTAATGATAAAATTTTATATGTGTCAAAATAAGAGCTCAGTTTAAATCTGCATGTACAAATCTTAGATTAGGTTATCATTAATTATAAATGTAATAGCAATACACTTCTTCCCTTTAAGCAAAAAACCAATTTCAGTCCAAGAGAATGAAATAATGTGAATTTTTCCTTAGCACAGATATTAAACATCATCTTATTTGGTATTGTCTGCTAAGGAACACCATTTTAATCTCACACATTTCCATTCTCAGGTCCCAGTCATCCCATCAGTTACACACAAGCCTTACATTCTTACATTTGAGCACAGGGATGTTCAACTCCAGTGCTCTGCACCCCAGTGTGACAGCTTTCAGAAAAAGATCCATCCACATTTCACATGGCCACCATAAAAACACATTCTTTTGTGATGCAGCCAACTCCTGATGCTTCCATTAAAAGTATGATTAGATAACATAACATAAAGTCTTCGATGTCCTGCAGGAGCAGGGTTAGTGGCAGAACAAAAGGAAGGTGGATGTTCCCTAAAATACCTTGATATTTTCTTGGCTTCAGAGGACGGCTGTGCTTGCAATATTGCATTCATGAGTTTAATTGAAGCTGAAGATGGGTACAATTCACAATATGGTGCTGGAACATAAATCCGCAGGGAGCAGAAAGCAGAAATGAAGTCTTAAACAGCTGAAGAGCACTACCTCTGTGCTCAGTGAAGAGCTTCATGCCCTTGAGAAACAAGTCCTCAGCTGCAGGTATTGCTGTTCTCTGTACTCACCAGTCCCTGGCAGGGCTCACTGTGCTCAGTGCACTGTCACTGTCACGGCCACGGATGTGTCCTGCTCTCTGCTCCTCAGCTCTGGGGGCACAACTTAAGAAAGCCCCATCTTAGCAGAAAACAGTAAGGCACCAAGCCTGGGCTGGGAACCTGCAGTTTCCTTGTCAAATGAAATATCTCATTACAGTCTCTCAATAGAAACAGTTTGTCACAGGTGGACGCTACCAGAATGTATCAGGAGAGCAGGAGCTGAGCTTGTAAAAAACACATCGAGTCTGACCACAGAAGTTTGTGAGGAAAGGTTCAAGGCAACTGCAGTTATTGAAGAGCTAAGAATTAATAAGATGGTCTTGTGATGGGACTCCTTCTGTAATAAAGGGAAGGCAGAGGGAAATTAAGGAGGGCCATGGCTGCACAGGCCTACACACCCTCGTTTGATTGCATGAGGTGGTCAAAAGACCTTTTCACTGCAACAAAATTGGCCACTCCACTATTTCCTGGGCTTGCGCACCCACACTGAGATGTTTTAAAAGAAGCATGAGAGTGTTTCTCCATTTCATTCTGCTACTAGTTATTTAAAATACATTATTAATAAACTCCAAGACTAGTCAAAAGATTAATTTACTGTCATTTAAACCTATAACTGAACTGGGAAATGTTCCTTACTTTTGTAGTCTAGACAAAGCTGAAATGATTGGCATCACTTCCGAGAAATTTTACTGATACTTAAAATACAAGATGTAAAAGGGAAAATATGCTAAATAAATCACTTGTCAATCATTGTGCACTTTATGCTTTGTGTTTCTCTGGACTGTGGTCAAAACTACGCAGAGTTTTGAGTTTTGCCACTGGGACAAGCTTCACCCATCTCTGTACTGATCTCACAAGTCCTACTGACATCAGGGCCACAGCATCTGCTGTGCCCATGGGCTGAGCAAGGAAACAGTAAAGCCACACCAAGGTGCAGAATAATGCTCCCCCTAGGAGCAGGAAATCTCGGAGATGAAGGAGAGGAGGAAGGTAGAAGTGGAATTTCTGCTTGTTCCACTGTTGCACATCATCTAAGTTGCACACATGTGCACATCTGCACTGCTGTTGTAGAGCAGGTCTTGAGAAGAAAGAAAAATTGCTAAGAGATATACTTTGGTTTTCAGTCTTGCAAAACATACAGGTCTGCTGCTGTTTCTGCTACTTACCCAATGCTACTGGAAAGGGTCAAGTCCAAAAAGACACAGAAATTCAGTCAGATACTGACCCAGCAGTGCAAAAGACCAAACAAACAGAAGCAGGAGCAGGTTTGCTGAACGAGAGAGATCTTGCCAAGACCAAATGTTTTAGTGAAGAGATACAGGCAAAGATGATGCAGATGTGGCCAAAATTAACTGAGTGTGAAGGCATAGAGAGAAAATATGGAGAAATAATTTTGGTGGGTTGAATGGCAGGGGAGTTTTCATACATCTACCATTGATTACAGATGCATTACTGTCAGGTGAAAGGCTTATGTGAGTTGAGATTTATACCTCACATGTAATATCCAGTGGGTGACTCAGTTAATGATAACTCCTTTGTCCTGCGCTTCTCTAGATCAAGCCGTGCAGATAATTATGAATAATGATAATGATTTTGATCTCAGAGAGAATTTGCACAGATAGGCACACACCTATGGGTGATGTGGCTTCATGCACAATAATTAAGCACATATGCCAAGGGAAGTGAAATAGAAAATGGGTAAAATCATTTCTTTACAAGAAGTTTTTTTAGATTTCGCACCTGAAAATTTGTACTGTGTGCTATGTCAGATAGCTGGCAGATTGATTTAAAGTTCATAGACCTGAGAAAACACAGGGTTTGTGTAAACAAGAGCAGGACGGGGTGCAGAAATAAACACAAATGCTACCTCTGATCATGTCAACACGTCGTGGAGCAGAGCGGTGGCACACAGAGACACCAGTGCTGCTTCTGAAACCTCTTGAGCTGTGTCAGGATGTCTCTGTGCCTGGCTCCCAAACACCTGGCAGAGCCACCTCACACCTGGGCCAGCACCAGTCAACCCAAACCCGCTCAGTTTCCCCTGCCCAGCAGCTCACTGCGTTCTGTAGATCGGCCTTGGCAAATCTGCTGAACATCTTCAGCCACACTGCTCTAAATTGCCATCAGTGTGGCTGCTTGCTCAGAACAGAGAGTGGAAGTAGGGCCATTGAACTGTAGGAGGTAGAGGCACGTTCCCACAGGGATCTTGTCAAATTTCTCTTGTAAGGAGGGGTTTCACAAGCTAACAAGGCTACTTCAAAAACCTAGTTTCTGTGAAAATGCCACTTAAATTTTGCTTCTAGAATCAACATGGCAAGTTAAGGCTTTCTCTCACACTCTGGGAGCTTCCAGAGGAAAAGTTCAGAGCTCATCATTTCATCAGTTGCCATCAGTTCAAAGGAGAATTTTGTCAGTTCATGTTTTTAAGGCATTTCAGTGGGCTGTCTATGTGGGAGCAGCAGCTGACGTCAGGGAAGACTGTCATTTAGCAACAGGTACATGGGGGAAAACAGCCCTCTTCTACATCTCCAAACAAGGAAAACGCCTAGGAGAAGTTCAAGATCTTTCCAGGCATTATCTCACATCTTTGGAAAAAGCCAACATAACTGGAATTTGTCTCTACTAACTTCGAGTGTGATTATGGATTTCCCATACAGGTGATAGTTAATGCACACACAGTGAGGCACTTCCAGAGGGTGATTTGGCTTTTGGTGACCTGAATAACTTTACTGTCAGTTCCAAGATCTTCAAATTTATCAGTTCATTCTCTCTCAAGATTTTCTGGGCATGATTCAGCTCCAGATTAAGGCCCCTCCATTTGGATGTCTGTATGCAGGTGTCTGTATGTCCTTTATATCCACAAACACACTGTCATTATATTGAGAATTCAAGGGCTGGATTCACCTTTGCATACAACTAAACTTCCTTCTAAGGCCCAGCTCTTGATGTGACTTAGAGCTCATGAGCAATCCTCAGAGTTTTTTAACAACAAAGCCTCACAAGGTGTCCTGCACCAATTGCTCTGGGGGTGTCTTAATCTGCAGTGCCCCGTACCAGGGGTGAGCAGGTCTTTCTTAGCATTACTGAGTCTGGGCACACCACAGGGTGCACTGCAGTGCCACCAGCATCATGTCAGTTCCAGAGCTGCTGTGGTCAACAACTTGGCTTGCTCTAGTCATGGGAAGGTGTCCCCAAAAGGCAGTTTCCTGTGCCCAGTCCCTTGGTGTTACGTGCCAGAATGGCAGCTGGAGAAGCACTGGTGCATGTGCTGGCCGTGCAGTCCCTGGTATCTGCACAGTTGGAATGGAACTTCTTCAGCCTATGTTGCAATTCATATGAATGCAGTAACCATCAAAATACCTCTGTGTGGCACAGAAAGAACCACTGTCTCAACAACATACACCTCAGCATGAAAAGTTGGAACTTTCCGCTGGTTTCTTTATCTAAGGAAAAATTGTCTCGATTGCAGGAAAACCACCATATATTGGCCAAAGAAGCTTCCCTCCAAGGGGAGAATTTCTCCTCTCACAGTTTATAATCTTGTGTTTATAATCTCCTGGGTGACACTGCTCTGCACAGAGCTCAGGTGAGTCCACACTCCTCTTCCCCACGAGCTACAAGGAGGCATCACACCAGAGCAGGCATGGTGTGACCATTAAACTGACTGTCACAAGCAGCCAACAGGCAATTGTTCCTCTTGGTTTCAGAGCAGGAGAATGGAATTCCCCAGCTATTAAGTACTTTTGTGAAAACTCATCACAGGTAGTCTAAGACCAAAACCTGTCACCTCCTGTTACCCTAAGGGAGAAGAGTGACTTCTTGCTAAGGATGTGAGGTGGCCAGGACATACATTTTAGTCTGCCACAGAAAGGAGAGGAGACGAGAGCATGTTTTCTTTTATTTTCAGTGGCACACCATCAGACTGCAAGGCAAACTGCCTAACGCTTTCTGTAGGAATGTAATAGCTGACCTTTCATACTAGTTCCCATGGGTACTTTGAAAGACTTTCTAGAAATAAGTCACACATGTCGACTGAATAAAATCAAGGAAAATATAACTGGATTCTTTAACTTTTCTAGGAAGCACATTTCTTCAGTGCCTCAGAAAAGTCTCTGAATGTTTTTTGGTAAAATGAATCTATTTAACTGCAGATTGAATCCCACACCAATGACACAAATTACAGAATACAACAAGGAAACACCTTCAAGTAACAAGTACAAGCCTTTGACAGACTGAGGTTAATACAATATTTTGGGCATCTTAATTCTGCCTGTGAGACTGACCATCATCAAAAAAGGCAGCAGCTGCAAAGGCCACAGTAACACCAAGCTGCTCTCTGTCATCATGGCTTCAAGGCAGCTGCATCCTACACTTAATAATTCCCACGGAAAATGCCTTATGAAGAGAGAATAGCACTAAACTCTGCTTCCAGCTTCATTCTCAGTATAGCTGAGGAGAATTTGGCCTCTGGTAACTTGATTAATACTAAATTAGCAGATGGCTTTGGACTTTACTTGAGATGTTTTGCTTATCCCCGTGTCTCACTGTTCTCCCTGAGACCCCCAGACACCACTTCCATATACACTGAAAATAGGGGGCAAGGCTCCCAGTCTCGAGAGAGCAGTGGAGCTGCATATCCCTCCTTCACAACCTGCCCTGATAGAGCAGCTGGTTTCACCCTGGATGCAATGCCTTAGTGTTTTTAAGAAGTGTTACTCATGTTTTTGACATTTTACAAAGGTTATTCTGAAATTTCTATTAAAACAATGCGGGAGAGGTGCCTGTGGAAAAATACAGCATTGGCACTCAGGAGCCCCATTGCAAGCACATTAAATTAAATGAAGCAGCAATGATACAACAAATTTCTACCAACTCCCCATGATTTATCACAAGTATAACCTTCTCTTTTTTATGTAATTAAAACAGACTCCAAGTACCAAAAATACAGGAGATTTATCCCGTCTTACCTGGAATAGGTATAATGGGAATACTTTCATTGGGGACCACTCGGGGGGAACTGCTGTCCTCCACATAGAAATGAGCAGTCTGAAAACACTTTCTGTTAAAGGAAAAAAGAATAAAAATTGATTCAGGGTGTGAGAAACTGCCTCTGAAAAAAAGAGACCAAAACTTTTGTACATGATCTGCTTCTCCATTTCTACTCCATACTTTCAGATGGTATAGGTTTAAAATATCAATGCGTGAAAACATATGTGCATTTTCCTCAATTACAATACTAATTCCAGATTCTGGTGTGCTCTAATTCATTGACATCTGACATCCACCCATCATAAATACCTCTATATATTATTGCTAAGTACTATTCAATATGAAATTACGCTCATAAAAGTTAGTGGCTGCAAAACAGGTTTCAAATACATCATTCAGAAAGAAACTTTGTACACAAGAAGCATACTCAGCAAACAGTTCAAGCCCAACCCCATGTAAGACACTTGCATTTCCAGGGAAAATACACTTAAGTTTCTGCTGTGCGATAGGCAGCAGACAGTAAAACAGCATCTGTAACTGCTGCATGTCACGATGTTCTGCTATGAAAGTTATCCTTCAAATATTACAGTTTCTTGTTCGTAACACTAAAGCCATAAAACTCTCCTGCTGCAAACTTGTATCACGTATGCATCTACAGAAAAATGCAATAGACACTTAGCTTGGGCCTGAGGACTCATCTCCAGAAAGGCCTATAAAGAAGAGCAGAACTTAAATCCACCTGACTCATTTTTACCTGTATTTAATGCAAAGCAGAGAGCACAAGCTGGTCATCACAGAAAAGGTACTGAGCAGAATAACATCAAGAGATCCGGGGAGACTCTGCATGGTGATGTTAACTGAGGCAGGGTTTTCCAACACCAGCGTCACTGCTCATTGCTGACTTAATGAGCTGCTTGAGGCTGGAACTGAATATTTAATGAGTCTTGCTTGGTGTGAGCAGCTATTGTGGCAGGAGAAGGGTCTGCTCTCATCTGTCGGGGTGCTAAACAATGGCTTTCCATTTCAGAAAGACCCCCTTCACTGCCACCCTTCATCTGCTCCTCAACACCTGGGCAAAGTTTGCAGGCGGCCTGGTGAGCTGTGCTTTTGTCAAGTTGCTGGTAGCCTGGCTCAAACATATTTGCACGTAGTGGCTTCTGAGTTCCTGCCTTGCAGTCTGGTGCTCTGTAATTCAGCATTGTGCTCGCCACAGAGAGTCCTTCGGCAGAGCTCCGCCAGCTTAGTCAAAGTAATTTGTGCTCCCTTTGTTTCCAACATCAATATGTGCCAGAGAGAAAAAAAAGTCACTGAAAACCAAACCACTCTCTTAGGCGAAACCAGGACCTAAAAAAATCTGGGGTCCTTGCTTTCCATGCATTTGTGCTTTCTGCTGCACAGGCACAGAGCTTTACAACGTAAGCACAAGCTATGGCAGCACGAGTGCAAGTAAAGACAACACAGAAGCAGGAGAGAGTGGATTTCACAGCATGGAGTCATTGTCTGGGAGCAGCTTCCTATTTTCAGACATGATGTCTTGCATTGTGCTGAAGTTATTTATTTAGTGAGTATACTTTTGTTAAGAAACACCATAAGGTGAATTCACACATGAGGATGCAAGATGTGCAATAGTCTCACAGCATTTAAAAACATCAGTTGAACCCCCCCCATCCAGCCACTTGCTCTGTTCCCTTTTTTTTTTTTTTGGCAGCCTTTATTTTGGACAATGCACACCCTGGGGGCACGCAGCAGAATAAATCAGTCACACATAAAGAAGAAACTATGAATATGAAACAGGCAAAATGTTCCTGATTTTGATGTATTTGGGGCTCTTTCCCCTGAGTCAATACTACAGAAATCCTTGAACGGCTTCTCCTGGTAATGAAGGCCTTAAAAAGGTGTTTGATAAAAAGAGAGACCTTTACACAGGGATTTACAGGATTTTAAAAGCTGATGATATTGAAGAAAAGCAATTATTTTTTGTTAATTTGTTATTTAATACTATGAGAGGCTCTGATAGGCTGGCATTATCGTTTTATATGCAGTCATAAGATGGCTTATTCTTAATAGCCTTGAAACATGTAATTGTCAGATAATCACCTGGCCCACGGTGGTGGTAGCTGAATAACCAGCCCAGCGCAACTCTGCTGAGCACAACGGTGGAATAACAATGTATTAAATGAATATTTCACGTAGTAAAGTTTGCTACAATCATTAATGTTATTAAAAATTCTGTATTTCAGTCCTGGAAGACTTTCTGTAGCTGTTTTGCAAAGGCAGTCACCATGGGACTGGGCTAAAGCTTTCCTCAAGTAATGAACACCGTACCCTCCTGTCATATGTAAATACACATATAATGCAGCATGGTCATTACTTTACAATACTGGACACTGGCACATTAGGTGAAGACATGCCTCTCAAACTCTTTTTTCTCATTTGCTCATAGTTGCTGTAAATATTCCAAGTTTAGTCTCTCCAGCTGATCTTCCTGTGCAAAGACCATCGCATCCCTGTCCTGGTGACTCCTTCCACGTCTCAGGGACTATGAAAGCTCCAACTTGAGAGCAGGATGAAGTGGATTGATCTTTATAAGACCTTTTATAGGTTTCATGAACTTGCTGGATGAATGTTTCAGCAAGTTCTGCTTACTGGGTCAGTTTCCTACTCTTGCATCTTTCTTCTGTGCAGCCCTAGGAGGGAGCGCACATTCCAGATGACTCCAGTTTGGATAACATCCATTTTTCCTGAGTGAGGAAACATCTGGGCCTAAGAAGAGTCTTGTGCAAACTCGTGTTTCATTTGTAGTAATAAATACTGGTATCTGACATCAAGGCTACTGAGAGGCTTTTCAGACAACTCAGAATCCGCCTCCTCCCCCAGTTTAGGCTGCTCCCTTCTATCCCTTGGCATTTCCCCTACTCATTACCTTTCCCTCCAGATACAAACCTTAAGTGGCAGCAGTTGCTAAGGCTACAAGAGGCTGCAGTAATTCTGAGTGTGTATATGGGAAGGGCTGGATAAAGGAAAAGGATGAGAGCAGGAAATTGCTTGTTTCAAGCCACTGGAGACACAGCCGAGGAGAGAGAGGGGAGGGGATGCAGAGGCAAGAGGCAAATCTATACCTATTTTCACATGAGCACTTCAGTCTGTAACTTTTAACCCCAGTGTCTGTACATGGTCAGGTGTTTGCACCTATGTTCCCACTTGCTCAGTCAGAAGAAAATGTACCATATCTTTTCCTAATAGCAGCAGTCCTTAGCAAATGTGCAACTGGGATTTGTCATGGCATAAATGATTATTAAAAATCTTAACAATTGAAACACTAATTTCAGAACAATTATTGTTCTATTATTTCTGAAGCACTGGTTGAAGAAAAGTAAATCATAGCCTTGATTCCGCTTCCAAAAGATTTTGGGGAGCGCACATCTCTTCCGTGAAATGCCACAGTCTGTTGTCTCTGAAATATGCCTGGGAGCAGTGAAGCACACCGTTTTCTCTAGCCCCATATGTTTTTTTGGCTCCCTTTCCCTGGGGTACAATAACTGTGCGAGATTGTGGTGATCAGACACACAGTCGTCGCATATGGACCCAAATGCAGAAACTAAAACATTGTGAGATTAGCATCTCCCCAGAGAAGGAGCAGAGGCAGGGTCTGAAATGCAAAGACAATGAGGGAGAGCATCCCCTGCCCAGAATCTTTTTGCAGATACTGGCTGTGAGTTACTAATATAAACTAACAGGATGCAAAATCCAAAGCAGCAGCACCTTATTACCAAGCTGAAAGCATAAGAATATGCCAAGAGATGGTCCTGATTAGCTGGGTTAAATGCTCGTTCCATCTCCGCTGCGCGAAATACCAGATTAGTTTCTGCACAAGAAGAGATGCCTTGTGAGATTTTGACACTCAAAACAGCTTTCCTTTGTTATTAGTTACTAAAGCTCAAGCATCTTCTCCTTTATACTCATCTAAAAGCAAGAGGGAGAACTAGATCACATAATGGCCTGAAAGCATGGATGCATTTTATTTTTGCACAGAAGACAGTGCCTCGGTGTTTAGTTAATATTGCCTCCAATACAAACACAGTGTGTGCTGCAGTTGATGGGAGTGCTGGGAATTGCTCCGAGGGCAGTGTCTGGCCTTTACTCCTCCATACCGGGTCTAGTGCAGGCAGCATCCCCTGATCTGCGATGACAGGCGGGGGATCTGTGCGCTCCGGAGCAGCTGAGGCAGCGACAGGAGGAGCAAGGGATTATTGCAGAAGGGCAAGTGATTGCCTCTGCAGTGGCTGACTGGAGCCACCATGGCAGTGGCTGAACACAGCAAAAGTCAAAGGGGAATGCTTCACATTCTGGGGACACCTAAGAGCCACGCCCTGCCCACACTAAAGTGACAGACACACTCCTTGTTCACTAGGGATCCACTCCTTCTTCCAGGTGTTTATGTTAGCTGGAGTCGCGTTTTCCTTCTCCAAGGTAGCCCAGATTAATATGACTTTATTTCTGTAACAGCCATCTAGGAAGCTCTAGGCTCCGGGTTTCTTGCAACTACTCTCCTCTTGGGTCATTACCTCCTAAAGCATGACCAATTCAGGGGCAGATGGCTTGAAAGGGTCCTGGAGGTCTATTCACTACGTCAGAGCAGGGCAAATCTTGTCCTTCAGGTACCCTTCCTCCAGAAACAGCCTCCCACAGACAGAATCGCTGCAGAAAGTACATTTATTATGAAAAGATCAGCAGTCACCAGCACTACTTTCACACACAATTGTTAGCTGGTGGGAAAACTAGTCATAATCAAATAGGAGTCAAACCAGGACCTCTAAAGACCTGTAAACCAGGCTGCATAGGACATGGCTTAGTCTTTATCAAACACAACCTGGATACAGGCATTCATTCACCATGCTCCTCCATCATGGGAGTGTCTGCAAGAAACTCCCAAAGAGGGATGCAAAAGACAGGAAACGATCCCCTTTCACTACCCTCTGCACATTCATCCTCACTTTCAATAGAAGAAAAGCTGCTTCAGATTCTTGTTGAACTGTTCTGCATGTTTTCCAGGAGACACAATTAAGATCGGTTTCTGCTGGCACTAAAACCAGAGTATGTATGCAGTCAAGTGTACTAGTAACACATGGCTCTGCACTTTAAACTAGCTTCACTATTCCTTGGCAAGCATTTGTCACTGTCAGAATTGGCAATGACTCCTCAGAAAAGAGCACAGACTACGGAACAACAGAAGTGCTGCAAATCATGACCATGTCACCAGCAGAGCAGTGGATGGGAGCCTGGACAACAGCTGTCTGCAGTCTGCACTGCTCTAGCTGGGGTCATCAGTCACTGATTTTTATGAGCAATAAAAGTGACTAAAGCGTTAAGAAGAAAGAGAGAAAACCACATGAAAAAAGCTGATCTTATGAATATGAATAAGTGACCAGCATGGAGCAGTGATATTACGTTCATTGTATCAGAGGGGCATCTGCATTCACTCTTTTTTTTTCCAGAAAATGGCTTATATTGCCCCAATTTCCTACAATTATTTTCCTTCCCAGGTCTTAACACTTAATGATCAGAATTCAAGAGCGAAGTTATAGAAGAACCTATGCCATGTTGGAATGGTAGGGCAGTGAATGCTGACTGAACTGGAGCTCCACTGGAGGATATACAAAGCAGGAATGTATAAAACCTAGGAGAATAAAGGAAAGCTGAAAAAGGAGGAAAATCTCCCTACAATAATGCTGATTTTCTGGCAGATCCCTCCTGAAGACAATTTGCCTTCCCTCCACAAAGCAATTTCTTCCTGTAATCGTCTTGAGCACTGTTAAGCGTCACACAGGTACAGTAACTGGAGAGGTCTGGATGGTGCATGGGTAGGCTTCACAACTGCATGGCATGCCAAGGCCTTGGCATCTTTTCCTGGTGAAAAGTAAACTGTCCTTTTCAGGGGACTTCCTCTGGGCAAGGAGATGTGCTTTTTTACATCAGTGAGTTTGTTGAGCACCCACACAGTTCCACAAAAGGCTCCAATCCCTAATCACCAACCCAGCCACAGATTCTGCAGTATCACGGGGAAATAAGGACAGGAACAAGGCTGTGAAAAGGCAGATGGAAGAAAAAAGAAGGTGGATAAAACTTCTAGATAGTATTTATGCTGAAGAACCACTAGTAAAACTGTCCATCTGAAAAACTAATCTGCAAACAAGACTAGGGATTCCTGACACAGAACGACAGCTAATTTAATATTTATGGCCTAAATTTGCCAGCTGACTACACAGCTCTCTACAAAATTAAAAATCCTCTTCTCCTGATCCTCTGAGATCCTCTCCTGCACCAGAGCCCAGACACCCATTTATATCACACACGGTATTGAACTCAGGTATTATACAAGACATGATAATTTTTAGAAGAGTATTCAAATAATTAAACAGTTAAGACATTACAACACAACCCCAGATGAGCTGCCTTCAAGTCCTCCCCCTTCATCAGCTGTGCAACCAGAGAGCACCCAGGTGGCCAGTGCAGAAATACACTTAGAAAGCTCCTTAATTGCAAATTATAAGTGGATAAGTCTTAGTTTAACTCAGCACAAACATTTTTCACGCTTCCTTGTCCCATCTTCCTGGTGTCCCTGGAGAACAGTGAAGGAGATGGCGAAACCTTCTTTGTGATGACACTTGGCCCTGTGGCCCTTGCTAGCTAATTACTCTCCTGGTGACCTCTGACAGGGCTAGAGGCACCAGACCCTCCCCTCCTGCTTTAATCAATACTCACATCAGCTGTCCTGGATACACTCAGCAATTTTACAGATGACTGAATGGGTTTACTCATCAGTATTTTCTACTGCAAGAGAATAAACTCCCTGGTTATATGCCTTACCACTCCAAACTTCAACATCTTCGGGCAAAAATGGGGTAGACAAACCTACAAGTAGTATTTGAAAATGGTTTAAAAATTAGGCACAGTTTTAAAAACCAAAGGGAAGCCTGACATATTAATTCTCTTCTCCCTGAGCCAATTATTTATGTAATGCAACATTCATAACAAAGGCTAGAAAATCACATAGGAAAACAAAGATATGCCTTTTCCAATCAAATAATACCTCAGGCAGTTCCTATAAAATGTGTGCTTCCAATGCCCTAAACATCATGTAATATTAAAAAGGAACCTTAAAACTTTCTCACAGAAGGAAGGTGGATTTAAGCAAGTGAAGAGCTGTTCTGTAATCACAAGAGCTGCAGCAATCAATGAAGATTGCCTCTTACTAGTGAGGAGCTTTTAGTAGCACCTCCAAGAACTCAAAATTGGCCATACTTGATATTATCATTTCAGGACATGAATTCCATTTGGGATTATGTATTTTAGGAAAGGAAAGAATATAAACAGAGTGGCATACTGGGCGGTTAAAATACAGGTAATGGATTGGAAATGGTGTTATAAGAAAACCAAAACAGAGATGATCCAACCTATGAAGGGACAGCAGGAAATGAGAGACAGCAGTCTCTCTTTGGAATGCTCACCTGAAAGTCTCTAATTACTCCCACCTAATTACTCTCAAAATCGAAGAGTTCTGCTCTTTCCTTTGCAGAAATATCCATTTCTTCCTCCAAACCATCAGGACACTGAACTGACAGATGTTTTAGGTATCTTAAGTCGCAGCCTAGGATCTAAGATCAACACAAAAATATGCTAAAAATTTAGGCATGGCTTTG
This sequence comes from Pitta sordida, assembly GCA_013390025.1. Classification (NCBI taxonomy): domain Eukaryota; kingdom Metazoa; phylum Chordata; class Aves; order Passeriformes; family Pittidae; genus Pitta; species Pitta sordida. The sequence goes on along the minus strand of WEKX01025313.1, from coordinate 474,277 downwards.
TCCTCTGTTTTGATGGCCCTGCCTATCTTCAGGCAGAAATGCCAATTTGTTAAATGTAATGAAATACTCAATGGGAAGCTCCATCCTTCTCAACACACATGTCCACGTGCACCTGGCCTAAAGCTGCATGGGAGAACTAGGAAGATTTCCCAACGCTGCCATACATAATTAATGTTTGGCTTATTTGGGGCAAGAGAAAATATCAAAAGTTTGATTATTTCCTTTCTCTCTTAATCATTGTGTATTTGGAGAGTGGGCTTTTTTTTTCGCTGGCCACTTCAGCAAGAAATAGCTACTTGAAAATTTTTATGGTCTCTCTGCTAACTCTGTTTAAAACACAATTAGAAATGGCATTACACCTTTGGAAACAAAGCACAAAGGAGAAGAAAAGAGCAGCTGGCAGCAAGAGCAGAGAAGCAAATCATTTAGTACCTGGTAGATAATGAGAACACTGAAAATACACTGCTTAATGCTAGTGCTCTGACAGGGCTACATACATCACCTCATCACGCTAATACAGACAGACCGGGTGGCAGCCAGCTGGTCCTTCCTCCCCACCCATCTCCCTGAAAGCAAAGATTTGTAAGCTGCCAAATAATAAACCTGGACAGAAGTCTTGAGGATCATTAATCTCGCTATCAATCAACCCATTTGGAGATTTGCTTCTTGCTGTCGCTGATGCTAATCAGGTACTGACTCGAGAGCTCTGGGGGAGCCTGGAGTACGTGTGTCTGAGGAATTGCTTTAATGAGTTTCTTGCATTCAAAGGTTAACAAATGTGACAAGGAAACACAAATATCGGGACAATAAACTGCCACCCACTGAACCCAACCACTGAGAAATACCATGTTGTGTATTCTGCTGCAGTATGTGGAATACATCTCTAACTAGCCCTGGAAAAATACCAGAGTTAGATCCAGGGACTGATCTCAGATGCCAGGAGACATGTAAGCACCCCTTATCTGCTGGGCTAATTACCTTGGGCTACTAACAGAGCTGTGCTGCAGAGAAAGAGTTGCATGTATTTGCAGGCAGTCAGTGTGGTGTGAACACACCCACTGCTCTCTTTTCCAGGCACCACAGACACACATCAATAAATATATCAGAATAAAAAGTCTCTGCATCAGTAGGACCCTTCCAGCAGCACTTACATTAAACTGCTGCATTTTCTGTGAGAATGTTTCTGAAAAATAAATAGTGCCAACAACAACAACATAAACAAATCCCAAGATAATTAAACTACAAGAAAAATCTTATTAATAACCAAAAAGCAGATAGCTGCATTAAGCATACACAGGCATAATAAAGAAGCACAGAAAACAAAAGCAATGTATATTTTAAACCACCATCTCCACAGACCAAATAAGCCGTAAGAAAAATTCTAGAAATATTATAAGCAAGTAATGGAGGTAGAATTCACTACATCATGAGGCAGAGGGGCCTAGAGGGATGGTCCTGACAGTGCATGAAAAGGGCCGAGGAAATTTCTTTTTCAGTATATTTATTAAAAAAAAATGACACCTTTGAAGTTTCAGGCCTATAACCATTCAAAGCTTCTCAGGTAATCATGCCAAGGAGATACACACACACACATTTTTTACATAAAAAGGATTCAACGTATGAAGGATATCAGAAAAGTTACCACAATGTCTATTAGCATGCTCCCAATTATATAGAAGAGTCAAGAATTGAAAAATCATAAAGGAACAGATGTAGAAGAGATTTTCCTTTTAAAAAATCAGTTGAAATTATTTTGAAAATTAGAAAACTAGAAACTGCTTTCATCCTCATGACAAACTCTTTATCAATAAGTATTCACTTGGGCAAAAAATCCTCTCTCTTTCCTGTTGTTTTAATCAGTGTGTAGAAACAGCTAGTAATCACTGGAGTAGAAGATTTTGATTCAAGATAAAAGTTCATTGCAGATAAGCAAAACGGGAGAAATTCAGTCAACCTCTGTTACTTACTGGAGCCCTTAACACTGTATACAGTTTAATATATTTTCTATTTATGGACTGTTCTCTTTATTTGCACTATTTCTAAAGCTTTAAGTTACCTTTTATTGAGCTCTTTATAACCTTTCAGTGTTGATAAATGTGGAATTGGTGAAAAGGAGAAAAAAAAAGCCCACAAAACCTTCAGTTCACATCTGAGGAAAAAGGGAGGAATGCTTCTTAAGGTACAAAGAAATGCGCCCGGATCCACCAGGCCCTTGCTCAGAAGCAGAGACACAATTAAACACAAGCCCTTGGCTCTGCATTTCCTTTTCTTGCAGCTCACGAAGGGACGTGGCTGCTGTCCTCGAGGAACAGAGATGTCAGCTCCCAGGTGAACTGTTCTGCCCTGACACCTCCAGCAATTCACATCCATTTTCCTCCTGCTGTATTCATGCATTTCATTTCCATGTTCTGATGTGATCTGTGGTGGTGCTTTGGCTGCCATCAGCACAGCAATCGGACTGTGAGCCTGGCAGCAGGAAAGACAGCAGCCCCCACCATGTCCAGGTGTGCAGGCAAAGGGAGGTCCCAGTGGGGACTGAGGTCCTGCTGTTAGACACACCCCAAATATTTTCATCTCTGCTCCTAACTTGGAACCGTAGTAACAAGTTCCTGTTTTATTCTAGTGCTTTAATTCACAGTATCACAGTATCACAGTATAGATAAGGCTGGAAAGGACCTTGAAGATCATCTAGTCCAACCTATAATCCAACTAACCTAGCATCTACATCTAGATCATATCAAATTCAAGGCGTTTTGTGAGCTAAAAATGTTTAAAATGCAGACTAAATAGCAGAGTATTTTGCCACTATTTCTGGTAGTTTTGTCCCAGACATTTGGTTTCAGATCTGTGATTTCCTGTCGAGAACACACAAGTGTGAAATACTTGTTGATCCATTTATTCATTTGCCTCCTGGCTGATCATAGCCATTTTGACAGAAAGGATAAATTGACTTGCTCCTTGTTGGTTTTTTTTCCACATGCTTCTCCATCATCCTGGAAGCACTGACCCAGCTATCACTCCCACACCCTCACTTTACATTCTGCATCCTCCTTCCTAGAGGCTTGCTAAGCTAATTTCACACAATATCCAGGTTGTCTGAAATACAACAAACGAACTCTCATTATGGCAGCTTCTGCAACTCCATCTGCCAGATGAAAACAATACATAATATTTAGAGAAATTATTTTTTAAAAATTCAAACCCAATGAACACTTTACATCACTTTTCATAACACGAGATGCATCTGTGACAAATGCACTTGGTTACTCAAGGCAGGATTTAACTATTTACCTACAACACGTCTCAGCAAACAATCTATTTTTCCAAGTCATGAACAAACACTGCAATTCGGAATGGGAACAAACCTTGACAGTCACTGAGGAAATGGCAAAGGTAACAGCTTCAAGTGATCAGGCAAAACCCTGTAACATCAGCACAAGATTTTCAATAGAAAGTAATTTCAGCAGGCTAACAAATGCGTCACTTTTCTCCGACAGACACGTAGCAGAACACAGTGGATTTAATTCATTGCCCTTTTACTGCAAAACATACTGTGTCCCTCCGGTTTAACTGGAGAAATGGGAGGCAGCATTGCCAGGAAAAAGCTGAATAATGCAAACTTGGCACCACATAGTAACTAAATGTTGATTCATGGAAATTATGAGACATTCAAGGGGACAGGTCCCAGGCTCCAAATTAAGATCCACTCTTGTATTGCCCCCGTGTGATTATAGCAAGTTTGCTTAAAATTTGCTGCTCACTCTTTTAATTAGATTCTTGCAAAGGGCAGTTTGCTGTGCCATGAGCTTGTCACTTTATATTCTGCATTAACTCCAAACCACTCAATTAATATTAAATTCCATTTATTAGAAAAGCATTTGTTTCTATCCATACAATGCTATCAGCAGCCATCTCATTAATATTCATTTCCACAAAATGGCCCACTGATGTTAAGATCTCAGATGCAGCCAGCGACTTTAAAAGGGGAAAATACGTGAACCAAGGACAAAACAGAACACAAGCTGTAACAGAAAACACCCAAACCATATGAATTTAACTCCTTCTTTGCAGCAAGCTCAGTAAATACAAAAAGGTTGGCAGAGGACAATGACAATGTTAAAGTTAATCCAGTCACCAGAACAAAATGAGGAGTGAGGTTGCCAATACGTCTTTTTGGGATGGGGAGTTGCTGTATCTGGCACATCAAGGGAAAAAATTGCTGGAAGGAGGCATGGAAGGATAATGCTCATCTGCTGCCTTACTTCCCCATGAGCAGAGCAGTCTACTTTCCAGACTTATATAAAAACAAACCCAAAAACCTGAGAACTGTGGATAACCTTAAACCCCAGGTTAAGGTTAGTTTAAAGCCCCTTTTCCTCAGCACGCTTTTCTGTGCTCATGACACAGGGAATTAGTACAGCCTGTCCCAGCCTGAGAATGCAGAAGCCCCTCTGGACTCCACACTCACAATCCACAGAGTAAAGCAGGCGTGAGCTGAAGATGGTTTAAGTGTTCCAAAAAAGCTGGTGTAAATCTCAGGGATTCTCTTGCACACTTTTAGCACAAGGAAGCATTGCTAAGGAAAGAAGTTATCCTAGTTCAAGCTCAGGTCATGTGGACAGCAACTCACTGAAACCAGAGTCTGACTAAACCACAGACTTTTAATTTCCCCACAGGCCCAGCTGCTGCAGGGTTCTCTGAAATGCTGGTGAAATGGGAGCATTTCTTCTCTGCTCAGCAGGGCCCAGATGGTTCTCACCAGGAGAATGCTCCTGAGAGAGTCAGAGTACACACTCAGACATTGCGAGATGAAGCAGCTGCTGAGAATGTCTATCAAATGCATTGATTTCTTCAATCCTGCTCTCCTATTCTGTGCACCTTGAATAAAACCACACTTCAGGGACAACAGGTAGTAGTAGTCTCCACCTATACCTTTAAACTAAGCAACGGGGAATTTTTGTTCTGCATAACTCTGTGGAGAAAAACAGGGATGTTGAACTCTAACCTTCTGCTACCACAAAGAACTAAACTAATCCCCACAGCACATTCGCGTTGCTTTTGTAAAGGTCCACGCTCTGCAAAAAATCAGAGGGAAACTAAACTTAATGGGCCTTTAAAGATGTCAAGGATTTCCTCACAGAGATGCCATATGAATCTCTCTTCTTCCCATCGATTTTTTTATTAATCAGAGCACACATGGCAGCTCCCTGTGTGGCACCACTCAGGGCTCACCCCATCAACATAAAGACTTCCAAAGTTATCGCCTCGGGTTTACCACTGGGATAACAATGTCTTTATACCTAAAATTAAAGAGATGAATTTACACAGCCTTGCAAATCTATGGCAACAGCAGACACCTAACTCCAATATTATTTTGCTGCACCTTCTCTTCCCACAGATTGTCTTCGCATTCGCTACAGGGTCTGGCTCAGGAAACCACAGAAAGGAGAAAGGACGCCTGTTGCACTGCTGTCACCTTTGTGCTTTTGCTTTCAGGGCTACTCCTCTTGCAGATTCGAAGCACAGGCACGTTTTGGAAGCACACCAAAGCCAAGCCTGCAGGCTCTGACAGCCAAACACACTCCAGAAAGATGAAGAGCCGTGTAGGTCCCCCCCATCCTTGTCTCCACCACCATGTTACATGGAACAGAAAATTCTCGAGCATCTATTTTCTGGAAAGCTGTTTGTGTGAGGATCTGAGTCAAATTACTCTTTTTTTTCCAAAGAGCTGAACTGTTATTTTTACCATCAAGACTGTGGAGCAGTTGTGAAGTGCCCAACCATTTCTGAAGAGCCACCAGGGACCTGGTGCCAGCTCCTTATTCACAGGTGACAATCATTACCATAAAGCAGAAGAAAAAGGCTTCTGCCCTCCTGACTGCAGCCAAGTGCTCCACAGGAGTTGGCTTTGCAGTGATAAATGTCACGTTTACAATGGGTTTTGCAACACGAAAGTCCATAATTTGCTTTCAAGGGACCTGTGCTTGATTATCAGGAGAGTTAGAAGCATTCACTGAAGCCTAATGAATAGAATTAACACATCATTTAAACAGGGACTAATATGTATGCAAATGAGAAAAAGTTAAAAATAAAGAGTTCAAGCCATAATTTCAGAAAATGTAGACTGCATCCTTATGAAATATGAATGTTTCAATTCACCTCATATCTTTACATCTATGTTAACTGCTTTGCATGTGAACAATGGGATGCATCAAGCCCATTTTGATTTTTGTATTTGAACTTGGACTTATAAAATGGATTATATTGAAACATGAATAATATATATGCTAATTAAAGACTGCATTTAATGACACAAATGAAGAGGAAGACCAACACAGACTGATTTCCATTTGCAAATTTCCTAATTACTGTATTTTCCTTTAAAAAGCAGAAACTTTAATTCCATATTCTCAGGGACAAAAAAGATAATATTTTCTTTCCTCAAATTGTTTTAAAAATCTTTTCATCTTTTTTATTCTTTAGGGTTGATCTCCACAGAGATTGCTTTGGCTAGATAGATGCAGTATTAAATAGCACCCAAGTTCAGCTACATTGAGTTGTGCATGCAAATATGTAGCGTGATTTGATTATTAATTATGAATAGATTTTTTCCCTAATATGGAATTATTTTTGAAAAATATTAAGTTTATACACCCCTCAATATCAGAAGCATGTTCAGAGTTAACTCTCACAGACGTAAACTAAGTAAATGTCCTTGATGCTTGACAAGCTGCTAATCATTCTCTCCCTTCCACTTCCAGGGTGAGGTTGCCAATACGAACAAGGGCAAAATCAGACAGAACAAGGGCACAGGACTGTTGTGTAGAGAAACAAGGTATTAGCAGAAAACATGACTTCAACTTCTGTCCTTCAAAGCCTCCAGAATAAAAAGCTTGCAGGAAATGCTCTTCTAAGAACCTTCTAAGGCTTGTTACTACCTATAACAGTGAGGAAGATGGTGAAAAAACAGTTCATTCAAATGAGCATGAAGCCTGTAATGATAGCAGGGCCAGAAGCTTTTTTTGCTGTCGTGTAAATGTTGGTTCTGTGGATAAGAAGCCCAGATTCAGCCTTAACTGACAAAACCGGCATTTGCAGTTTGCTTTTCGGAGCCTGCAAAGCAAACCCATTTACTCTGTGATTGAAAGAGCAAACTGAATGCTTCAAAAATAAGGAGCTGTATGAGTGCGAAGAGACTAACCTTTTGAGTACATTTATGTCCCAAGCTTTTATTAAATAGCAAAACAAAAAAAAAACCAAACACCCAGAGCAAATCTTAAGATGATATGGCAGGTATGAGGACTTCCCAGCTTTCACTGGGAATTTTCAACATTAACAATATTTTTAAAAATATTTGGCTTATTTCTATTACTTCATAAATGTCAGTTTCTAGGACATTTCAAAACTGTTTTGTTCTATTTCGGAAAAGACAGGATTCCCAAAACATGAAACAACCCACCGATCAAGGCCCAGGCATGCCAACTATGCCTGTTTCAGCTTAGAAGGTGGAACTCAAATGGATTTTAACCTGTCAATCAGTAGAGTAAAATGCATGTTGTTCACAGCAATAGAGGAACTGCTCTCTTTTAAACTAACAAACTCAGTGTTCCACAATAAACTGAATGAATTCATGGACATTTTTAATAGCAGCACAACATGTGCTGTACATTCCAAGGCTTTGGTTTTTCCCAAATTGCACAGGTTTTAAGAATAGTAAAATGAAGTCCACCCCTGCTTGTTACTGTTTTAGTAGGTTGCTGATTCCTAGTATTTATCCAAGCAGTTAAGATTGCTGAATTGATTTAATATTCCTACCCTGCAATTTCACACTCAGACCACATCCTGCTGTGAAATAGCTGGTGCTAATGTTAGTCCAAATGCTGCTGTGGGACTTAGGACAGCACAGGGCCCTTCAATAGCTATATTTTATGGTTACAAGGAGAGAGAAAAAATATAATTTATCTGGTTGCTGTGGTTAATTCACACTTTCACAGCAGAGGTATAGTGTTCCCTCAGGGTACATCTAGTTGTATTATAGGATATTTCATTCACAGTTTGTCTGAGACATTCCCCTAGTTCTGAACCTAGCAATTTATGAGAGAGAATCTACTCCAGATACCTGTATGCACTTTAACACATACTCTTACATACTAAGAATATTATAGAAAACGTATAAACTAGCAACAGATCAATAGACTAGATAAACTAGCAGTGGTTCAAATGACAACACACAAACAAATTGTTTCTTTGAGCTGAGAATGGGAATAGAGCAAGAATGCATCCCTTTTCTTAAGAAAGAGTATTTTTATATATATAAAGTGATCTAATTTCACACAATGCATTAGTGAAGGTTGTTTCGCATCTAAAATACCTCTCAGAGCTTTGAAAGTCAGAGCTCAAAAATTTTCAAGTTGTAAAAAAGTTTCCTGTACAGTAGCTTACAACAGATCTAACAGATGATTAGGAGAAGACAGTGGTACTTGGCATCCTCTATCACAGGAGTTATGAGAAAACCCACATTCCTCACAGCATACTATTTCTCAGCACCTACAAATCCATTCTTAATGAAGCTTAATTAGAATACTTTGATATTTAAAAAAATTGTTCAAACTTATGCATTATAAACGACTACCTTTAATCCAGTAACTGCACACATAAAATTTTTACTCTTTTTTTACACCAGCACTGGGGAAGGCATTTCCAGAAAAAAAAATGTCTGCAATTAATCCATTTAATTAGTTTCACAGAAACAAAACACAAAGATCGATTGCAGCCGTACAGCAGATCCCTCCTTGCCTGACCTCAGCTGCCCTTGCCTGTTCTCCTTTGCTCTCTATGCAGAAGAAAATATTTCTGGAAATGTTGGGGAAATTTTGCTACACCTCTAAACAAAGCACTGAGGAGGGATGTCAACAGCAGTTTCCCAACTTGCTGCCAAGAATTTCTGCATAAAGTCCATCCTCTGAGGGGTTGGCCTTTGGGCAAAGCATAGCATGAATGAAACACTTTGTGTATTTGAGAGTTTTCAAGGTCACCACGATGATATTTTGAATTCTAGTCTTCCACACCTGAAGCACATATTGTCCTGTTGTTTGACTCATGATTGCATGCTTGACATTATCTTTTTAAAATAAAGGTGATGCTGATCTGGGCTCCCACTGAGCAAAATGGCCACATCCATAAAAGTGCCTCCAGAAAGATGTTCACACAACTGACCCACATGCTACAGTTTCAGAGTAAAAGTTCTTGTTTAAAGGTACAGTTAGAAAATAATCACAGTCCAGGTCACACCAGGATTGCCAGGGCAAGGATGGGTAGTTTCACAGCTGTGAAATATTGGTTCTTCAAGCAATCACCATTCCCTATTACCTGTTCATGAAAATACGTCCATGTCTTGATTCAGCCACCCTGGGCATTCACTCACAGGGTCTTTGGCAGCACTCACACCAGCAGCACAGATGGTGCCTTAAGTAGCACACAACCTGGGCAACAAACCACAGCTACACCAACTCCTCTTCTCTTCTGTTTGGTTTTTAAACTGCAAATCATTGTTGTACTCATAACTGTCCCCTACTTTTAGGCTCCCTGCTGCAGAAGAACAGATGGAACAAAACTCCAAACAGATTTTTTTTTCCACCAACCTGTGGGTCTCCTGACACAGTTGTCCTCTGCAAGCTGCCTTTGCAGTTTCTTTCCTGGCCATTTCTATCTTGCTTTCACTCTTTCCAAAGCCAGCACCCTCCCTTGCTCCTTCCCCCAGTTCTTGGATGTACTCTTCTGTTGGCTTCACGTTATCCCCTTTAAATGTGATGACTTTAAGTTCTGTCTTTTAAATGCTTGTTCAGGCTTCTAGCCTGTAATTCACAGGACAATTTATCACATTGCACCATCTCTCCTCTTTCCTCATGCTTGCACGTGTGCTTTAAAGCTTGCCCTGAAGAGCTGTGGAGAGTGAAGCTCACGTGTGGGATCAGACTCCTGTGGTGCTCTCGACTGGAGCTGCTTAACCTTGTCTTGGAACCTAGAAATGACGGAAATTCTACAGCCCACTATTTCATTTGCTTTCCTAACATTAAGCTGTTTCTAATGTCCAACCTAAATTCCCCTCTTGCTCCAATTTAAGCCAAAGGCCCCTCACCCTGAGCACAATGGCTGCAGCAGTTCATATATTCCTTGCAGACACCTTCTATGTCCTACAGCACTTGCTTCCCCTCTCTGCTAAAAGCTCTGCCTGCCCACCTCATCTAACAATCTTCCTTGTAGAAAAGGCGTATCACATAAAGCCAACCAGAGTCCTCTCATATTTACACCTGGAGATACATCAGTCTGCTATAAAGCTGGATTTGCTTTTCATTTACAGGAGAGGAGAACACTGATTCTTGAAATTCAAAGACTGGACATGTGTGACACAGGAAGAAGGGGGTTTCAAATACCTAGTAAGAAACAACTTGTTATTGTAGTTAGATACCGTTGAGAACCCATTTATGATGCTACAGGTTCATCAGTCATGTGAAATCAAATTTACAAGGGCAAGGTCTGATGCAGCTGACACGACTTATTCAGGAATCACTCTGTTAACATCAATGGGATGTCTCAGGTTTAAACCTGAAGCAAAATCTAGACTCTCCTAATCCTGAAATGAGACATTCCTGGGTCAGAATGCACTTACTGACTTTTTTGCTCCTGATGCTGCATAATGAGAATTAAAGCTTTGTCAATATCCTGATACGTAGTTCTGGAAATCACCACTGATCTGACTTCTCTAAGTTTACACCTTTCTCAAGACAAAATACATGGGTTTGTAAAGCAGCTGCTCACTGCTGGCCCCACCAGAGAGGAAATGGGAAGAATTCTGGTTTGCGATAAAAGTTAAAACCAGTGTTAATTAAAAAAGAGTAAAAGTAACAGGCATATAATGAGAGAACATGCCCCTTTCCACAGTCAAGCTTTTAACAGATCATCCAGCGTGCTTAAAAAGCAACTTTCCATCTGCAAATCCGTCTCTCTCTCTTTTTTGTCTAATGAGCATGAGTAAGTCTGTTCAAAAGCCCAAATGGGCATCTCGGGGCCAATTCAGCAGCAGGGGCTCCGTTACTATAACGACTGACAACTCCTGTGATTTTTGAAAGGGCCTAAAGTAGCCACTTGGGAAATGGTTACCGAGCAAGAATTTGGGAATGGATGCCTGCAGGTGCAGGTCCTGGGGTCCCCTGTCTCAGCCCTTCCAGCCTGGAGCCAGCCCCATGTCCCACTACCCTTGGGAATAGCCAGGCTTTGCTCTCTGCAAGAGACGATAAAACCCCACCAGCTGACAACGAGAGGAACAGCAGCTACTCACTAGAATTCGGTCTTAGTGCACCTACTTGTGGGCTCTGCCCCTTGCCCCAGGCTGTGTGTCGCTGGATGAAAGAACACAGATACCGTCAGAGAAGTTTTCATATTGATTTTCCTTGTAACTGAAGATTGACGAGCGCTCGAAGTACGATACCAACAGATAGAATAAGCAACTGGCAGTTGCCCTAAGCTTCAGGCTTGAAAGCAAGCTGCCTGAGTCAGCACAAAGGGTGAGCTCGGCTCCCCATGTGGGATAAAACGGAGCAGATCACAGGTCTGCTCTCTTTCAATGAAAACAAGTAGCGGTTGGAGATACAGAACACAAAAAGGCCCAAGATTCAGTACCTTTCCCTCTGGCACTGGCAAAATCAGATACAAGCTGGATCTTCTGCAGTAAGAACAGAAATACTTTTCTTGCATTGCCTGAGTTGAAACAGGAAGATGGAAGGACTCCGAGTCAGGCTGGGCTGCACCCCACTTGCCAGGCAGTGATCTGCCTTGTCTCTATCCCTCTGAGGCTGTTTGCCACTATGTATATGAGACTATAGATGTTGCCATTCCCAGAGGAAAACAAAGGCATGCCCTGTTCAATATGAGCAAGGCACATGTGGGCACTAAAAAAGAGATGGAAGCTGGAAGAAGTTTCAGGTATGCCACTCACCTCCATGTTTTCCCCTGGGTCTCTGTGGTGTTAGAAGTCTCTTGCCCTTGTTGGCTAATTCTCTTCACTGCCTGTGATGACGTGAGCTGCGCTCTGGGGCACTGCCATCCCTAGCATGAGCACAAGTGCCTGGACGTGATCCACAGGCATTGCTGAGGGTAGTGGTGGAGTGAACATCCCCATCCATCCTCCTTATTCCTGCCTCATGCTGGACCCTCAGTTATGCTGGTAGAGCTCTGTCTAGTTACCACATGAGCCAGACTAGGAGCTAATCTGGTTTAGATGAGGACATGAAAGCCCTTGTCTCCTTTTTTTTTAAAAAAACCCCATGGATTATTTCTCAATCCAACTCCTTACATGGTTGTACAAACATTTGCATTGGGGTCATAGAGGGCAGAGCAAGGGCAGGAACAGAGGACGCCACATGAACTGCTGCTGCTGAAATAAATACTCATGCAACTGCACCCCAGGCATTCTTAAAATTAACACCCAGGGTCTCAGAAAGTGTTACCACCTAGCATCCTCCATGAGTGAGAAAATGAGCAGAATCACAGATATTTTAGAGTAAGCTGAAAGAAGCTTTTATCATTGTAAGCAAACAATTTTACAATGGTTGGTAAATTTGCAATGTTCCCTTTCCAATCAGTACAGTAGATGAACAACACATTGTGTACTCATAAAACAAAACCTAGAGATAGGCCTGAATAACAATTTCAGCACTTTTTACAGCCTGCTACAGGCAGAAGTTATTTTTCACCTACTAATTATGTTTTAACACTGTCTTAGCTAAGGAGCTGTGCAAGTTCCCCAGAATTTAACCCCAAAAGGCAGGGTTGTTAGACATGTTAAATACAAGGTTTCTTGTTGCAGCTTTCATTTCTAGATTACAAACTGACTTACAAATATGGCTGACCAACCTTCTCCAGTGATGTTTTACCGGTGTCAGAACTCAGCTGCTGAAATATTGAACACCTGAGCTTGCTCCCAATGAGGTCTTTGTCACTGAGTTCAACAACAATACTCTCCACCCGTAAGTGACTTGGCCCTGGGTCACACAGAAAATCAATGACTGAGTCAGAAAAAGAACCTGCATCTCCTGATGCCCAGTGTAATTTCTTCTGCACAGAAAGGCACGGCCAGAGAAGTGCAAGGCTCTGTCATAGGACACATCCCAAGGATTCTGTTCAATTTGACAGGATGCTTAACGAAAACATAAGAAAACTCTTACTATCTACTAAATTCTATAGGGTTTTGCCTAAGGAAAATTAAAGACATCTTTTCCCAAGCTGTCTCATATCCACACATGACTATAAAACAAGCAACGCAAGCTTGCCTGCTCTTTGAAAGGCAGCAGCTGTGTTGTTCCAAAAATCCCTCCTGAATGTAAACATATTAGCACTGTATAAACAGCTTGATTTAATAAGAAATGCAATACAATATTCCCGCTTTGTCTTTAGGATCACGATGTTGATGGTGGCAATAATTCAAGGTGAATTATGGTATCTGTTTAAAAGAAAGAAAAAGAAAACTCTCCAGCTATAGTCATGAATTAATTTCTTCCTCTTAGCTGAAAATGAGAAATGGCTATAATTTAGTTCCCATTTAAAAGTTGCTGTTGGCTAAACTCTAAAATCTTAATTGCTTCTTAATATTCTCTGCTTATTTTTTCCCTTTGAAACTATAGTCTATAGGACTGTAGTGTTTAGATTAAAAATCAGAACGGAAAACACACAGTGGAAGGTCACCACTCCCTCCTAAAACATGTTGTGGTTTTTTTCTTCAGAATGACAGAACTTACTGTGTATCAAAGTATTTCAGTTGATTTCCCAACTGTAGTCACCCTCCTGCACCTCTGTGAAAGAGAAAGCGACACTGACCCTGGGTTTACCCCTAAGTGTCAATACCCAGGACTTGTTCAATTGGCAACAGAATCCAGTGGAAGTTTTAGAAAAGACATGTTTCAAGCCATATTACGGCTCAGCATGGTATAGGAACTTGCCTTGCTGCAAAAAAACTGAAGTCACACTCAATCCCTAAATAGTTTGGAGGTCACTACCAAACACAATCTGCAGTTCTCGGAGCTCGCAGAAAAGGCTGTGAGAGTAACAGTGGCAGAGACTTAAGACAACTCAAGTCAAATTTTAAACTGACCTTGAAGAACTGCAGAAGGATCTCATGATAGTGAGTCTGGGTATAAAATCACAGATGCAAAACAAATGCCCAGAAATGCAAAAATAATGTGCTTGGGAAACTGTACCTCACAATGCCCACATTTTAACGAGCTCTATCAGTGAGGGACCCAAAATCTCAGTGAACCGTTCTCAGAAATACTCAGCTTCTGTCCCTACAGCACACAATTTCAGAAACCAGTATGAAAGGGAAGAAAGCAGAAAAAGAAGTACCATTGTGCCACTGCAGAAGCTAATGGTGAGTCCATATGGTGAGTAAAACAAGGATCTGGTCTCCTCATCTTTTCTGTCTTCTAAGACTCAAATTCTCAACTTGATGCTAAATCCGTTTTAAGCACTGGAGGCCCTGGGGTCAACAGTCCCCTTCATCATGCCCATGACAGCTCAAGGATCAGCCAGGCCAGCTTTTCCTCAGGAGAAATCAAAGAATGCAGAGAAGCAAACTGAATCTACAGCCATTTTTGTCCCTCCTGTCCAGGGAGCCCAACTGTCAACCGGCCCCAGCAGATGCCATGACTCCTGATCACCCCACGATTGCGCTCTCCTCATTTTCTTGGGATAAAAGGCAGTGCAATTTTTGAGGCTTCATTATACTGACCCAGTTTATTTTCCAGTCTACCAACTCGAAATCCCACAGCCCTCTTTGCGCAGCAGTGCCATTAAAAGTACTGAATTCAGGCAACTTCAGTAGAAAGGTAATTCAGAGCTGCTGCTTGCTACAAGTTCCCATCCCTTTTCATTATTGAGATGGCCACCATGTGAAAAAGATGGAAGTGACCCTTTCTCTTCAACGTCAGTCATATTCTTTCACCATTTGTCCAGGATTCACATGGAAAAGGAACTAAGAACAGCAAATTACCTCTGCAAATAAGGGAGTCTTGTTCAGAAACGGGCACAGATAATTTCCAAATATATTCAATTACTAGGAGTCTCTAATGAACACAGCATGGAAGCTTAACAGATGAAAAAAGGAAAAGCTTCATCAAAGAATGACTATTTCCTATGACTCTCCTTTTCAAACAAAGGGAACAGAAAATGAAGCTTCCTTGCAAGTAGTCACCTTTACAAAACTTATTTCTTTGCTGTACCACAGAATGAGGTATAGAGTCCAAACAGAGATATATGTTTTGCCAAACTTTCACAAGAAACTTCCCTAACTCCTTATTTTGGTCCCTGGATAATAGGGCACTGATGCAAGGGAAACAAGCAGAAGGCTCCTCTCTGCCTCATTGTTCTGCTTGTGTCACCTCTGGTCTCAACTCATCTAATCCCACAAATGCTCAAAAATGTGAAAATATCATTTGTTTTACCCTCCAAATGTATTGCCAAAGGGTAACTATGCCTCTTCTGCTTTTTCTAGTTCTCTGGGTTTTGTTTTGTAATGCTTTTTCTCACACCAAAACAAAGAACTGCTGTGCAAGAAAAGACCCCTTGGTCCAGCAAGCCTGTCCCCTTGAGGGTTATCCTTTCATCAAATGTTTCTCTGCTGTGCACTTCAATACCATGTCTCCCTTACTGAAATATCTGTCTGAAACTCGTTTTCATGCCATTTGCTTTGATGGCGTTATTTAGCAAATCATTCCATATGTTGCCCATTACATTTTACGCTAAGTATTTCTTCCTGAAAATCCAAATCACTGTTCCTTTCAAACTTCTAAATTAGACTCTATGGCGTTTGAGAATCTCTTTTTTCCTGACTTTACAACACTCACAGAAATAAACATTTTATTTTTTCCTAAGGAAAGGCAATCACACTGCAAAGGGCACACAAAATGCTGTGTTGCTGCTCCAATGACATGCTCTGCACAGTGTGAAATGTTACTGTGGACAATTTGTGTCCTAGTTGCTTGTTGATTTAGCCTAAAACACACCTTTACTTTTTTAATGAGTTCTCTGTATTTGTTAAAAATTCTCAGAACTATGAGGGTAGACACACGTTATTTTGAAACTAGTACACATGTGCTCTCAAGTTTATTATCTTTCAATTTGTTGCTTCATATTTATAAACACACTTTTACTGCCACATGACATAATTTCCATGTCTATATTAATTTTTAGTCTCCACCTTCATCAGCACGAAATTTTTAGCAAAACAACTGATCTACTGCTCTCAAGGATATTAATTAGACACTCGGAATTTTACCAAAGCCACTGATGAATGCTAACTATTGATGCATATTATGGAGAGTAGATAAGAAACAATTACCGTTCATATGCAAAATAACAAACAGTACTGGAAAAGTAATTTGGTTTCTGCTAAAGTTTTTGTTCATGTATCGTCCTTTATTTACATGGATGTTTGCTATTATGAAGCAAATAAAAACTTTATGAGGTAGATGGTTAGGAATTTTGAAGATAAAAAATATTTAACTTTAATTAACAGACCTTAATTTTACTAGAGTAATATTATGATCTATAATAGAAACTAATATTTATCAAAAATTAGTCTCAACTATTGGTCACTAAGCCACTACAGTCCAACTTTAATATCTTCTCAAGGATAATATTGTTACTCTTTGAGCACATTAAAAACGAATGCTGCAATTATTTCTCTTGACCCATTAGTGAAATTGCAAAGAAATGGAAATATTTTTCAAACAGTGAGAAGTACCAACACTCTTCTTGATAATGGCTGTTATCATTGCATTTCAAAACCTTTCCTCCTTAGTAAAACATTTTGTGTCAACACAAGATAAGTATTACTAACCCGTCATTTACAGTGCTTTCAGGTATATCATATCCTTCCAGGGCTTGCCTGTTGTGAGTGAGACCAAATTTTGTCCTTCAAATGAAGAAAATATAAATTGAAACACAGGACCCTACAATGGGATCTTCAGAACTTTCCCAATTTCAGCTTTTGTGCACATATCACTGCCTTATTACAATGAGGTTATTTACTTGCAAATGTTAATAGAAATTATTTTCACAAGACTATTGTCATCTATTTATTAATTCTTTCAAATGTTCTCGGCCTCAACAATTTGGTCAATTAATTGTCAGTGAAACAGGTGCACTGAAAACCATCTTGGTTTTTTTTAGTTGATTCTGCAAATATAATTCCTAAATAGTTTGTATGTGACTAATCCCTGGTTAATTTTAACTTCCAGATAAGTGAGATATCTCTGGGTTCTGGTTCTGACATTAGAAGGTGCTGCAGGTTTTACTTTGCTGTAAATCCAATGGAGATGGATTTACTTTGCTGTAAATCCAATGGAGATGGATTTTGATGCTAATCCTGGTCTCTCCCACTGAAGCAATGTCCATTGGTGTGAATGACAGTCTTTTTGAGAGAGGCAATCTTTGCTTTCCAGATGTGCAAGCTCCGCTTCTGAACACCTCCCCAGTGCTAAAGAATTCTGACTCAGAGCATCCCTATGGAATGTGAAACATGCTTATACCCCCACTTTCCTAAGTAGAGTCAAAGGAAGGAAAGAACTGCTCAAGTTACAGGGGAGGTTTGAGGGAAACACACCAGTGGAACCAAGGTCAGTCTCAGTGTTTTTCTCCCACAATCATCTTTCCTGAAGGTCATGACAAAGGTAACTTTCTAGAAGTGTTTTGGAGGACTAACTGTGAAAACATTTGTCACCATTACATCTGGCTTTACCATTGCTAGAGCTCTACCAAGCTAATTTTCATGATACAAAAATCAATTTAAGACAGGTGAATAGTTAACCAACAAAGCTGTTGTACCATCCAGAGAGTTACCTAATGGAATTTTTCTAATAAAATAAAAAACACAGGACCACATTAAAAATGCATCTGAAATGTGCAAAAATGATAAATTATAATCAGTTTCCAATGAAAAGCAAACAGGCTCACCTCCAGTAGACAAGCACAGCGATGAGGAGAATGAGGCACACGAAGGTCAGTGCTGAGACCACAATGAGTGGGATGATCCATTCCATTTTACCAGGAGAAGGTCTCGTGGCCATGCTGGAGCTGTTCTTGCCAGCTGTGTGTTAAACAGATAACAAACCAAATCACTGAATGGAAGAAAGAATTACTGTATGGAAAACTGTGTAAACAAAACAAATAGCTTATCCATTTTACATGGTATGAGTAAACAGAGCAGAGATCCTCTAACTGCAGGGTGGGACTCCATTTGTCTTCAGTCTGAGACATGAGAGCACAGAAGTATGGTGTTTATTGCCACATATGGCTTGGATTTTACTACTGCCTGTAATTACGGTCTCATAGACACTTTTAGGACTCTTTTGTGCAAGCACCTATTATCAGATGTGGAGTACCCCACTGAGCCATTTCACCACGGTAACTAAATAAACGCTGTGCTCCGTCATCAGTGTTTGCAGATAAATGCACTCTGTTTCTCAACACTACAGGACAGCCCTGTTTGCAAAGCTCAGTGTAATACTTTGCTTCAGAAATAAATTTCTTGGTAACTATCTTAAAATAAAAAATCCTCAACATGTTGGGTGTCATGTCATATCATTTGCAGAATTGTCACAATCTGGTGGGTTACTGAATACGAAAGCACATTTTAGCATATGGATTGTCAAGATGGGTGGATGAATGAATGAATAGGATGTGTTGTAACCGACAGAAGAAATCATTATGTCACAGCTTTTTGAACAAAATTAAAGTTCATCAATACCCTGAGATCTGGCCATGTAACTCCACTTTTCACATGACATCTCATTAAAATGATTGGATCATACATAAAATGCATATCTAGAGGTTCTGCAAGTATTGGAGCCAGGGAGCGTAGATACTGTCCTGATGTATTTCCAAGGACACCTCATTTGTGCAAATTTGTGTAGACTTGATGAATAAATTGGTTTAGACAAAATTATAAATAAAAAATACAGAAGCAGATTCCCTATCTCCTTCATGTTTCCTAACAAATAGGCAGTATAGTAGATCAATACCCATCAATAGCACATAATGGGAAAGGATTAGTATAAACAGCCTCAGATTTCAAGGACTGAAGCATGCACACTTGACTTCTACTTTTTAACCCATGTGAGTCCTTCCTTACCAATGTGGTTCCTTGCCCTTGTTCAGTATTGTATTATCATATCTTCTAAAACTGCTGCAAATCCTACTAGAAGAATGTAATTGCCTTTTCACCATAGGCAGGCAAAACAGAGATAATTGGAAGTCACCAGATGTCACATAATATGAAGTCATACTCTATTTTAATAGCATTTAGGTTATACTCCTTGGTAGGTAGGAGTAAAATTCAACTAACGTGAAAGTAAAGGTTAATTGTAAATGCTTTTGCCTGACTGCTGAAAACAGAGCGAGGTGCAGGCTGCTGCAAGCCCAGCAAGAAATCCTTCTAGTTTTAAGAACTAGGCTGATAGAGGCAATGCCCCTTGGCAAGCAGCCTAAATGAGGTGCTAATCAGAGGGGTGTTTGGGGGAACTGAACGTGCACTTTGATTGAACTTCTCTGATTTCCTTGACTAGAAAGAATAAGGAAAAGAACAATCCCGAAGTTAGAGCAAAGGCTTATGCTCTGTATTTGCCAAACTTACAAAATTGTTAGTCTTGAGGCATCAGTTTTCACCAGTGCATTTCAAATCATCTATCAGCATGAAAAAAGTAAGGCTGTGAGGTAAATCTTACTAATCAGAATGGTAAAAGGGACAAAGCAAAAAAACGTGCAATGTAGTAAAACTGCATAGGAGAGCCAAATAGTCCCACCACCTTACATCCATTAGGGTGTTGCTTCAGTTCTCTCCAAGGACAGTATTCTGTTTAGTTTCACCTCCACATCTTCCAACAACAAAAACATATGTTCCTGTTTGCATTGGGAGAAAATTCAATTCCATTGTAAGCACAGCATGGGCTGGAGTCCCAACGCACACTATTAAATTCTGCAGTGCTCAACGATGCTCCTCTTAGTCTGCTGTGGAGAACACACTTATCTGCCCCTGCCAACTCCCAATACCACAGATGTGAGGATAAGGAAGTGCTCAGTATGCTGAGTGCCAGAATAGCAAATGCCATCCGTGCATACTGATGGCCCCAAAATTCTGGTTGGGAATGCCCAAACAGCAATGTGCTTCAGAAAGGTGACAGAGTGCTGGCTTTGAAGAAAAAGTCTTAGGTGTTCTACACTGCTTAAATAACACGTTGAGAGAGCTTAAACAAACCAATGCCAACAAAAATGGGGCTAGAGGTACAGCAGTGCAGCTGGAGAGCTCACACACATCTCAAGTGTCGTGGCAGAAAAGCCCTGCAAAGCCAGCATGCTGGATAATTTGGAGAAAGAGTTAAAGAACACAGGCACAGAAAGACAGACCTGGCCTTCACAGTTTCCTGTTCTCCTACGTAACAATATAGTATAAAATGAAAAAATAGTCACCATTTCACTCTTTTACAAAGCAACAATGTTGAGCCTTTGTAGTGTCAACATCATATCCTTGTAACAGTGCCCACCATAAGCTGTACTTGGGAGGGCGAGGGAGGAGAAGCTTAAAAAATGGACTAGGAAACTCCATTTTTGCTAAGAAATGTAAACAGTTTCCAGTGGCATATGCCTTCGTTGAATTAATTCAGTTTGCCTTTTACTAGCTTGGAATTCATCCCAGTAGGAAGGAATAAAAATTATTACAGCATATCTGTTTCTGGAGGTCCCACATGATACAAGTCCTGGCACTGCTAAATCTACTCCTGCGTCTGGAAAAATCCATAACTTCTGTGAACCACCCATTCAGCAGTTCCACCCAGGCACTGGATGGATGAGCCCTGGCACAGGAAGTATGAGATGGTGTCAGGCAGCGAGGGAGGCTCTGGCAGTGCAGCTCTTGCACAAGGGTCAAGGTAGGAAAGAGGCATTCTGCAGTTTGTGAAATGTACTTTTTTCCCTGCGTATTCTTGGTAATTGGTTCCTGAGAAGAGAAACATGTTTATTTCCCTTAAGTAACACTGCTTGCTATAATAAGCAACCAAAGCTGTACTACATAACCTATCTACCTTTATCATTCGTCACCATTGCACAAACTTCCAGGACAAAGTTCTGTTTGTTGTACCATTACAGATACCATCAACCAAAGAAAAGCCCTGCTGATGAACTGCTTCAGACCACCTGGCCTCTCAAAAGAAAGTCAACTTTCTCATCTTTCCTTTGAGTAAATGGAATTATGGACTTATACAAACGTATTAATCAATTCAGAGAAATAGTATTCCATATTATCCGACTATGAAAAGGCAAACTCATGTTTTTTAAAGCACATTACCTTTGATACAAGCTGATGAAACTGTGCAACAGTGTACAGAGTTACATGTGTAATTCCCCATTTTTTTAAAAGCATTCCTGCAGTAGTCACAGGCTGTGCACAGCTAAGAATGGCTTTTCACTGCTTTGTAAACAGATGCCAATCATTTTTAATCCTATATCTGAAATTCATAGTTTGCAGACATCGAATAATGCTTTTATTTTTGAGCCATTCTGCTGTTTGCTCCTGTAAATTGCCATGTAAATATCTGAAGATATTTAAAAGCTGTCTGGGCACAATCCTGAGTAACATGCCCTAGAAAACCCTTCTTGAGCAGGGAGCCTGCACTAGCTGACTTCAGTGGTCCCTTCCAACCTTATCCATTCTGTCATTCTGGGTGAAATGGTTCAAGTGCCACACAAAAATACGGCTTAATAATCCTTGCTGGGTATGGAGAAGAAAGAATTACACAGATGCTTAATTATCTTAATGAGGTTATCCCCAAAAGGCTTTTGTAACCTCAGACCTGGCAAACACTCCTCTAAAACACAAAATTCAATCTCTGTTAGAAGCATACACCAGACTTGAAATTTAACCCTGCATACCATGATCTGTCTGTCTCTACAAAGCACTCTTGAGGGTGGAACACAGCAGATGTGGGTGAGCACTGAGGAATGGGAGGACCTGACTGAAATCTGGATGAAGAACCAAACCCACATTTCTGTTCCCAGACCCAGCTCACCACTCAGGCAAAGGCTCCAACTGGACACCTACTGCTTTGCCGACAACAGCCCAGTCATTATCTCCTGTCAAAAACAAAGGATCTGTTTAACTATCCAGCACAAGCAACCAAAATCCTGTGAGATCGTGTCTGCTCTAGCCTAGTGAATCATCCTGGGTTTCATTTTTTTTTCCCTTGCTGATTTTCATTTCTCCCCTCCCCCTTCCTTAGCAGAGTATCACTCTAATTGCTGTTTTTCTAATTTTCAGGTTTCAGAGTCACGGACAATGCTGAGCAGCTGTGTGTGTAACACTTGCAGATCAAAGGTACAATTAGTCTAATGTGGGCACCAAAACAGAGAAAAGGATGATCAGGAAAATGAAAGAGGAGAATGCAAGCAAGCGTTCAGCGACAGAAGAAAATCATTAGCATTGGCCAATACCA
This sequence comes from Pitta sordida, assembly GCA_013390025.1. NCBI lineage: Eukaryota > Metazoa > Chordata > Aves > Passeriformes > Pittidae > Pitta > Pitta sordida. Next base: position 451,742 of record WEKX01025313.1, on the reverse strand, counting down.
CCAGACAAGAAGAGGCCAATGCCATTTGGAAAATAATGACATGGCCTCAGGAGAGGTGTGTGTGTATGTGCGTGTGAAATAAGCACTAAAAGAAAATGAGCCTTGCTGTACTAATTGGCCTCGCACTTTCCTTGTAATTTCTCATGAGTTCCCTGTTCTCCTCTAATCATCCACACTCATGAGTACTTCCCCATTCAGTTATCTCCTTACAACTGCTAATTTGATGCTATATAATTAATTTTACAAGTGTACATTGTTATGAAACAATTTTCTACTCTTTAAAATGATTAAACTTTGTACTCACAAAACCAGTTTTGAAACCTTGACAGCTTTTTAAAACCTGCTTTCCAGGAGAAAAGATGCATTCAAAAATGCTTCTGCTCTCAGTGGAACACATTAAACTGTGGGGGTGCTTTCTGCTCACTTTGGAAGTGGCCTTCACACTCTTAACTGTGCTGATGCTCAGGAATCCTCTCAGACACTTCTGGCAATGCCCCCTAGGCTCCACTTGTCTTGATTTCATGGTTACCTTTTTATGGAAAACCTTTAAGGCCCTTTCTCATAGGAAGAGGTCTTGCTACGCCTGGAGCTTCACTGAACTCAGCTGCTGGCATGAGCTAGGTCAGGTCTGTCTGTCCGAACTGCAAATTTCTGTATTACTGTGGGAAAGAATTAAGTTGAAGCAACTAGTCTTAGGTTTTGTGCTAGTCTAAGTCACCAGTCTGTGTCTTCTGCAACCTACATCTCATCTGGAGGAAAGCTCCTTCTGTGTTCCCAAGTGTCTTTTCACAGGGGCTGCACTCGAACAGGCCAGTCAGGCCTTACCTGGACACATCTAGTAAAATATTTGGGCAAATTCAAGGCTAGGTGAACCTCAGCTGTATCGATGCCTAGTGGCTCAAGATAAAAAGAAAAGAAGGACTTGCTTGAAGAGACTTTAAAGGACAAGGTCCTCACACCTGGTACAAAGAGATTCAGACCGAAAGGCTCCATCCCAAAGCCAGTAAGAAACATCTCAAAATGTTCTTACTAAGAACTGGCCTCTACCAATGCCTGTACAGGGACTCAACAGGTTTGTGACCAACTTAACTTTTTCCACCTGGAGGTCATGGTGCAAGAAAACGGCACAAGTGAGCCCTTCTTCATCTCTGAACAGCTTTACAATTACCAGTAAGTATTTCTTAGCAATATTAAAAATTATTCCCCCATCACCTTGATTTTCATCCTTTTCATCTTCACTATGGAATTAAAAACAATCTCATAACAATCTCTTTGCCACAAGCTAAGAATTAAGACCAACTACCCATCTTTCCTCCAATTTTTTTGGCTGATAAACCATGAGGCTCTTCCTAGGTCTTATTCAAGGGACATGGTACTTGGGCCATGCATGAAACTGGCACACGAGAAACAAGGAAGCCATGAGCAGGCAGAACTGAAGGCAACTATTTCAGAGGCAGGTTTACCCAGACTGATTTGTTTGAACCTAATTGGTACTAAATGCTTCTTCCCAACATTGAGAAGCATTGCTAGGACAAGTTCCCTCCCTCCTGACAGAAAAGTGATTAGGGCTTTCTGACAGGCATCTCAGACCATATTCAGTGGGAGCACTGGACTTTGAAGATTTCCAGTTGAGGAGTAAGAAAAATATTGTATTTAAAAAAAATCAGCACAACCTGGGTGCAGGTTTCCTGTCTTCTGCATTGTTAATCTGATCTCTTTCAGAACAGTTATGATTCACAGCATTACAGTCAGGTCAGCATTTCTGTAACAAACATTATTAAAGATTGGATTTAGCTTTGTTTTTTAAATTGGTTCCAAGCTGTAAGTGAGTGCACAATGCCTGCATCTTTGTGTTTTTCAGTGTAGGGAAAAATAAATGTGTAAGGTTTTTTTACAGTTCTCTAGAGCAGCTATGATGGAAAAAGAAAATTACAAAACACTCTACAGATTACAAAAATAAACAATAACAGTAAAAGAAACTCCACCTCAAACAAAAAAAGTGCACTATCTTATAAATGCTGTGGTAATACACATAATCACTCATATACACTCTTTACTGTATCTAAATACCAGTCCTTACTCTGCAAATAAATCCACATGCATGTATTCCATTTGCTTCTTGCAGTTTTCCTCACCAGTCCCTGGAGCTTCCCAAGCAGAAACACGTGTGGACATTCTACACAGCACATTAGGAGCACTGTGAAGTACCTGTTTTCATAGGCCTGAGCAACAAATCCTGACCATACTGGGCTTGGTGCACATGCAGATCACCAGGACAGGCTTCCAAAAGGTTGTGTTTGCTGTGTACACACTGTGGAGTTGGTACACACACCCAGAGTCGGTACAGGAACACTGGTAATTTGCATCAGAGCAACCAGAAAATACATGAACTCTGCCTGGCTAAGACTTTTTTTCCCCACAGGGTAAAAAAGAAGACAATCCTAGTGCAGAAGGTGTCTTGCTTTGGAAGATCAGATCTTGTAGGTTTTGTGGTGAGGAATAAACCAGTAATGACCCCGTATTTGGGAGAATATCTCAAAGCTCAATCAGAGAAACCTGCAGATAAACAAAATTAGCTTGCAGCATATATGTATAACAAACTTCCCATGAAACACCAGTTCGGCACAGCAGCCACTCTTCCAAATTAATTTCACAGCTATAGTTCACTGCATTCCCTTCTCTTTTTCTTTTAAAGAAAATTCTTGATGCAGGGTATTGGGAGTTAACATTTTTCCAAATTTTCTCTTCTAGTAAGCTAAAAGGACCATGAACCTGTCCCAGTAAAAGAAAAGAATGTTCCTTCCCCCTCTGCTCCCCACTAATAACAGTTTGTATGGTGGATCCTGTGACAACCTGCCCACAGGATGAAGCCGTGCACCACAAAAATGCTGCGTCTACTGCAACCCAGTAAGGAACTTGTTTTGTGTCATTTTCCAACACTTTTATGCTGGTAAAAACTATTTCCCCAGAGGTCACTCACCTGGGTTAATGGTGATGAATTTGTTTTCTGAGGGGTATTCCTCTGGAAACCTGTCCTCCTTTGGAGGAGGTTTTCTTGTTGTCTCTGGTCTTCTTGGGATCTTGCCCAGGTACAGTTCGTTGGTGAATGCTGGTGGCACTTGGGTGGAAGGGAGCGGCTGGGGCTGAGTGTCAGCTTCATCAAAGCTCTCCTCCTTGGGACCTCCAGCCGTGGGGGCAATGTTTTGGTCTGGCTCTTCACCCGATATGGTTTTATTTCCTTCTTCTTCAGCAGTCCGGTTGGGGGAAGCCACGGCCACACTGGGCTCTGTGCTGTTGCGCGCCTCTGCGGCTGCCGTTGCCTTGCTTTTCTCCTTCTTCTCAGCATCCTTTTCTTCCTCCTCCTCATGCTCCCGCTCTCCATCCTCACTTTCACTCTTTTCATCCTTCTCCCCCTCCTCAGCTCCCTCACCATCCTTTGTCAGCGCCGAGTCCCGCTCTGGCCCTGGGGAGGCGGCGGCGGCCTCGGTGGTGGCCACCACGGGCCGTCCTGCCTGCTTGCTGGGGGCAGCCGACGTGGGCAGCCGTGTGGGCCAGACACTGCTGGGGAAGGAGGAGATGCCACCACCGCTGAAGCCCAACCCTGCCAGCAAGGTGCTGGTCACCACTGAGGCCACGGTGGCCTGACTGCCGCTGGAGGATGGCCCCATCCCTGTGGCCATGGACACAAAGGAGAAGGGGAGCCCCGAGGATGTCCAGGTGGAGGAGCCAGAGCTGATGGGAGCCATGTCGGCTGAGGAGGCAGGAGATGCTGTGGGCTTGAGGAGGTCACCAGCAGCAGAGGGGAAGAAAACACAGCAGAGAGCATCAGCAGGGGCTCAACATGCTACCTGGGTTATTTTTCTTTAGCTTTTCCCTCCCTTTCCACATATGTGCCATTCTGGTTGTTGTTCTCTTAAAGCCAAAGCCTTACAGCAGTTGGATGCGGGGCTGAGCCAGGACAGGGCATGCCACAGAGATACCAGCAAACCATGAAGGGAAGAAACGTCCCTGCATTTGTCACATCACCATCAAAAGCCTCTTTATCCTTATCTTTATTTTACATCAGGACCTTCTCCACCCACATTACCGCTGACTTGTGAGTAACGTTTCCTCTCAGGGGTGAGGAGAATGTAAAGGAGTTTAATGAGTTTAGCTGCATTACTCACAGTGCTTTAATCCTCAGAATGCAGAAGTTTAAAAATACAGCATTACATAAGGGCTGTCCCCAAAATAATGGCTGTGCTGCCAACATGAGCATCCGTGGCTGGTGGGTCTGTTCTGACAAGGAACTCTGGCACTTCCCACACATATTGTGTGGCTCTCAAATGATACTATTTTTATTTCCCTAATTTACCCATCAGCATTATTCTTCTAAGGACTGGTGCTGCAGTGAGGCATCACTCTCATTAGAAGAGACCTGCAGCATGGCCAGCTGGGCACCCATGAAAGACTTGGAGAACATCAGGAGTCCTTCAGCATGCCACCACTATCTCTGCCAGGATCACAACAATGTATAGACTTGGTTTCCCATATCCACAGGACTGTCCCTGGCCACTACCAGTGACCCAAAGCCAGGACAGGCACAGTCCATTTCCTTCAGGGAGCTGAGAGGAAGCAGGGAATGAACAATGGACTTCGCATCCTCTGCATCCTGCCACTGTTATTCTAATGTCAATCCACTGCACACATGAAGGTTTCTGTGCACGTGTGTGCTCTCATGGAAATAAAACCCCCTTGTATACACATAAAGAAATAAACCTCAGTCTATACATAAAAAACTATTCATTCCCCTTCCTGAATTACATGTGGATAAAGAAACCTGAGATCTCAGATGAAAACGGGTGCTTTAGAGATCTCAAGGCAAAACTTTAAATAAGCATCTAAACTTTCAGATACTTATCAATGCGAATCCCTATGGCACTGTGAGATTTGCTTTTGCTGGCACGAACAGTCTCAAAGCTGGATTGATTATTAAAATTTGACAGCAGATTTCATATGTCTAGAATACCTCTATACATCATTAAACAAACATTAATCATCGAAATGAAAGCTTTGTATGTGTTATTGGCTTACTAGGGAGTATATAAAACTGGAAGAGAATAAAACCAGAAGCAATGTACTTCGAGTAAATTTAATCTATTCCATAAATTTGACTGAACAATTCAGTACACTGAATGCAAAAAAAATTAGGTTATGGATAGTTCATGTTAATAAACTAATAAGGTGTTTTCAAAACTGAAACAGTATATTCCAGTTTTACTGTAAATGTACCAATACTGTTTCTGAATCTGGAATACAAAAATTGGTTCCAATGTGTTGTCACAGTCTCACCTGAATTAAAATTAAAACAAAGAAATTGTTAAGGCTTCATTCACACAATAACAGGTATCCTTAGAGCACTGGAAGAGCAAAGATGCTGTGTGTGAGGCCATATTTCTAGTGCATATACTTCTGGTAATACAGTTAACAAAAGAAATTAAATTAAAATTACAAATTCCTTCTATAAGGATTGAATACAGACTTGGTAAGATTTTTTTAACATTCGATTCTTCAGTAGTTAAAGCCTCTCAAGCATGAAGCTAGAAAAGCAAAACCCTTACAGTATTTCATACTGGGAATATATTGTACGTTATAAATCCTTGTGTGGCGCGTCTGAACACCCCAGGAAAAGTGAGTCCTGCTGCCGATTTCCAACAGCCTGCTGCCACCTGGTGGGAATGTCCCCAAATCCCCACTCCCCAAATCCACGACTTACCACTCCTGTCTTCACAATTCTGGTCCCCTCGAAAATTCGAGTGGTGTTAGCTGAGGAAGGAAGAAGAGCGGCGTGTCAGCGCACTGGGAAGGGAGGCAGTGGTACAACTGCTGAACATACTGCTACAAAATATGGATACAGGTCACAGCTTGGAGCAAAAGCAACTCAGCTTGTTTGGCACTACTCACCCTACTTTGTACTTGTGTCTAGAGAAAGATTCGCTTGTCTTTAATTACTCAGGTCTGGCAATGCCGGTTTAAATGCACTGTCAGAAAACACCCCCTCTGCTTCAATTCCAAACTAGATGAAATATCCTGACTTACACAGGAAGTGAGAGTAGCTGATGATAAGTTTTTTCTGTCCTTATCATAATATTATCTTTATTTATTGCTAATTATCTCAACTACAACCATAACGAACCTCTGAATATTATTTTGAAAACTTGAGCGGATTTTTTTCTAGGTTAGATCTTGGGTACAGCTGGAGATTAGAGCAACAACTACTTCATTGGGACATGGGGGGAATCACATCATCTCCTCCCAATGCAGCTATGTGTATCACTTCTACTAGGCTAGAGTACCCAAAAAAAGGTCTCAATAATAATTTACTCCTAACTGTGATTAAACAGGTATCACGGTCAAATTTCAAAGAATTTTTCCATTCTAACATTTGCTGAAAGAGGTCATAATCAGCAATATACCAGTTTCTGACTACTGCCTGGCACTTAAAGTGAAGTCCAAACCACTATGCTGAGGTACTAAGAACAGAGAGCTACATATGAGATACGAATGGCTAGAACACTTCTTGTTCAACCTCTGCTCTCCCTTCAATGCTGCTGACACTGTGGCAACAGAACTAAACTGTGTCCACAGCTTGAGAGCTTCAGACATCTAAGATATCCTACTGACAGAGTAGGATTAAACCCCCCACATTTTCCAAAAATGACATTGAAAATTGTCTCTATTATTTTGTTCCATATACAGCATCAGATCCAACTGACAACTCTTTGCTTCATCTTAAGGATTTAAATTTTTAACTCTCTGCTTGTTTTCTTCATCCATCACCCATTTTTGTATCTAAGCTAGAGTGGGAGTGAATTGTCTCAGCAAAGGCAACTTTTGAGCTCCTTAGTAAAAAAATCTAGCAATAAATTCCCAGGACAGAGCAAAATTTCAGCACTTAAAAAACCCTCTAGAAACTTCAAGTTCTTCTACCAAATCTCAGCTTTGCCAGATTTGTGCAAGAAACTTAAAAGGAAAATCATGACAAAGGACAGCTTAGCATCTAGTTCTTTTGATTTCCCTTAAATATGTATGTTTTGGAAATCACTGAGGCTGTGTGCATGGTAAAACCTGAATGTCTCCACATGTGGTTGTCAAGGTAGGACTGATCTCCTTTCCTCTTCACATAAAACAGACACTGATCAGACTCACATTCTGCTATACTGTGCCTCTGATGTATAAGCAGTCTCCAATGAATTTGTCTGAGAAAACTAGTATTGAGAAAAGCTCTGAATTCTCCTAAAACCTGACAAACCCTGTCAGCAGAGAGGTGTAGGCAAACCCTTGTTATTAGAAATGGGATTCAGATCAAGTCACTGGCCACAACATGAAATTAGCATTGTCTACATGCAATTATACATCTTCCGAAATAATTTCACACCATATTGCACTGTGCAAAGAAAATATTAAACAAACAATCGCTTAATATAAAAATATGTGGGTTTTTTACCTTGAAAGAGCATAGTCTGGCTAAAGTCACTACGCATTTCATTTCGGCAAACTGCTTGAACTCTGAACAGATAAAGGATGTCAGGTGAGACATGGCTAATGATGGCCTTCTGTTTAAAAAAAATAGATATTATTCAGTTTTTTACCCCCACAGTACTGTCCACGATCAGTTTGAAATATATAAAGCATTGTGCTAACACAGGACATTTATGCCACGTAAGACAAACTATATTTGTAAACAGAAATATTCCCTTGTCCCTTGGGAGAGGGTAAGGCCCAAGGCCGAAGGGATGCACCCAGACTCTGCTGGTTCTGCCCATGAGAAAGAAATGAACACATCCCACATGTATTTTCAGGACAATTTTCATGTCAAAAGTCTCTGGTCTCCTCAGAAAAACTTAAAACTCAAGTCATTCGACCTTACAAGAATTAAAATAAGATTTTTATAGGTGGAGACTGATGTTCCAAAAACAGGATAAGCCCAGAAAAGTCACTGCATGTTCAAACCAACCATTGATTTTGCAACAAACAGGCTATGGCAATTTGATGCCAGTGTACAGTACAACATGATGGCTCAGCACCCTGGCCTGGGATATCCCTGCTGACTCCTGGACCCAGGAGACTGCTCTGATGCTTTCCAGAAACCCTTTTGTGTTGCCTCAGTCCATAATCACATCTGTTCACAGCAGTGGCTGTATGGGTCACTTGAAATACCCAAGTTCTCTTTAGCAAAATTCTTTCTAGCTCTGAGTCAAGACAGGACAGCCCAACTGTATCTGCCAGAGCACTGAAAACAAATTGCACTTTCCTCTGAAAAAGGGTTTTCTTCTTCTTTTGCCCCTAAAATAGACTAAGCTGTCACTGCTTTCTTAACCTCCAAGCTCTGCTGAACAGCACAGGGTCTCACTGCAATTTATTTCCAAGCTATCACTCCATCACATCCCCTGCAGTTTTAATAATTTCTTTTACATAAAACAGGATGCTTTCATGGGGCACTCCTCATTTTTGCTGATTAAGGCTCTTCTCCTTATACCTGATTAAAAAAAATCTCCCTTAAGAGTGTGAAATTATGGCAAGAGAGAGGTTACAATACATCATAACCTTGGGTGCCTTTCAATAGATTCCTTTATGATTTCGTGAGGCAGATCATTCCCTAACGTGACCCAGATAACAATGTCTAGTGGGGAAATTGAAAATATAAATGGAAATGAAGTAAAAGAATCTTCATCTAAGGGAATAAGAGAAGTATTATTGTATAACTGATTGAATGGGCCCAGAGGACTGTGTATTTGAAAAAAAATATGGTAACAGTCATTAGGAATAACATGGTGCTGCTGCATTTTTCATGTGCATATACAATTACTGATTTCATTATTCTAGAGGGTTTCTTTGATTAACAATAAATGGAGGCCTTTCAAACCTGAATATGTCACTTTGATTTTATATGCAGAGAATGTTAAGGACCAGTACAATACTTGCTTCCACTTAGACAAGAATGACAAGCAGATGAAATCCTAAATGGAGGAGATAGAGCAGTGTTTCCATCTGTGCTGGAACTGTCTTGCTCTTCCTTCTTTTTCTCACACTGCCAGATGCAGGCAGTGCTTGTACAGGGCCACTCCACAATAATCTTCTAGCCCTGACTATGCAACTCCTGCCTCTGGCAGCCACCAATGCCAGAAACTGCTCCAAAGACTGCAAGGGGCTATGAACAGCTGAGTCCAGGAACAGATTTTGGGGGATTGGACTTTTAATATGAAAATCTGTAAGTTGAACACAAGCCCAAAGGTACTCAGAGCCTAACCATTTCCCGAGCCAGCTGCATCTCAGGAACAGTACATGAAAAAGTGTCTGCAGATTTAGTCTTTTAGGCACTCACATAAACTACAAATTCACACCCCTGTGTTTTGGGTAGACTGTTAGGCAATCTTCAATGAATGCTGAACATTTAAATAGCAATTCCCTGCGAGTCAAACACCAGCCTGTCTATAAGGCAACAACTGCTTTCCTCCTCTACCTACTTCTACCAAGAAAATAACAATATGAGAATAGCTTGATACATGTGTCTGAGGTTGATGCTGTGCTTTTACCAAGTCCTTGTCACTGTCCTTGGTGAAAGTCTTCTCCTTTTCATCTTCATTTTTAGCCCAGCTATATGAGATCATGTAGTTCATGATTGGAGGGTGGTAGATGGTTTCTGGTTGGTTCCAGGTTACCAGTAACGCCGTCCTGTTCACAGGCTGCACTTTCATGTTCACTGGAGGAGTGCTGCAAGCTAAAAAACAGAAGGAAAAAAGATAAAACTCTGCTAAATAACTGAGAGAAAACAAACAGAAAGAACGGTGTCTCGTTCTAAGAGCCAGGTTTTTTTCTTCAATGCCCTTGCCTACAGTAACAGCTTAGAATGCAATCCATTGAGACCAATGGGATTTAATACCACCTGCAGCTGCTTTCTGCTCTCCTGAGTGAGAGAATCCATTTCCTGTAGGCATGTTGTTTATTTCTCAACTTATTTTCAATCCTGCAATGTGTATGTATGCTTTAATTGGGTGACTTAAGAGCTCTGCACCGGAACATTAAGGAGTCCAGTTGACCTGATCTGCAGCTTCCCTCGCCCATACCCATGTGATCTGCTGGCCCTGGAAACAGTTAAAGCCTCTGAAAATGTAACACTATTGGGTCATTGAGCATTTTCCTCTTATTTTCCTCTTAATCTAGTACATTTTTACCATGACAGGAGTTATTTTACACTCCTCTTTCAATACATATTTTCCTTCAGAGAAGCTCAACTATTCTTCAGTAACGTATCACCAGCACAGGGAAGAGTTGCTCTTTATGGCCTTGGCCACCTCCTCACAGGGAGAGGAACCTCCAGGCAGCCTCTGAAAGCCTTGCCTTCCTAACTCTGCCTGCAGCTTTGGGGCACAAGCCGCTTCTCACCCACACTTAAGTCACCGGGGATATGTATTAACATTGGAACAGCTTAATCCACAGGAAAAACTCAGCTTCTGCTTGGAGCAGCACTAAACCCCAAACTTCTGGAGGAGAGACCAAGCCCAGATGCAAACTCATGTACTCGAGGAGTGGATATGCACAGCTCACTCGCAGCCTCTGAAATAAAAATACTTTTCAAAGTGTTGCCATGGAAAGGTCTGGGTGGGGATGCACAACACTAGATGGCACTCACATGCTATGGGAAAAGCACATCGTCCCCTTTCCAGACGCAGTTTAGATTTTTCCAAGCTTCGAAATCACATTTAAAATACCCAATTCAGGGCAGATTCTCACATTCTCTTTCCCAATATAAACCCTGAACCAAGAAAAAAAATCACTTGCAATGAGACCTAAACACGTGTGCTGTGGCAAAGGCTCTTCTGCCCAGGGAATGGCAAAGTGTCACCCAAGACCATCAGGCTGACACCGTTTGCAGAATTATTTTTCCCAGTACGACTTTTCCATTTAAAGCCAACACATTGAGCTTGTTTGCGCTCTGCAGGTATGTGACTGTGTGTATATTTGGCCATTATTTCACTTCTAAAGAGTCCTGGCAGCACTGAAGGGGAGACATTTCTATTCCTATGCCTGGACTTGCAGGTTGGTCATGCAGGTCTCCTGTTACATTACTGAAATAGCTACAGTTCTTACATAAATATGATTAAAACCTTTAAACACCAATATTGCTAGTACAATAGAAAAATATTTGTGCTGCTATAACTCACATTGTAGCTAACTTGAACAAGACAATGAAAACTGCAGAAATAGTCCGGGGAAGGAAAGATCTTTGATATTTGCTCTTGCCATGCGGGGTGACAATCCTGCAGTTTTGCAGTAGATCCTTCTTCTCAACCCAGATGGGTGATCCAGCAAAGCATACAAACCCTACAGTTCCTGAACTATGTGAGTTTCTATTTACACTGAGTTGAGGGGATCAAAACGGCATTCTGCTCTCAATGCTACAAAGCCAGAAGCCAGACCACGATCTGCTGCCCACAGATCCACGGCCTCCAGCTCCCTCCTGGCCTCTGCAGGGAGCCCACAGAGCCAGGGTGCTGCAGAGCAAGGCATGAAGGTGGCCAGGACCTGAAAGGAGGGCACAGCAGAAAGCTATTGATGTTGTCACTACTTACAGAGCTCCTCAATCCTTGCAATGCCTCTCCATGCTCACCTCTTTCTGCTGAGATAGTCAGATCAATTCTCACTGACATCACAGTTTATTGATAACTGCACAAATAAATCATAACTGCCCCCTTTGACACCCTTTGTCATCACAGAATTACACTTCAAAATGCCAGGCCAGACTTTATCGCTCCACCTAATCAAATCCCATCAGATAGGGAGACCAGGGTGAAGGACTACCCAGACCTAAAAACCCTTATCCAGTCCTTGTCCTCCAGGAGGACATGCAGAGATTTATATATTTAAAGTAATCATGCATCAAATTGTTTTAGAAATAATTCAAGCAGGTAACCTTCCCAAGAGACAGAGATATCTCCCTTAATTGCAGGCACCCTCTGAACGATGGCTGCCCTGTTTTTCAGACAAGGACCTCAAGCCATTCAGGGGAGAGTGGGTTGTCACATCCCCCATTCCATGCCACTTTCTGCAGCCAGCGTTGATGTCATTTGGAATAGCTCATGCCAGTCAGAGGAGAGAAGTGGGTAAATAGGAGAGTCACAGGCTCAGAGCTGGGAGACTCTCTTTGATCCTGTACCCTGATCCAAGAAGGTCATGAGCACTTCTAAGCACCTGAGCGACTCCAATGACTTCACTGAGGTCAAGCCACAGCCAGCTAAAATGAGGCTGAATTTACAATAGTGCCATTTTACAGTAAATAGTACAAAATATTCAGGACTTAGTGTGACTTCATTCAAATTACTCCAAGGCACCTGATGTAATTAAGAATAACCAACCTTTTCTATTCAGCCACATTTTTTTAACAGCTTATGAATGGGCAAAATAGAAATCTTTTTTTTTTTTTTAATGAAATGAAACATATGGTTTTATTAATTTAACCAAACCTGCTTAGGACACAATGGAATAAAAAAAAACATTTGATCCAATAATTCAATTTGATGATTTAATTAAAATGATACATAGTAACATGGCGAATGTCTGAAAGGCACGGAAAAAGTGTAATGATTTGACCATCTATAAAACAACTGGCATTTCCCAGAGATCTAATTTTCCTTTCAATACTCCCTGTGCCTTGGATTTTTGAAAGAAGATTAAAAGAATCACAGGCTCCCTGCTTTTTTTTTTTTTTTTTAAGATGCTAAAAGACCTTTACTGATTTTGCAAAATGTGCAGGAGAAGGACAGATAGAAATGGAGGAAGAGGTCGGGACAGGGAGGGGGAAGTTTAATAAGGACACACTAAAGAGAAATGCAAGCTTTTCCTTTCCTTTTTAAAAAAAAAAAATTAACAAAACCAGGCTTAATAAGCAAAAAAAGCCAGTGAATTCATGATTGCTTGAGAAAAAAAAGAGAACCAAAACCAACAGCCAGCATCACTTCACACTGAAATAGCATCTCAGCTAATTTTAGTAAAAATATTACTAATGCTCTCTTTTAAATTCACATCCTAAGGGATAACAAAATATTGCGGGGGCTTTCAGGATGTCTTTCTGTGGTGTAGTACAATCTCGAGCAGAGACCTGAAGTGGCCCTGCACAGGTCTATAGCAGGACACCAAAGCCACTACGTCCTGGGCTGGCAGATGTCTAAGCCAAGACTTCAGGAGGCAGAAAACCCTGCCCGGGGCCACAGAGCCACATCTCAGATGCACTGAAGAGCCAAGCACAACTGCAGTACTATGGGAATGCCTCACTGCAGGCAGTAAGACATGCCCTGGACCACTTGGAGTGAAAAAAACCACCCTCACCTTCCTGTCAGGAATGACCTGAACTAGAAGAACCTGGCAAACAAGCTGGCTCCTGCCTTACGGAAAAGCCCTGCAGAGACAGGAGGGTCGTGTGGGTGCATCTGGAAGAAACCCTCTGACCCGACACAGGCAGCTCCAGTGGCTCTTCCAGCTGCTGGCCATGTGTGGGGCTGACCAGGAGCTCGACAAAGGCTTTTCTCTGCAGATTAGCCTGCTGGGGAAGGCAGAGGGCAAGCCAGCATCTCAGCTAGCCTTGCCTTCCAGGGCTCACTCAAGCCTGCAGAAAACCTGTTTGCCACTGGCAGACAAATGCAGCATGCTAATACAGCCCTAAGCGCTGGGCAGGCCAGCCATACAGCAGAGAATTATTTTCTTCATGTTAAAAACATTCCAATGGGCTGGAACAAACAACATTAATTTAACAACTCTGCATTCATCTCTCCCATAATTTGATTTGTATGTTGTATTTGGCTACGTAACCTCCACGAGGCTTTCCTAACTGAAGCCTGATAAAGCTTAATCCAAAAGCTCCTGGCAGCTTCTTTTGAGAGTTGAAAGACAAAAAGGGGGTATATTGTTTTGCAAAAATTAATTGCTGATATTAAGACACACCCATGAATGCAGAAAGGGCATGTGAGAGAATATTGCACTTCTTTATTATTATTATTCTTTAAAAGCAGACTACATTTCTATTTCAAAGACAGAAATGCAAAAAACAGCCAAACTTTCTGAGTTTCATCATGCTCTTTGCATATGCTACCTGTGGTTATGAAAAGAGCTATTTAGGGAAACTTTGAGAAAGTGCAGAATCAGTATATTCAGTTAGTGCCTATATACCTTCTCCCTCTAAAACAGGTGCCTCATAAGATGAATCCAGTAGCACTGGGCTCAGCGGGATTTATAAAATCCTCTAAAAATGTTCTAAGTTAGCTCTTCCATGCATAAAAATGTCACCACTTTAAAGGCAGTTATTTCTAGCTGTGTTATGCCCTCCTTGGAAAATCCCACTCTCCCTCCTGCTGAATGTCTCAGCAATGCAAAACTGTCGTTCCTCTCCCCGGTGCCGTGGGATACACGTTGTGTGATGAAGCCCTGGCAACTTTTGGAACAGAATAGCAACATGCCAGTGAAGTCCTGAGTTGCTCATTGTGAGGTAGGCAGAGTGGAGAGAAGAAATCTCGGCATCAGGATGTCCCCAGATCACGTTCCTGGCCCAGGGATGCTCAGTGGTAGCTGAAAGACAGGGATATGGGTCTTGTCTTGCTCTGCAATGCAGCTCCTGGCTTCTAGGTGAGAGAGGCCTCACTTCTCCTTTTTCTCACTGGTCTGCATGTGCATGGGATGAGTGGCAGGGAACAGCATTTCTCCCTTACAAAGGAGGAGCACAGAGGAAGGTAGATGGGGCATTTCTTCCCACACACTCAAGAGGAGAGAAACTGAAAGGTCAGTAGGGGGGGTCTCATGCCTTTCTTCCCCATAAGGGCAAACAAGTTGGTGGCCAAGCTCTTGGAGGGGAGAGGGTCTTTCCTTTCTCTCCGCCCCAGCCCTGGGAAGAACCTGCAGGACAGATGGACCAGTTACTGCTCTAATGACACACAACTCATCCACAGGTATCCCAGCTGATTTCACAGAGGCCTGGAAACTGTGCCCAATGCCTGTGTTACTGCAAACACTGCAACAAGTTCACTCAGCCTTGACACCCTCAGGAACCTGATTGCAGACAAGAAAAAAGCAATGCCAACAACAGAGATAGGAACAAAAATACTCTCAAATATATACGAGTATACACACACATACATATTCTTTCTCATTATTAGATCCTCAAAACTTCAAATAAACCCTGCAATGCAAAAATATGGGGTATACTGCAATGAGAAAACTCACACTTCCTTCCAGTGCCATGGTAAGGGAAGTGACACAGGGTCAGATTCAGACACCTTGAACTGGTGTGACTCAGTGGAGGTGCCTGGGAAGAGACTCTGATCCATACCAAACAACAGCATATGCCTTGGGCTGTAGGATTCAATCCTGGAGCTCAACAAGGGCTATGCTCCCAAAGGATAACAAATAGACTACGAGGATCATATGCAGAGACAGCACATGCTTTAATAATATTGGAAAGTGCTAAGAGGCGTAGTTACAACATTTCCCCCCTTCTCCTTTTACTAAATGTTTGCACGTTTTTTTGCCTTGCCTCAGTGTACAATTGTTGATTTCTTGGTGTGCTTATAAATGACATTATTAATATATAAAGATAATTGCTTTAAAGAGAAGCATGCATTTTTCCTTTACCTTTGCCTGCACTTTGCCAGCAGGCATTGGCAGGCTCCCGAGCATGCTGTACACACAAATATTTGTGTTCATCTACCTCAATCCACAGGCAGAATGTAGCTAGGAGACAGACTATTTATCTTCTCTGCTCTTACCGTTCACTATGCTTCAAAGAGACAGGGTTGTTTCTTCAGGTGTGAGGGACACCAACAGGTTCCATACTCGTTTTGTGAGTTGTGTGAAATTATCTCATGGGCAAAAGGGGACATGGGGCCCTTCTGGCAGAGGGGCTCTGGGCAAGCTGGGTTTTGCCCTTCTGTTGCTGTCCCATTTCTCCAGGTGGACACACAACCAGCATTTGGATTAATACCTGTATGGCTTTTTTGGTAGCACCTGAGTTTCCACGGCATCACAGCAACAGAACCTGTGTTACTGAAAGGCACAGATGGTGTGTTTTACTACATTGTGTTTGAGCCCAAATGTTTCATATATTGCAGAAATACTGTTTCTCCAGCTGTGGCTTGAGTTTTCAGCAGGTCCAGATCAGCCTTGTACCCTCAGATGCCATACTGGGCTAAACTGATATCTGACATGGATCTGCCCTGCAGGTTTTGTGTTTACATTACACACATGTATGTGTACACACAGAGGGTGACTTGTGTTGAAAATACACACCTGTGTCCTTATTTATATAGTGTCTCTGTGCAACATGTGTGATCACATCCAGTGGCACAAGCTGCATTTACAGGGAGAAAGGAAGATTTCCTACCAGAAGGACACAGATTTGTCGTGTTAGTCAAGCTGACCTTTCCAATGTTCTGGTGATGGTTGTTTGGGGAATGGAATTCATTTGGGGAATGGAATTTTGAGAGGATAATCTTAATTAAAAAAAAAGAAAATTAAGTTAAAAATTTAAAAAAATGAAATCAAAAAGTAAATAGGGAAAAGTCCAGTTATCCAAGGAAACTAGGAAGGAGTTCTTAATCTATGATGAAATCTTCCAAGATTCTTCCAAAAGACAAGAAGAATCAACTGTAATAGTAAAAATACCATACATTAACTAAAAACTTCTTGCATATTTTCATTTTCCCTAAGGTCTTTGAAGAAAATAGATAGCTAAATTTTGCTTTTGCCATCAATTTTCGATAATGTATAATTTTAAATTTACATTCACTAAGTTGTTTTTTAGATATATGACACTTACTAGAACACTGTATTTTGTAGTAATTTAGGTTTGACTAAAACACATAAATGACACTTTGCAACACTAGAACTGTCTGCATAACACTCTTTTTGGACTCCCAGAGAGAACCCGAGGGCATGAAGAGACTGCAAAGTTGTTTTGAAAGAGTTCTTATAAAACATGGGCATTTAGAAAGCAAAAACAAATTACTGGGAGTAATAAAAGAGGCTATAAATGAGACAAATAACTTGTTCTCATTCAGAAACACTGCTGCCAATGCTCTAAATTATCTGCCTCAAATTGGTGATGTCACTGCACTGAATCTCCAGAACTTTGGATGCTGATGCATGGGAGGTGCACTCAATGCTGTGTAGAAAAGCCAATACTGTCACAGGAAGCTGTGGTTTAATTTCTGACATCAGGAGCCATGAAACAGTGAATAAGAACTAAATTGCTTTGCTTGAGCAGTGCAGTACCTTTGGCTGCAGGTTAATGGCCTGAGCCATTTTCCCTCCAGCATAAAGCATGCAGGAGGGAAAATCCAAATATCTTCTATCCATGTTTTAGTAGCATTAAGTTAAAATGACTTCCAAACTGTGCATAACTACCACATAACAAAAGAACAGTAAGGAAAATGGCCACCTGTACACTACTAGAGACATGTCCCAGCTGTTAATTTAGCGTCCAAAACTAAGTTTTACTGGAGTGAATTTATGACTGCTCATTATTTAACTTAGTCTAGGATCATAATTACAGATGGTACTCTAACGTGAAATCCCACTGATGGGAAACAGCATCATTTGAGACTCCAGCAAAGAGTAATCAGACACCTTTGGGGAAGTAATCAGGCATCTGTGAAAGAAAACTCTGATGTCAAGGGCCCCTCACATGGGATGCTTGTTTAAATGTTGTAAGGCTTGCAGCACGTTTAATGAGACGGAAAGGTTAAAGGGTTTGGCGGGGGGTGGGGTTGAGTGTAAAAAAACATAAAGAGAAAGAAATAACATCTGAGGTAATCAGCAGCAAAATAAAATGTGCAAGTATTGTTGCATGTGGGGTATTTCCTGAAACAAGGAAATGAAACACCTTTTCCTCCTGAGTTTCCATGCCTACACCTTTACTGAAGGAGGTAATATTTTGTAAATACATCTCTGCTTGATGGGACAACATACGAAAACAGTAAGGATCATGAAGATTCAGATCCTTGAACTGGATGGAGTATTACGTAGGAGTTCTGTCTATTCCTCCCTGAGGAGCAACATACACTATTAAACCAATAAATAATTAGTAATCCCTCTAGCAGAGCTGCTTCAAAGCAAACAGGAACTACAGGATCACAATATATGACATAACAGAGCAACACAGTTCTGAACCACAGAGGACAGGCCAGAGAAGAAAGGAGGCAGTTTTAACAGAGATGATCACGTGCAAGAAGTCAAACACTACCACTGCCACTGATACTTAAAATATCTGATTAATATTTTCCAAATGCATTTCTGGTTTAGCCTGTCTCTACAGAGAACCTCTAACTTTCCAAAACTTGACATTAATCAGTACTGTAACACGAGTGAGCCCTCTTCTTAAATTTTACAGGCCTGATGATCTGCCTGATTTAACAGTGTGATCCAACAGCATGATCCACTGTATACCTTTATCCTCTTAAAAAATATTGTACAATGGTTTATTATCAATCCACCAGTTGTTACAATTACATAGCTGAACAGCATTTAATCTGAACGGTATATTTCAGAAATCAAATCTTTAAAAATCATCTCTATGGTTTCTTGAAATAGCTCTAGGGTCAACTTAAGAATTAAGCTCAGCTCATGGTCTCTAATTCAGCAAAGGTCTTACGCATATGCTTTTATTCCAGGAACACAAGGAGCCCTCAAGAGAACTGTTTTAAATCAGCTTTTGCCACAGAAGGAAGGAATGAGATAATGTAATCAAGGAAAACTCTTCTCACTAAACTCTGAATCAAAAGAAAATATGAGGGTTTCAATTCCAAGTGAAAAACTAGCCCTATTTCAAATTAGCTGAACTACTTTTCAACATCTTGTATTCTGATGATTGAAAACACTGCCCCTCTCTCTTCATTGCCTCTTTAAAATTGAAAAAAGAGGAGGGAAAGGAGAGTAACCGAAAAAACAAGGCTGGTAAAATTCATACCGGTTAACAAACTGGATCTAAATGCACTGACAGTTTTGGTTGACCTAAAATAGCCTTTCTCAGAAGACATTTTGTTTACCAAATGCCACCACTTTCAGGGCTTTGGTAAGAAAATACTCACAGGACCGGCATAAACTGAAAAAGAGTTTTCCTTCAGTGTATCTGCAGGTTATGCTACTGGTCATGGTTCTGTGACCTGAGATAGCTCTGATAGCTGGGAGAGAAAAGACATTCCTGTTTGGTGCCAAACTGTTCAGGAGAGCACGTTTGCCAATGGACGACTGCAGATCTGCATCACTTTGTGCTGATCTGAAATTCCCTATTCACTGGGGAATTCTGAAAATTATTCTGAGCATTATGCAAATTGTTCTGGGCACATTTTCCTCCAAAATAAGAACGGCTTACATAATGAACGGTACACTGTTTTCCAGATTAGCAATACTGCCCACTGACTTAATAGAGTGTGACAGAGGAAACAAATTGCAAAAATCCACACCGACACACAAACCCAAACTTCCCCTCCAGAGCTGAAGACCATCACAAACCATATCACCTTGCAGCAAGTAAAAGACACATTTTCGTGACCTTGCCTTTTTCTACAATGCACAAATCAAGAACAAGGAGGGCAGACAAGAGCCAACATGTGACAGCCATTGGTCACATTGCTTAATGCAATGTGGAAAGCACTGAGGTGCAACCATGAGGTATGCAGAAGAATCTGCATAAAATAAATTTGTTATGCTAACCCTACACTCTTATACTTCTATGCAAGACTGGTTGGAAAGCACTCTGTGCACTCAGCTTCTCGGTACTTTTGCATGAGTGACACTATATAAAGAGGTACTGTATTTACTAGCTGAATAAACAATAGGTTTTGCTTTCACTCAAGTATTAGGACTTCAGCTCATTTTATTTATATGTCAGTAGTTCAGAATGTGCAGTGGACCACACACATCACCACTGTTCACCTTTGTCAAAGAAGGGGCCACAAACATCCACGTTGTTATATCTCTGGAACAGCTATATCTCATCCCTGTAACCTTTGGAGGATATACTACAATCCATTTTGTGTTACCAACACTGCAGCAACCTATTTATTTTTAAGTTCATGAAAAAAATGCACCTATTTCCAGTGTCCCCTGGTGTGCACACAACCCAGAAAGTGACAAGCTGACAGAGCTGATACAAAATGACTGGCTGCCCAGCCATTAGCCTCCTACAGCAAAAGCTCCAGGGAAGAAATCACCAACTCCAGCATCATCCCTGCCATTAGATGGCACACTGAGTGTTGTCAGACCACAGGAAATGCATGTCCCCCACCTGAGAGTCTCTCTCGAGCACGTCATAAGCTTGAATTCCCAAGTAGGCATAAGTACAGAGCACTACGGTACCTGGACATCATGGGAGAAGACTCAAAGAGAACCTGCTCAGGAACCCAGTCCCCAGGCACGGAAGGTGTTGAGTACCCAAGCAACAAACTATTAAAACATGAACTAGTGGCTGTGCAGCTGCATTGCTCCACTGGCTCACATCACGCCAAGTAAGCCATATGTGCTTTATTCTTAAAGACCAAAGTCAAGTTATTCAAGTGCTCCTTTGGTCTTGACACTTCCAAATTTAAGATCAGCCCATTAACTACAGACCTTCATGCTTACAATGCTCTGAAAAAATTGTGGGTTTCAGTTATTAACTATAGTGGTGAAAATCACCCAAAGAATCTTTATAATCTTAGAAATGATCCAGTGAGGTGAGGAATATGCAGGCATGTGGCCAAAGCAGTAAAATCTTCTTGAATATTACACCACATGTACCAGAAGTACCTTGGCTGCACTCAAAATAAAAACTAGTGAGTTTTGTCACTTTTAACATAATGTAACCCATTAACTTTCATCACTGTTCTGGGTAAATAATATGTATGCAGGATATAACAAGAAATTACTGACACATGTTGCTGTTACAACACTGATTGAAAACTGCACACCAAAGCATCCAAACGTAGCAGGATTTCTTCATTCCCAAGATGTCCTTCTCACTTCTGATGTAAATTCTCTGTCCCAAGGCTGCCTTTAATGTACATGAGGTTTGTGTATGTGTATATTATATATATATATAAATAAGCACGTTCACAGAATAATGAGTCCTGAGAAATACACTCTCCCAGCACTCTCCTGGGAGGCTTAGGTTGCTGAACGCAGCTGTTTTCATGATTCACGTCCTCTAAAATCTTCTTTCTGTGCCTGGCCAGGTGAAAATGCCAGGTATGAAAGAGAAGACTGTAAATCTGCTTAGCTGTTTCCTTCCAGAAAACTGTCCCCCTCTTCTTTATCTCTACCCAGGACTGGTTAAGCACCAAGCACTTCACAAGACTAAAGAGTGGCAAGTTCATGTCATTCCTCCAACGTATAAATAACATTAGTCAATAAAATAAAGGCAAATAAAGGTAGTAAATTATATTTATTTCTAGTCTTATTTTATCCAGTACACATTTCTCTCAGAATTTCTGATGTGTTCCTCCAGGCAGGGCTGTCTGTGCCAACACAACTGCAACCTCCTTCCAACCCCCTCCATCCAGCTCATTATCCAGTGTCTGACAGAAGCAAGTGCCAGCTGCTCTACAAAAAGGCACATGAAATGCTTCAGCAAGACATTAGAAAATCAACTGCCTATAAGGAAGAGGGTTTTTTATCTCCTGTCACCATTGCCAATAGACTGATACAAATTAAAAGGTCGACAGTTCTTCAAAAGTCTTGTTACTATAGAAATGAAACCCATAACCACATCTGGATACTCTATTTCCATTCAAATGCCCAATGTGTCACTGTTAATGGGGCTGAACTTTTACCTCTGACCTTGTCCCTTCCTGATTCCCTTTTGTCAGGCATCTCTAAGGCCCTACAGCCAGTTGGCAGAAACAGGGACATTGCCAGTTTGAGACTCCACATTTTCTATGGCTTTTGAGACTCTTATTCTGGGGCTTTATTGCCATGGCACCTGGTAACAGTGATTTTCACAGGTAACTGCAGCGTAAAGAGGATTAGTTAATTTATTGACACACGCTGACAAGGAGTGCCTGCATAACCTGCATTATTTCTTTGGTAGCTCACATCTGTCCTTAACATCATTTGATGACAAAGCAGAGAAAAAAATTCTCCTATTAGCCAAGTGTAAAATTCTTAAGTGTAACCTACCTTTGGAAGCTTCTGTGCCCAGTGGGTTTTCCAAGATGTCTGTCATATCTTGGTTCCAAGCATCCTTCACAGCAGACTTGGATACCTTCCTGTTGTTCAGGTTTTGCTCTGGACGGAAGTTATTCCTCAGATACTCCACAGACTTGACATGGTCTTGCTGTTCAGTGGTGAAGATGGAGTAGAATGCCTCCAGCTGATCGCAGCCATCATGGCAGGGGAGAGAAAGGACGTTGATTAGAAAAACAATGTGGTGAAATCCGGGTGGCTGATAAGACAGTAAAATGGGAGGAAGTAAAATGTTGATGCCAAGACTGATAAACCACATGGGAAGTCAGACTTGCCCACTGAAATCACTGCCAACCGCCTTATCTCAGTACAGGGCTTATCCTGCCCAACATGGGAGAAGGCATTTTAGCAACCTGTGGATGCTTGTCATGGCCTAGGAAACATTTGCCCTTAGACCCTTTGTCTAGAAGGATTTAGTGTGTGACACAGCCCTGCCCAACCCTCCTCACTGCTGGCACCATTTTGTTTCACTGTATCGCGTCAAAAAGTGCTTCCAGGTCATTCCACCTCGAACGCTTTCTCCTGGACAAGGCAGTGCTGCCTTATCTCCAAATACCTTACGATGTTCAGCTGCCAGGCTAAGCTTCACAGGCAGCCCTCGCAGCACTTTTAGGAACAGCTAGTATATACTCCTCTGGGAATAAGTTTCTTCTGTTGGATTCAGATCTGAGCTATTTATAAAAAAACGTATTAACCTGTAAGAAAGAACTGTAATTGGAAAACTTTTCTGTTACTTCGTATCTTAGTATTTCTTAGGAAAAAAACTCCTGGCAAACTAAGGTGAAAATATTTTCAGCTAATGTTTTTCTTGCAGCTATCAAGGTCAGTATGGCATTTACTATTACCTTGTTATCATTCAGGTCAAGAACTAGAATTAGTTATGTTGCTGCTGGAAAGACTGTGCAAGACAGAGCAGAGAGGCGATTAGTCCTGATATTATTTGGATCACATCAATTTCACATATTGATAGTATGTTTTTTGGGAGACAGAATCTGGCCCAGGACTTCAAAGCGGGCCTTGAGTTACATTCGTATCTTAATTACAGGTCACGCTGTGCTACACCTGTTTCATTAAGTGCATCTGCTCTAAAACCTATGGAAAAAGCACATAAGTTCTGAAACCTACAACTGGGAAGACTTATCATTGTAGCCTCTGTTGACAGTACTGATGAAAATAATCAAAGGAAGGTGTAACAGAGCAGTTGAGCATCCTCTGCTGAATCAAGAGGCACTTGCTAGCATTATTTAATTCTCCCTCAAACCAGTAATCTGAGCCCTCTTCAGCAGAGGGATGAGCAGGAAGGGGGTGACCACCAGTGACAATTCCCACTGCAGGCAGGGAGCTTGGGTATCGCTTCCACAGCTCAGGTGCTGCTTCCAGGCACTGACGGTGGGATTTGGATTGCACTTTTTCTGCATCTTAGATGGATGCCTTATTTCCAGGCTCTCAACTGCAATTCTCTCTCTGATTCTTCAGAGAAACATCTTGACATTCTTGAAAACCATTTCCTAATTATTAGCAGGACAGCCTCAGAAGCATTGAAGGATGGGTTGACAAAGGAGCAAATGGACTACTAACTTACATTTTTGTATTAAGAACAAACCCCCTAACAGATGATCCTACTATGTCCCTCTGTAAAAGCACAACTCAAAACTCTTGTGCTTATTTACGTACCTTTTGCACTTCATGCACTTGAAGCAGTTTTGATGAAGCCAGCTCACAGGGCTTAAGGTGACTTTATAAAAGCTGAAGAACTTGGGTAGCAACTGATTCTCTGAAGTCAAGTCTCTAGGCCTAGACATCTATGACATTAATTGAATTTTTAAACTTTCAGAGAGAACTTTTAAAATATTTTCTTCTGCCATGCTACCTTGGGGAGGTATAATTGCATTTTAACAACTGCCAATTCAAACATGATTTTTAACCTTCCCCTTTTTATGTGTTGAGGTATATATAAGTAATTTCAACCTCACTTTCACTATAAAAATATTATGTATGACAAATGAGAAATTAATTTATCCATAGCTGCCAGAAAAAAAGTATTCTAAGATTTCCAGTCAAGGAGCTACCTTCATGCTCTTCAAGGAGTACAAGAGCTCCTGTTCAGGTGAAGAAATTAAAAGCTCCTGTAAGAGCACTGTGGATAAAGGGAAACCTGATCTGAAACTCTGAGTCATGCAATTACAAACTATTAAAGCCTGATGGGTAGCTTTCTAGGGGCTGGATATACAAATGGCAATTAAAAACACTGAAACTGTTATAAGCACATTAGATACTCTGAGGTATGCATTACGAGAGATAATGCCATGCTTTGGGTCATTGAATGCACTTAGCTTTACAATGCATCTACAGAGTGACACAGCTTGTCCTGTTTTGTTGTCTAATTATCAGCAAAGATGATGATGATGGAGGACTGAGAATAAAATAGGGAAGCCTCCACAAATGGGCCACTTCAGTACTGTCCTTTTTACAGCGAGGTATTTTGCACAAAAGCAAGGATTTAATTGGAACAGCAACAAAGCTTAAACAATATCACTTTCCTCCCCTGGGATTACAGGCTGCTTCACGGGGTTTGTGATAAAGAAGGTTAAACTATGGCAATGGATTATGTCTCACTGTTTCTGTTAGAGGAACAAATAATAATCATAGCAGTGGCAGGGTGGCAGGCTGTTAAAATACACACTAGAGCTGCTGGGGGGGGTGGGGGGAGAATACTATTATTTATTCCACATGTGTTGTAGCATCAATGAAAGTCTGTCTACACACAGAATTCTCAGCCCTTTAACCACACACACATGCACGAAGCAGCACAATGCCAAATTTTAAAGGCTTAACTTGGCACAGTTACTCCTGTACAGCACGGGAAAGGAGCTATGCCAGGATAAAGTACCTTTATACCAGCAGCCATAAGTGGTATTTACCAGGTTTTTTTCATTTGTTAGGTGACCCACCTGATGCACACAGAGGGTATAAAACTGAGTGTGGGCCAGGCCTTGCAGCCACCAAATAATAAACAGTAAACTTATTGATGTAGTGAAAGGCTACAAGGGATTGAAAGTATCCTGCGGGCAAGGACAGAATTCAAAATGATCTCGACAATCAGAGAAATAGCCTGAAAAAAACAAAGGATCCGATTCAAACGGGACCATGTGCAGAGTCCCAGGCTCCAGCCAGAACTGGGGGCTGCCTGGGGGCAGTGCCAGAGAGCTCAAGGGAAAGCGTCCAGCAAAAGGGTTCCTGGTGACCAGGAACTGAACATGGGCAGTACCGTCACTCTTTTGTGAAACAGGCAAAGTAACACCAGGATGAGTGGCTGGAGACACGAATCCTGCCATGTCCCTCAGCCTCTGGAGCACCCCAGCTAAAGCATCGTGACATAGTGTCCAAAAAAGAAGAGACTATGGAAGAAGGAGTGGGATCTAGAAAACATGTTTAAAAAAAACCCCTGGAGCAGTGGCATGGCAATTGCCTTCCATACTTATGAAACCTTTGAGCACAGCATCTGTCAGTCAGGATCCCTCAGTGAACTGTTCATTTGCACTTTACAGAATTAGTGTATCTAAAACGTTCTGGCTTACACCAGGTGAATAAAAGGCAAGACTAACCCCAGCAGGTTGGCTTTCTAAAGACAACAGTCTTACAGTGTCAAAATACACCGACCTGGTAAACATTTGACTCCATCTAACCATTGCTTTATTGGGAGCATTCTTCAAACCCCAGACATTGTGTCTATTTGCATTAAAAGCTGCTATGTGCTAATTTTAAAGATTTGTGCACCAGCTCTCTGAGCACATAATGGCAGCTTTACTGTGTTATAAAAACAGTTAAGCATGGAGAATTAATGGAAAGATGTCTTTTCTAATGTAATTAGTTCAAATTACTAAATCTGAGCAGAACTGAAATCGCTCACTTTACTTTGAAAAGAAAGTTTCAATTAAAAAGAATAAAAAGGAACTCCATATAAATATTTATACCATAGCTTAATTTAATCTTAACAAAAACAATACCAAATAAATCACTGGGAGGAAACTGGGTTTCATGTTGTACTGTCTTCTCAGGACTGATGGCTCATGTTCAGAAACAATATTACTTAAGAGAATAAAAAAAAATAAATAAAATCACACTTCCTTTTTTGTTAACAGAAATATTTGTGTTCTCATAAACTGGCAGGTTTTGAAAACACTGTCTTGAGGGCAAATCAAGAGATGGACTTCACTAACAAAATAAACACACCTGATGGTAAGAAATGGGAACAGGCTTCCGAAAAACGATCCACTCCACAATCTCACTACATGGAGGAGTAGTCAGGGAACCTGTGTAGCGGTAGTAGCTCCCCAGAGATGTTGGCAGAAGTTCCCTCAGCACAAAGGGATCCAGAAAGGTCTCCTTCTCTGCAGGGAAGATTGACAAGCAGAATTACACATTTTTTTTATGTGTCTTTAAAACAGACATCACATTGCTAGGCTGTCTAACAAGGTGTAATGGCAACAACATATTTTATCATACATGTAATGAAAGATGGAAACACCCCACCAGGAAGGCTCTGTAAGAGCTGATGAGTGGATTATTAAAAGAGCAGCCAAAATGCTACTCAGTCCCATACCAAACATGCACCCTCCTGTTTTGAATGTGTGCAGGTGTGAAATGCACTTGCTATCCCACTGGTTTATGTTAGTGTAGAAATAAGGCTGTAGTCAATGGTTTCAGCACTCAGTACATGGCTCTTCAGCTTGATGGCATTGAGGGTTCACCAGGACCCTGTGGAACACAGTCAGGCCTCAGTAGTCCTGCTTGCTGCTGCCTGACCAAAGAGCATCAGGTGGTGTATCCATCCCATCTCTGCCGGCTGGGGAACGGGATGCAGGAGCAGGGTCAAACCCTCAGAGGATGGCTGAGATGGAGGCGCAGAGGTGCTCAGCCAAATTTCTCTGGAAGTAGCCAGGTGGGCAAGTTGAGGAGCAGGGACACAGGGCAGCAGGGCACTGCTGAAGTTCCTTGTAGTGCTCAAAGAAATGTGCAGTCAGTGCTCACTCAGGATTCCCTGCACCCAGTCACACAGGCACTGCCAGACACAGTCAGCACAGCACCAGGGAAAATGTTTCAGAGGTAAAACTGCTGCCTCTTCTCTGAAATACAAGAAACTCCTTCCCAGGGTCCAACAGACCTGGGACAAACCTTTGCCTCTGAGAAGCATCCTGGACAGCCTGAAATACAGACCTGGAAGCATTTACCTTCAAGTAACCGTGACAAGCTGGTAATATTTAACACTGTGAAGAAAAATAAATAAATGAAAGGAGGGAAAAGCTGCAGGCAAGACAATTTCCTGGCCATCCTTCACCATTTATCATCTGCAATTTATGTTGACTCACGGGCCGAAGTGCCCTCTCAACCTGTGCAAAGGTGCTCACTGCCTCCGGGCATGCTGACACGGGAGGCTCTCCTGAACATCTCTATTCCTCACATTTGATATTTTACACGCCTCCAACAGGAGTCCACTGCTGGGCAGAGGGAACTCTTCTCTTTCTGTCTCACCAGAGACACCAAGCACATCCAGCGCCCCAACAGAGTGGAGAAGCGGGTAGGCTGGTGATTGACACACACATCTTCTGAAAAGAATGAAGTCTGCAGAATTCACTTCCACAGCATCCCACAGTTTTCTGGAAGTCTTGGTCAAATCAGGCGTTGCCTGTATGTTTGAGCAGCAGTCTGATAATCAGGGATTTTTTTTCCTTCACTGCTGTTGCAAGGTGCCAGTGACACATGCACTTCAAATATCTACTATTTTCTACACAATATCAAGTGGTGTACTATACTTTCGTGGCCTTTAGCATTCCAAAATAAGAGTAATTCTATTAAAGTCAAGGCAATACTGCAATCTCTTCATTAACAATTCCTTTCCTTCTAACCGGAGTAAATTTCAACCACACAGCATCTCCAAAAAGGAAACAAACAAATAATAAACTACATTTTTTCCTCATCGTAAAGTACCTCTGAGGGGGAAAAAGCGCGTTTAAATAATAAATACTGAAACATACATGATTGGCCAAAGTTCAAAGAGATTCTAATCAAGAAGTCATAATCACAGCAAAAGGTCGTATTTAATTTGATGGGCTCATTTTTATGCAGAAAAACTTGGTTAGAAAAACTACAAACTCAGTCACAGGACTTGATTTCCAAATGCAACACACACATCGACACTTTCTATTTCAGAAATGGTCTTCCTCTCTATGGGAGCTGAGCACACCATGGACCACATGAATCCAAAAGAGCATTTGAACAAGCAAACATCCTCTTTGCATTAACAGCCAATGACTATACATGAAACAGATGGGAGGAAGAGGCACATTTTGAAGGGTGTTTTTCTCTTGAATTCAAGATGTTTCAGTTAAAATTAACAATTTAACTATTTTAAACTTTTATAATCTTTTATTTAGACTGATGGAATCATTTAAGATGCTGGATAAACACGGTGAAAAAATGTGAATATGGAGTATCCCTTTATCAAAGGATGGCAGGAGAAGGAAGCTCATTTTACACTTTCAAGGATTTTTGTGCCATATGCTGACAATATTATATTTTAATAATTAATTGTTCATCAAAGGAAAAGATGAAGAACAGGGATGCTAAATTCAAAGTTATTCAAATTGCAAAAATGAATAATGCATGACTTTTATATTAAATACACACTGTATTAAGTAGTCTACATTTCATCCAACGCTGTCTTTCATTTTTAAACATTTTGAACTACAATATGAATAATCAACTAAGGGAAGCTTATTTAGACAGAGAAATACCTTATTTGAATGCAAACTGGAAGTATCTGACTATGATTAATTTTTGGTTACCAATTAGTGAGGGTTTTTCCCTAAGCATTTAAAAAGTCATAGTCAACTGCGAAAAAATACGTATTTCTCAAGGAAAAAGTAGCTTTGCTAATACACAGTTTAAGTAGGGCAGGGTGTACTCGATCTAATTTTTCATAGCTACAAGCAACGCTCCAAGTTTTCATTAATGAACTCCAAAGATTAAAATAAAAAAAATACATATAATTGGATTAAATGGCTACTAAAATAGATGATAATCAATTGATTATGCTGTAATAACACTTTTGCAAACAGATCATTCATTTGTATCGCTTCCATCTAGATGAATGGTGCAGAGTTTTAGAAATCAGAGAGTTTCACGTAAAGCTTCAAGAAAAAGGGACTTAGAAATTCAGGAGTCTACCTGCCATACCCTTCAAGAGCATATAGAGACAGCAAATGTCATGAAGTTCCTAAGAGCTTCAGACAGTTTTGAAAATGGGATTTTTAAGTCATTTTACTTCAAATTCAACCTTAAATCATTTACTGCTTTGGATAAAACTTTAAGAAGAATCATTTCCAGGCTCAAAACCAGCATTCACTGAATATAACAGAAATATTTTATACATACACATACATACATATGTGTGTACGTACATACGTAATATATGTAATTCCTAATAAATTAAAAAGAACAAGGTTAGAAATTAATAACAAACCTTTCTTCACTGTCTTTTATGACCAGCTCCTATTTCTCATTTACAGTGCCTGGGGTGGGCAGGAACTGTGCCCAGAAGGCTGGCAAAAAACTGACTGAGTAGGGAAGAGGAGTCTCTAGGAGGGAGAAAGTGGGTAAGGCTGGAAACCGTGATTGACAATAGAGCATTTGCCGACAGCTACTGGGGAATAACTGGCAGACAAAAGCAATAAGACCCCAAAGTAAACATGTGTTCACCTGCAAATACCCGTGAACTACTGCAACCAAAGCTACAAAACCGACCCATGAGCCACCTGGTCTCACATAAACCACAGCCCTGCACCAAAGCGGTTTCTTCTGCTGCTCCTTGTCCTACTCACATCTCAGCACCTGAGCACCCAGGCAGAAACACATATAAACAAGCAGGAAAGCAGAGCCCCAGAGACCATGACTCTGAAGACAGGCCCTCCAACAAGAGAGCAGTCCTCTGGGAAAGAATAACCTGCTGCTGCCCCAAGCGCTTCCAGGCGATGCAGCAAAGAGCAGCATCTGAAACACCTGTTGAGATGCCCCACTACTGTTGACAATTTTATTTACAAGTAGCAAACAGCAATGCTTTGTTTGCAGCACCAATGTGCGGAAAAACGTGTTCAATCTAATATCCCCAAAGGTAAAAATAGCAAGCACCACAGAATCGTTGTTGACCATTAAGACAATGAATGTGACATTTAAACTACTGAGTGCTCCATAGCATAAAGGGACAATATTGTACTTCAACTCTTACATTCACAAAAAACAATTAAGAGAGCCAGCTGGTAACATATTTGACCTTCTGATACAACATTCACGCCTACCTCATGGTCTTCTCCCACAACAGCAATGTGAAAAGTCACACCCAGTATATTCTTTTTTGTTCAGGCTGAGAAGTCTCCCCAGTGTTTTGCATAGGGGAAAAGGCCATTTACTGTACAAACTGACCCAAAGGCAGAGCAATTGCAGGCATGCCTTAAAAGGCTGACCTATTTACGCTCTTCCTCAAGTCATCACCACTAGATCTGAGCTAAAAAACAAATCGTGCACAATAGTTTTCTGCATGGAGGAAAAAAGCAGATCTTAAACCACATACCAGTAGCGGTTCTCCACCAACTACTGCAGTTTTCACAAACTGATGCCAACAAATATATTGCACAAGCCATCAGTTGAACATTTTGCCTTCAAGGACTGACTTGCTAAAAATATACTCTGTAAATCGCTGGATAAAGTCAGACCTGAATTTTAACCAAATCACTGTAGAGTAAGAGGCTTCTCGAGATATGCAGGTAAGCAGCACACAACTATCTGTGACCAAAACCCTTTTAAATCTAACAGGAACTTGGACTGGACATCACAAGAAAACAACTATATGCTAAATCCATTTATATCACATGGAATGCTTTGGAACTTTCATCGTGCTTTTCTGTAAGAAAACAAGAACTTGGCTGCATTGAAAGCAATATCTTAAAATGAGCTTATTTCCAAAATTAATGTATGTGCAATTCCTGATAGGTGGAAACGTTACCCAGCTACACTTTGAATAACTGAAATCTGCAATACGAATATGAAGAGCTTTGAAAGTCTCCCAAATTTGTTAAACAATGTTACTGCCAATTTCATTTTCACAATGAGCCAAGACATTCTAAAGCTTCTGCATTCAAACATTTAAAAAGCAAACACACAAAAATAATCAAAAGGACACCATGTCGCACACCCACTGAGCCAGAACTCCCCAGATAAAGCAGGCTGCACAGCACAGCCAAGGGCCAGACTCACAGGGGTGATTTCAAAGATGAGATTACAAATATTATATATTACTTTAACTGAAAAGATCAGCAGATGAGTACTTGCTGTGTAAATCCCACAGGAAGAGCAGCTTCTGACAGTCCTCTGTACTCAGGGTAATTCTTGTCATTTATTGTGCAATTATTTTTCCTCACTTTTATTTAGTTTTTTTTAAAAACAGAGCCTCTGCTGAGCAATGTAAGGAATCTAAGGGCACAGAAAGCACAGCATGGTGGGGAAAAGAGGAATGAGATAGTAACACAGTCCTGCAGACTAATTTAATCTGAGACAACCAGTGAGTGGCACAAAAAAAGAGGAGGAAAGAATAGAAAAGGAAGGTCTCCTATACACAAAAAATAATTTCTATGCCAGGTGTTGGTTTCAGTCTTCATTTTTCTCATTCCTTCCCCTAAAACAGCTTAGGAGGAAAAGGTTTAGCTGACAAGGAGAGGTTTTAACTCTTTGAAGAGTGTGTAACTGAACCTTTAATGCTTTAGCAGTGCTGATGCAGAGCAGCTGTTTTCATTCTAGCTTTGGATGAGACTTCTTTAGGTTTCACAAAACCTAACCTGAGGCAGAGGTACATGAGGCTGGAGAAGCAATGAAAATAAGAAATACAGAATAGGCATAGGAGGAAAAGGAAACTATGACAAAGAGTTTAAAGAAGATCTCTGAAAAAAACTGCACCCTGGCAGAGGCTGAAGTGAAACAGATGTGCCCAGATGAGCATGGGCTGTTCACATCTGCTCCAGCAGAGCCAAAGCAAACCCACATGTTCTCAGACTTTCCTACCCCTCCTTTCTCAGCAAACACCCTCAAACCCCACCACCAAAGCACCCAGCTCCTACTCCCTGCGGATGCTTTGTTCACCTTCAGCATCAACCCTAATTCTTAACTTCCAACAACTGCAATCTTCTTTTGGTTAGTTTGAATTAGGTTTTCTGTGCATTATATTTATTCTCTGTCAGCTTGCTAGTCTCTACTCAGCTCCGACCAGCACTGCTTTCCTCAGAGCAGACAGGTGAAGGACCAGAGATTTCCAGCACTTCCATCATATATTCCCTTAAATGATAGACTCCTGCAGCTGTGCACAGAGCTGCCCTATATAAAGGCGTGAACTTATCACCTCTGCTCTCATCTTCATTTCCCACTTCTCTCCTCCTACCCTTTGCTCC
Source organism: Pitta sordida (assembly GCA_013390025.1). Classification (NCBI taxonomy): domain Eukaryota; kingdom Metazoa; phylum Chordata; class Aves; order Passeriformes; family Pittidae; genus Pitta; species Pitta sordida. The sequence continues at coordinate 419,007 of WEKX01025313.1, read as the reverse complement.
ACAGCAATCGTGTCCTGGCCCCTTTCACACGGCTACTCTGGCTGTGAACACGAGAACAGATCAGAAAACAAAAGAATATATCCAGATCATCCCTGAGGAAAAAGAAATGCTCCTCCACATTTCCTTCTCAGTTTAATGCATCGTGCTGCTCTCGCTTTGATGGCCCTTCCCTGTTCCAAATTGGGCTGCTGCTTTCTTCAAAGTTTTACTTTCAAAGATGAGGTCCCACAGTATCACATCTCACCCTCACCCCTTTTCCCCACCTTTCTTCTCTACAACCCCTGGATATTTGGCGCAGAAGGCAAACAGTTTGCCAGGTGGTGTTACGGATAAAGTTAAAAACAAAAGAAAAAACCTGTCATGGTGCTAATGGTGTTTTCTTGTTATTATGCCTTCTAGTGTGACAGATCCACAGGGTAACTAACACCGTCTAGATTGCTTCTTTTTTAGTGCTGATTTATTTTAACAGGTTATTCACTGATTTTTCACCTAGGACAACCAGAGAGATGTGCAACATATTTATTCTCTATACTTTTTCATTATTAAAGCAATTTTTCTTCCACTGTATTTTGGTAGGGTGTCACCAGTAGGCTCTGAAACTTTCGTGGTCACTTGCCTGCACACTTCTTGCCCATCTCAAGGGAGATCCAAGACTACACTCTGCTCCATGCTGAGTTTCAGTTACAGCTTGTTAATCATATAAAAGCAGAAGAAAAAAAGCAAGACTTTTCTTTTCCCAAAATCCCTTTTAAATAAACAGGTTCCTCTCCTCCCCTCACCCCACCTCACGTTCACAAACAAGCAACAGATGCCATCAATTCACTTTGTACCTAAGCTTTTGATCTGGTACCACTTTGATTTTCAGTGCTCACTTTTGACAAGGAAGGGAATAAGAGCCCCATTTTTGTGACATTAATAGAGCCTTTTCTGCTGTGGTAATTTATTTGAGCTCTGCTAATAATTTTCTGCTGATCTGTGTAGATTCTTGATGACAGCCACAGAGAACAGGACAGCGTGACAAAACATAGTTTCCATCATCATCCTGAAAGTTTTTCCAGGGGTAGCATGGTCTGCTGTTCCCTCCGACAACTCTGCCTGCCCAGGCAGAATGAGGACTGTGGGACTTCATGCAGAGTACCCGTGCCCAGGCTGGGAGAGGGCAAGTGCTGCGCAGCCTCCAGCACTGGGTGCTGTCCCCAGGATTGACAGTGAAGACAACTCATTTTAATGCCTTGCCGGTAGCTGGTAAGAACAAGGACAAGGCACCTCTGAGAGGCTTACACACAAAATAGTACCAAAAAGGACAAATCAAAGACAGCAAAGGTGGGAAAAGCAATGTTCCTGTGCAATAGCTCCATCCTGCCAGGTGCTCCTCTGAGACCCTGCCGAAGCATGTGGCAGACAAAAGCTTTAGCAACCATTTTAATGCAAATCAACTGTATAACACGTAACCTGGTATTTCACAGTCCTCTATTCCCACAAGGGCACAATCATTCTCTCTGAGGCCTCATGAGCCTCCTCAGCCCTTGCACAAGAGCAGCTCCTTCCTGCCCTGTGCTCCTCAGCACCACAAGCAAAGATGAGGAGCAGAGGGGTTGTCAGGGCAGAGCACCTAGCTGAGCACATCAGCAGCAAAACAGAGGAAGAACAATCTGATTTGCAGCACAAAGACTGCCCCATGTGTGGTGCGTGCACAGTCATGCACTAGTGACTTTGTTACCTCACAATCCAACTTCAAAAAACCATGTGCATCACCCCACCAGCACTGCCATAGACCCTTCCCACTGGCTTTCATGATGAGAACAGCATATGAAGAGGAGCTCAAAAAGACCCCCAGCAATCAGAGCTGAAAGACACTGGCAAATCAGTATCAGGAAATTCGAATCCCACCTGCCCATACCCCATCCCTTCTCCAGAGAGGGCTGCCTGCTCCCAGCTGTCAGACCCGGGTAGGCTCCATGGCAGACACACTTGCTGTGTGCTCCACGGCAGGGAAAGCAGGAGTGAGAATATCAAGCACCTGGCTGGCAGGAGGTGTGATAAATCCTTGGCAGAGCACAAAACAGAAAGCATTTTTAAAATCAGCAACTAGCATTTGACAGCTCTTATAAGAGCCTCCTCGGCGTTCCTGTGCCACTACAATGCTCTCTGAGGGAGGGTGCAGGAGCTGGGGAGCATCCACGGTGTGGGAATGTACTGTTCACCAGGAAGACACGGGGCAAACCCCAAAGTGTTATCATCAATCCAGACATTGTTAGGCAGTTAGGCAACATGGTTTTCCTTCTAGCTAAGAAACTTTGTATGGTTGCTCATGTAAAATTAAGCTTAATGTGGCATTAAGCCTCTACAAAATTTTGCCTGGAGATGAGGAAACAAAGTGAGCTAAGTAGCAACTAAGCTTGTATTGATTTTTACGTGTGTGTTTCTCTATCATTGTTACTAAGCTGGTGACACTGTGAAGGGCACAATTATTTATGTTCCATCAAATTAGTGAGTAGTTCGAATCCCAGACAAATCTCAAACAAAAATTGCTTTCACTTCTACAGAAAGTCCTTCTGACTCTGGAATTGTTCACTAACCCCTGGAAGGACACTGTAAGAATACAAGAACTTCACAGAAAAAAAATGAAAAGCTATGCAAGAAAACTTAAAAACCAGCTCATCTCTCATCAGTACCATCCCTACATCTACCTGAAGGTCGGCAGATCTGTCGCCATTATGGAGACTGGCCAGTGTGGGAGCCTTGGCCAGAGCAGAGACCCCACGTAGGACCAGACCTTCTAGTGAAGGAAGAAATGAGAGTGACTATGAATGTTTCTGCGGGTGTGTGATTTCCTCTTTGAAAACTGAATGATTGTGAGGAAGGAGTGACTCTTCAGCGCAACTCAGGAAGGATGCTCTGCCAGTTGGAGGGAGAGGGATAAGGAAAACCAAGGAAATCATGTTGAGATGAGGCACGTGGGAGGACTAAAGTTGGAAGGCTGGTGATCTCTCCAGCCAGCATGGGATATGTGAACATAGTCTAATTTGAAAGCAAGGTAGTTATCTCAACATTCATATGTATTCTTGATTTTTACATTATAGGCACGTGCCTCTGTATTGTGACAACTACCAAAACCCAACATGGGCATGGAAATGTTATAAAATGCAAAGCAAATTCAGATTTTAATTTTTCTTCCTTTTGTTAGATTCCTGCTTGATCTACCACTCTATCCGAAAACTGTGAGAGTTTTCCACTGTATTTCAGCCAAAAAATCCATGTTGCCTTAGGGTCCCAGATGAATGCAGCCAAATGGAAGGCAGGAAGAAGCTTTTCAGATAAATCCATAAAAATGTACTCATGTAAGATGTAAGTAAATCACATCAAGAAAAGAAATGCAAGCATCTGGAATAAAAACTCACATCTTTACTATTATTCTGTATAATAACATTAAAAGGCAGATATGATATGAGAATTCTTCATTGAAGCATTCCATCAAAATTTAAGCTAAAGAGAATGATCTCTTTGAACAACTGCTTTGCAGGAGGAAATTCCTTTACTCTAGCCACCAAAAGAGCCTTAGAAAAGGCCTTTAATCAGGGCCTTTGAAACAGGAAGGAAAGCATGATTTTCCTCTTTTTCTTCCTTGATGTTTTGAAAAGGAAACAAGCTATTGAAATATATCAAGCGATTTCCTTTACTTGAAACACTAGCAGACTTCTGTGCATTGTGCTCAAAACAAAAATAAACGCCTTTTATCCACCCAGATTTTGCGGTGGATAGACAGCAAATGGATGGACTGATCATTATGCGGTCAGGGAATCACAGCCTCGGGACCGAGCCACATCCTATCCAAACAATTATTTTTGGGAATGGTATAATCCCCTTAGGAGACACTGGTGTGATTATCCATCAGTGGCTATTCTGGCTTCAGAGTGAGAAGCAAGAAAGGGAGCGGAAAAACACTACGAGATGGATAAAGCAGTGTCACACTTGCAGGGGGCAGAGGGTCCAGAAATAGAAAGCAGGTAAAAAACAAAACAGAAAGGAGATCTTAGTCCAGTTAAAGGACGGCTTGGCTGCAGTGTCACATTACACAGCCACTGAAGAATACTTGTAGCCCAACTTGTCCTCACTTTGCTTTTGTTAGCCTGGTTTGTTACCCAGCGGGAGTGAGGCAATAACATCTATTTTTGTGGGAAAACAACACCAGTTTTTCAGCACAGTGCGTTGTTTTTATTTCACAGTTGAACACTGCAATTTATAAACAGTAAAAGCTAACAAAAATTCTCTAAATGAACGTCTCTATGGTATGTTATCGTTTAACCCATTTTTCACTGTGTTTGGATTTATTTGCCTTCCCATTTCAGATGTTAAATGATTCAGAAAGTAGAACAATTAATCCAAAATCCTATTTGTTTTAATCTAACACTGTCAACTAGTTTTAGGTTTGCAGTCAAGAGAAAAAAAACGTTTGTTAAGCTCTACAGCACTAGCTAATGTCTAAAGACAATCCTCGGAAAAGGTGAAAAGATGTTTTATCACAGCACTATAGATGGGACAGAGATTTATTATTGTACCGAGCACCATTCCAGCAGATGCCTTTTGAATTACAATGAGATTATTAAAACTTTACAAATCATTATATTAAAACCTGACAAGAGTACTTTGGGAACTGGAGCATCTTGATGTCATTGCTGATGATGCATTACCTGTGGTAAGGCTTCAGGAAAATTCCTAAGTAAAAAATTGGTTATAAAAGTATAAAATATATTAATATTTATTTCAGTACCTGCTATAAGTTCAAGGATAATAGGTATATGCATCAGAACAGCTGAATGATCGTATTTATGTCAGCATTAGAAAGATGTTCATCTGCTGCAAAGTTTAATTAATTTTCACAGATAGTTAATTTTCTGTTTCATTATCAGCTCCCTAAATTTGAAAGACAAATAATTTATAAACAAATAGAAACTTCAGAGAGGAGTATTTTTAGAGCAAACAGAAGATAAATAACAGAGAGAAGCATCCACACTGCCTTCGAAGTACTAATATGAATGATATATTGCAGCAGGTTTTGATTGATAACTTATGCATTCTAGAGCACTGACTGAAAAGAAACAAATTGTTTACTGTTAACCCCAAACCATTTTCAGGTAACAAATGACTCTGATCTTTACCAATCAAATAATGGCTGTGATGCCCTTAAACATCAGGGAATGAGGAATGTGTAGGCTCACTGTGTCCTTCCACGGGTGACCCGATCCCTTAAGGACAATGCTCCTGCCCTTCTACCCTTCCCAGCAAGGAGAAAGTTTAAGCAGCTACTTACCGTGATGTACGACACACTTCAACCCATGGATAATGGGATCCAGTGCTGAATTGTTCCTCTGACTGACCTATATGCAAAGGATACAGGATTGGTTACATCTACTCTGGCATCAGGCAGAACAGTCTCAGTTTAATCTTCTAAAGAGAAAAAAAAAAAAAAAAAGATGTTCTCTAACGAGCTGCTTAGTTCTCACATTTACAATGGATCTTCACCAAATGCCAAAGGTACATGGTGTAATAAAACAAAGTGAGGAAGGTTAAACCAAAAAGAAAGCGTTCTCTGAACATTAGCCACATTATCAGCCCTGCAAAGCCTAAAAACGCAGAGTTGATTTTTCTCCATCTACTTCTGCTTTCATGGAGGAAAACTGCTGTGATAAACAGAAGTTATCTCAGACCAGTTTATTCCTTACCAATACGGCCATAAATCTGGTGCTGCTGCTGCAGTCAGTGAAGCTGGACCCCTTTCAGCCCTAATGGAGTTGGGCCTTGGCATCTCATTGCTATTCATATTTTTAAGTTTATTTTAGTGTCCCTTGGACAAAAGAAAGGGGAAAAAAAGCTTTGTGAGAAGATCTAGAAAAAATTGTCAGTCTTTGACAATGCAATTGCCTGGAATGCCAGAACAAAGCCTGCATCATTCCCACTATCCCCCAGCAATTCCCCATGTCCTCTGCGTTGGTGAGATCCAGCACCAGAGAGAGGAGGGGATGGCAGCAGGAAGGATTAACCCTGTTGAGCTCCACAACTTCCAAATTAAACCCATCACTTCAGTCACTTACTTGCACACAGCCAAGGAATTTACAACCAATAAGGCTTTTTTTTTTTTTTTTTTTAACCTTTTGCCTCTTCGGAGGTATTGAAGGAATAACTCACCATTTCGGTGAACATGTTCCATTATTTAAGTTACTTGCCAATTTACTTTTGGGAGATAAATACTGGCATGTATCTCATTCATGGGGTATATTTTTCATTTTTTTTCCCCCACCAGTCAACTTTAGAACCTGAGCAGTGTTGACCGTTTCTGGATGGACTGCTCCCAGTGGGCAACACATCAAATGCAAAAGAGCTCCCCTGTACTTTACTGCCTGCTGATGACCTCAAAGTCATGAGGAAAAACAGAGTTTAATCACATTATGGCTATGTATCAACATATTTGAAAAGAGGGAAGACAAAAGAAGAAAACTCTGAACAAGGACCTTGTGCCCAGCAGGGAACATTCTGTCATGGGAAGTGTAGAACCAGTTTCAATCTCACTCTTAGGACAGAACATCATTGGCAACAGCACATCAAAAAAAAAAAAAAAAAAGGTAGAAATATCTCAAATTTAATGGCCAGACAAGAAAATTGGAATCCACTGACCAAGTTTCACAGCACAAGCACATCTGTTCTTGTCCTTCCTCCCCATGACTAATTAGGAATCTTAGAAACCTCATTATCTTCCTAGCCCATTGCATTGAGATAAACCACAACAAACCACCTTTCTTTTTTCTGTTTATTTGGCATTTGAACTCTGCCATGTTCAGGACATTGTTATGCACTTCTTTAGAGACAAAACGGCTTGGTTTGCTGCTGTAAATAGAAATTGAAAATCTTTTCCTCATCATAATACTCCCGAACTTGCAACCATCATCTAGGGCAAGAAATGCAGCAAAATTATTAAAGTAGCAAGAGCAGCTTTGAAGTACACACAGCTTAGATGGTACTGGACATAATACTGTTAGTCCTGAAGGCTATAAGCTCTTGGAAACACAAACTTTCATATGCCCACTTTGGATCCTGTATAAATAATCACAGTACAGTGGGTCCACTTTGTAGGTTGTTTGGCATCTGACAAGTCAACAACAAATATTAAAAAGACAGAACCTGTTGTAAGACATATTCCTGCATCTTTTCCATTTATCTAGGTTTCTCCAACCATGGCTACTACTTAAAAACCTACCAGCAGTTAAATACAAGAATGTAACAAAACCTTGTACTGAACTTAAACAATGTTTTATTTATTGCTGCTGAACCATAAACAGTAAAGAGTTTTATTTTGTTTACACTGGTTTTATTTCTGGTGACAGCTGAAATCAGCTTGAAAAAAGCAAATAGATAGAAAGAATCCTAAAGGTTAGAACTATTCCTTTTGGGATTTTGTGTCAAAGTAGATCAATCCTTAACCTCAGCCCTGGCAGCTCCCCTTTAATCTGCTGAGGTGGTGTGACTGTACAGATGCACACAGTCTTTTTGAGAACACATTCTGCAAATGTGCCGTGTTCTTCAATAGCATGATATCAACATGTTATTTTATTTCTTTGGGGGCTGGAAAGCAAATGCTCCATGCATCTGTAATCATGTCTTCTCTGAGGGTATGAGGAGTGAGATCTCATGTTTCTTTAAAAATCACATTCCAACGAGTACGAGATGTCATTTCAGACCTATATGGGGTAAAGCTTTATTTTTCTTCCAAATGGTTTCCTTGTTTTTTTCCGTCTACTCACACACGGTTCTCTCACACTTCACTACAACTGTTTCAGGATATTGCCAAGACCATTAGAAAGTGCCCAAAAGTTTTCTCATTTTGTGGAAGGATTCAGACCTCATACCAAAGTTTTCTTACATACTTTTCTTCCTCAAATTCTCAAAGAAAACCCCAAACCAAAAAACCCAACCCGAATTTCCTCTCTCTCTTTTTTTTTTTTGTACTTCTCTGTATTCTTTTTCTGCTTGTGCTCAGAGAAAAGGAGGTTTCTGAAACCTAAAATGTCAAGTTCTATCCCCATTGCTGTATGTCTCTGGTTTAACTGGCCTGCAGCTACCACGCTGGTTGAGATCAGAGATTCACCCACACAAGAATCCTGTCTCTGACAACAGCTGATACTTAAAAGAAAGGAAGGACAAAAAAAATAAGAGTAAAAAAGGACAAAAATCTCCAGAATAAGAAGTGTCCTTCTGACCTGCTTTATGATTCCATGTCATGAAGCTAGAGCTTATATCCTTCTACAGACTGCTTTTATCTTTCTTTTTTATGTAATATGTGTTACAGTAGTGTATTTTCATTGTATTATGAATATAACCCGAAGCAAAACAGCAATTAATTCTTCAGACTGACTTTACATGCCACATTCCTACTGACGCCTTGGCCATGGAGTTAGAGAAAGATCAGACATCTGTAACTGGTTCTCAGCTCTCTGCCTTCACCCAACACACACCTGCCAAAGCTGGGCAAAGCTTTTCTTTTCCTGTAAGAGAAGAGACGTGAGTTTTTCCCTTCTCCTTCAATACCCTAACACGGAAGAAAGATTATGAATGACAATTTCTCAAGCACAGGAATTTCGGGTGCAAACACAAAGCAGTGATGCTGCTGGCCATGAGCGTGCTGCACGTGAGTATTAATGGACAGATGGAAACGCACCCTGAAATTGCCCTAAAATGCCCACAGTACCACTACAAATGTTGTTTTCCTGTACAAGATGCTTTTGCTCAAGACTGACTAACACTTTATAGGTCTGCAGTAAACAGATTAAATAATGCTTGTGTGCATAATTTATAATTGAAAAATGCCTGTAATCCTCTTCAGGAGAAATAAATAGGTAACTATCATGCTAAGCACAATGGAAAAACAAACACAGATATCATTAAGCAGCTTCCTGTGCTAACAGTGCTCTCACCATAGGGTAAATATGGGATGAACAATGACATGAAGAAGCAAAATCTCTTTCTCTTGTACCCTTTGGGTGACTTTGATACCTGGTGCACATACCATTCCAAATGGAACAAATGGCTTGATGTTAATACCATGAACAAAACAAACATTTGCAATATAGGCAAAGGCAAGGCACAAGTGACCCCATTCAGAGATGTTCCTCACATGGAATCCTGGTGGAAATCATTACTCTGGACAGGTTATATGCATTTACTTATAGCTCCTCTATCTCATGCAGGGACTGAGAAATGATTCCTCCTTTAGTGAACAAGGTTGATCAGTCATGAACTCTATTGACAACAGTGTTAACACCTCTCAGCAGCACAACCTGTTGTCCCCTTGCTTGAAAGTGCTATTTCTACAGCTGCAGCCTCGGAGGCCAGCCAGGGATCTCAGCACCTTCTCAGGATAACGTTGCTCCAAAGAGGGCAGTTCAGCAAAAGGGAAGAACAGGGGTGAAACAAAAGGACAGAGACCACCTCAGCCAGGCTGTCCATACCATTGTGGGTACCAAGTCACAGCATTTAAAAATAGACTGGACTGGGCAAGATACGACTCTGTGGAAAGACCCCATGTTATGGCAGTACCAAGCTCAGCATATCCTAACGAGTTCTTGCTCTCTATTGCTCATTGCATGTTAGGCAGCCAAAGCCCTTTGTCCATCTGATTATTTTATAGGACAAACTCAAAACCTCCTGAGACCCAGATTTCTCAAAACTCAGCAAGGTTGCAAAGTGTTACAATTTATACCACATGCTATATAATTTATGCCATATGCTGAAGTCATGTAAGTAATCCATGACCTGTCTTTCTGCGGGAAAATGTTCTATAAAGCAGAAAAAAAAAGAAAAAAATGTCTCTGGCAAAAATACAGAGTTTGCAATGCTTATTTTAGAAACAGTAACAAATAAAAACTGTGGAATTCCCAAATACACACTGAAGCAGTTAGAGAGGCCACACAGCAACATCAGACTTTACCTCTAAGACCCCTGCCCAAAGGCCAGACTACCCCTCTTTCCCATTGCTGCAGGCAGCCTTTCTGATAGCCAAGTTACCCTTTCACCAATCCAGAAGGGCTGGTGGAAGCACCACAAAGCTCTCTAATGATCACTGATAAGAGACACCTTGTGAGAAGTAGGTAAATATTAATGGCTTGAACAGCTTGGCAGTCAGGAACACACTCCCCATTTAAAAATGTGTTTAAATAAGATTTGTTGTGTGCCAGAAAAAGGGTGTGGGGGAAAAAAGAACTGAATCAACACCTATTTGTGTTGATACAAAATACAAATTTCTCTCTCATTTCTGCCTTAAAAAAAAAATCTGGCATTTAGGCATTAAACTGTCATAAATTTGCAGCAACTGCTTTCAAGCTCATTAAATGGGCTCACAGACAGTATTGCAAAGCATCTCAAAGTGAAGGAGAATGCCATAGTCGGCTATATTGAAAGGTGAAATGACATGCATTTTGTGCAAGGCAGAGGAAAATGAATGGCAACAATTTTGTGATACAGTACCTGAGCCTTTCCCCTCCGAATAGTGATATAATTTACTTTTCTCTCCCACTGCAACATTTGGCCCTTGACTTGGAAACTAAATCTTCAATCTATCAAGCCTTACCCATCTGCTAAGTAAAATGGCCAAGACAATCTGCATGCCTTGAATTCGATATAGCCAGCTGCTCCCAGAGTGCTCTGGCATTAACATCCAGAGACCATCCTCTTGTGCTGTAAAGGACGGTGTCTGCCAAGGATGAATGACTACATACTTAACCGTGGCAGCTGAAGCCAGTGACAATGGCTGACACAGAGAGATGCCAATGTGTCAAACTCTACTTTCAATTACAACAGTGAAAGTCAGGGGTAATATTCTCCCGACCGCACGCCTTCAGCTCCTGCTCAGCTTGTGGTTAAGATATACAACTCAACGGCCAAATACCCAAGTCTCCAAACACCCTGTACAAGCAACTAAGAAGAGAAAGAAAACTATTGTAAATTAACTAGGTTGCAGAGATTAAATTGTTCTGTAGTGTTTCAGGACAATCAACATGGTTAAACAATTTATTCTTTTATCAGCTCAGTGGTGTTGGACAGATGCCAGTCCTCAATCTCTGTGGGAAAGGACCTGAATTTCAGAGGTTTAGAACAGAAATTAGAAGAATCACATTAACGCAAACCTTGCGTCTCACAATATGTATTTTAATATCACAGCAACAGGATTTCAAAGAATCCAAGACAACTGCCATCAAAAGAAACATTCTTTTCTCAGTGAAGGGAAACTATTAGCAATATTGCTTGTGAAACTCCTCAAATTCATGTCTTTGGGGCCAAATAATTTCAGGGCTAGGTATCAGCTTGGGTAGGTCCCTTTTGTAGCTACTCTGAACAGCGATGCTTTAACTTGCCCCCATCTGCAGCACTGGCTTGGTGTCCCCCACCCTTTTGCTGTGCACTAAGTCCATTGTCTCACATCTCACTTCTCGCCCTTTTGAAGTCCACGCTGCAAAATCTGCTTGTGGATAAATATCTCATTTCTTAAACACTTCTGAATAAAAGGAAGTGAAAGATTTCAGCCAGATCTGGGATGTGGATGAACAGATATGAGTAGTTTATATGTGCTTTGCTTTGAAATAAAGTAGGAAATACTTATCTGGACCTTCACGGGAGAACTGATGGGTGAGGAAGGATACTGGTCGACACTGCAGTGTGCAGAGATATCTCAGAAGCCAAGAAAATGCCCACAGACCTCCTGACATAATGATAAGCTAGATTTGGTGCTCTAAGTTTTTCACCTTCACAAGCATTAAATGATCCAAGAATGATGTATTCCTGCTCCTCCACAGATGATATTTTCTTCCATCTCCCCCATATAAGCTATAAATGCACATCTCCTGTACAAGTCGATGCAAAAGGACAAATCTGGCCCAGAGCCTGCAGCCTGACAGAGGTGCGCTGGGAGGCAGAAGGCACTTGCTGCGTAATGAATGGACTGCCCAAAGTAAGTATCCTGCAGAATATATATTTGTAAGGGAAAACAAGAAATGGAAAGAGCCCCCTTAATACTTCAAGTTGCTGCTCATGTGTAAAATCACGGAGAATAACAGGTACCCGGGCAAGATGTGACACTGAACCTTATGCTGGCACACGCACTATTTCACACAGATACTACCATGACCTTTGATTTTTAAAAAATGTGCATTAGAGCCGATTCTGCCTTTGCCTACGGCAACTGGTTTTAGGTTCAGTGATTTGAAGGCAAACTCTGTTGAGTTAAATCTGAGTTTTGGCCTTCAGGTGTTATTAATCCTGCTGTGAATGAAAATATATTGAAGTCATAGAGATGCATATGCTGGAGGAGGGGGTGTTCCTAAATGTCTCATTCACTATGTTGTTTGAAGAGATGGGAAAAAAAAAGTTAATGAGTCTTCCAATGATTATTTTAAATAGAGTAATGGGTGTGCATTGATCCTTCTAGCTAATTCCACTTTGAATAATACATCATTCTGACTGAAAGCTTGCTAGTGATGTATTAACTTCATATTTCACTACAGCTTTGGAGGGTATCTCCACTGAGATATTAACTAACAGTGCCAAAGAGGAAGTTGCACTTTTACTTTTTCGAAGTCCAAAATGGTTCTAAAAGCTATTGAACTGACTTTGGGGTCAGGTGTTCTGGCTGTCCCTCATCTTTGGGTGAGTGCAATGCAGCTGTGCTTGCAACCACTGCTCCTCTCAGGCTTTAACTCACCCCCTCCTTCACTTTGCACCTGCTTCCTCTGGACCCGAGTTAGTTACACACATCCTGGGACAAGGATGGGACAACCTAGATTATAAATCAGCAGCTTTTCTTTTTGTTATATCCACTAGGGATGCTTGAAAATACAAACAGCATAAATATTCACTTTTACACCAAAGGTGGGGTGACTAAGTGACAGTGTGGACTAAGTGTCACAAGAAGAGCAGAAGCACGGCAGTGGTTCCTGCAGAAGAACATACAACAGAACTTGTGCTGGTGTGTCGGTGCAACGAGAGACCGCCTCAAAAAAAGCAAGACCACCAAACTCAGAGATAGAGTTAAGTGTGCTTAATAACTCAGCTCAGAGTACTCTGTGCCTAGGCACAGTGAGTTTCTTTGTCAGCAGATAGAAACATTGACCGTGCATTGTGCACCCGCTGGCAGCGACTGATCGGGTCACCAGGCTGAGGAAGACTCTGCAGCTTCCTCTCCACAGCATTACCTCCATTATCACAAGATTTGCAACCAGCAGGATGGTAAGAAACCGCTACCAATGTATTTTCCTTTCTTTTTGTAAGGCATTCATTTACCCAAACTTTGACTCTCTCCATTGATAAGTTAAGAATTAATTTCCCCAAAGCATTCTTGCACGAATGCAGCAATTTACTGCAAGTGAATAGCACATTCAATTAACAAATTACTGAAAGAGCTTAATACACATATATCTAAGGAAAAACAAAAGATATGTGCAGCCCAAAAGCACAATCTGATCAGGAGCAATAGAGTATCTCAGATACAAAGCTCAGTAAAAGACAAAAATGTAATTTCAACACAGAGGAGAGGCAGCTTCAGTGGCAGCTTCTCAAAGCCAGGGAAAGCTTGATTGATAGACTTTATCATCTGCAGCTGCGCAAAAAAGGGTAGAGGAGCTGCAAGTTTATTTAAAGCAATTTCAGTGCACTGAGCCTACTTGTTCTCCTTCGAGAAAATAATATGATTTCTTCATAGAGCATGTAGTCTACTTATTTAAGCAGCAGTGTGCAAGATCTCTCAATCCTACCAGCAGTTCAGCTGGAAAAATGACACACCAGGGGGTAACATTTTATCAGGATGAAGGCTATTTTATAAAAACTGCCATCAGTTATAAACTGTTCTCACCATCTGAGTTAAAAAAAATAAAAGAGGGGCGGGGTAGGAGATGGGTCTCTTTTAGAGTTTTCACAATTTGCTCAATTTACGTGAGTTTTTAGGTCAAAATAACCATTTTGACCTAAGTTGAGAGGAAAATGATACACTGCAATGACAAAATATAACGAGCACTACAGCCAGATCACCCTACAACACCCACTCCTTGATGTACAGCTTCACACATTTCCAGAGGCTAAACTCAAAACTGTGAAACCACAAATGGAAGTTTTCTTCTGCTCCTGGCTTGAATTTGGTACAGAAATGTGCAACTGAGAATAAGTATTCTCAGGGTTTTTTTTAAATAAAACAATGAAATCTGTTGGCTAAAGAAGAAAATGTGCTGGGCAAAATGCAAAAGGTGGAAGAGAAGAGCTCAGATGGACATTTGGAACTCCAGTATCTTGCAAGATTTTAGTTTAATAGCTCCAGCTAAGCTTGCCTAGGATGCAGCAGAGATTTCCAATGTTCCCCTCTTTCCCAGCCAACACAAAGGATTTGGTGAGAGAGGTCACATCAATCACTCCCTTAAAATGAAGAAAAGGAATTGTTTCAGCTTCCCAACATCTTTCATTCATTCTGCATGAAAAGTCCTCATTTTTTTCTGTCCCAGCATTGCCCTCCAGCCCAACAGTACAGATGACTCAAGACGGCATCTATGAGTCACAAACAGAAAGGATGCAGAAATGTCAATTAAGTTACACAGTCACTTCCCTAATGACAACCACACCTCAGTTCACAATTAAATTAGAAATCCAGTGAAAACAAATTGTTGTAGGCCAGATTTATTTTTTTTAAATCTCATGCTTTGAAAAATAAAATTTCAACACAATTTGTTTGCCATCTCTTTTACCTCATTTTTAGGGAAGTTGGTATGAGCAGATCTCCCAAAACTGCAGCAGGAATTTTTGCTACACCGAGTTCCCCACGTCTAATGCAGCAGCCATGGGCTAGGAGGGCTCTCAGGCATCTTTGTGGTACAAGAAACCAAAATTAAACCAGCAGTGTCCGTTAATAGCTTTCCAGCACAGAGGGACAACTATGATACATTTTTGTATTTGCAATTTTCTTCCAAGCAAGTTCTTCCTTTTTTACTTATCTTTCATAAATTTTCAGCATCATTTAAGTTCTTGCAGATGTGTGCAGCTCTGCAAAATGTTACGAACTTGCACAGTTCGGTGCTTACGGTACCTAAGGCAGAAAGCACCAACTAATCCTCTGACTTTCCTCACTTCTGCCTCCGCTCTCATGTCTGAGTCGCCTCCTTCTTCTGCCACCCACCTCCCACATCCTCCTCTCTCTCTTCCCACCCAGAGAGCTGTTTCTGTCTCCTGCAACATCACAGCATCCTCCCTTCCCAAACCTTTCCACTTACCCCCTTGAACACCTTTGCACAACTTTCCCACCTCCTCCTCTCCCCCACCTGCCTTGCCAAGCAAGTCTCCGTGCCCTTCCACTTCCCCCAGATGATATTCATGGAGAGAGGAGAAGGAAGCAGCCTTGGCTACTGAGGATGGTGAGTGGGTTTGTCCAGGTGAAACCTGGATGCCAGTAGACAGGGTAGCAAGGGTACCAGCAGTGGAAAAGACACAGCAGTAGGGCTCCAAAAAGCAAGTGAGAGGAGGTAGTTTCTTCAAGGCACTGAATTAAAGTGGCAGGACATGGCCTGCAATTTTTTGGCTCAGCTGCTTCTAAACTGCTCAAGTTCCTGCAGCAACAAAAGTACAGCTCAACTCCCCCCAGCGTCACCTGGTGTAACACTGCACACAACAGTGAGCATCATATGTCAAGATGTTTATTTTTCTCTGGATTAGCATGACCCAAGAGCTCTCTCAGTTCCTTACAAAAACATTTCAACAAGTACCATGGCTCATGTTTAGAGGAAATGGGGAAATTTTGTGCAGAAAAGCAGCACTTAGAACACAAGTGCATTAAAAGCCTGGGAAACATTCCGTTTGTGGCAGCAGTTTCTTCCTCTCGAAATATACAAAGAAATACAAAAACTAACATGACATGTATGCTTGTTTCAAGATGTTCTACATTTCAGCGGTGGCAAAGTGAATGCTATTCAATCACTGAGAGTAGGTGATAGTCTTAAAGCCACAGAACTCCTCAGGATGCATTAGCCTTCATGCCTTTGCTCCACGGGCTTCTTAAAGCTTTCCGGAGCTCCTGTGGAGCATGACCCATCTATGGGGGGGGATTTCAAGCTCTCTCTCTGGTCAGGAACCCCTCCTCCTAACACAGGATATAACTTCAAAATTGTCAGCATCTCAAAATCTCAGGGAAAGGTATCAGAGAAGAAATAAAGTACAACTGAACAAGATTTAAAACAAAACTTAAAACATCGTTAGAACAAAAGGTATTCTTTGAACAAGTCCAGCCTGACCCAGAGCAGTGAAGACGCCTCCTTCAGGTGGGTGTACACAGGAATGCTCTCAGGAAGAGTCTTCCATCTCCACTCCTCTCTGAGTTTGCTCACCAGAGAACCTGGCTATTCATTTCAGGGGTTTCCCTATTCTTTTTCTTCCTTCTCACACCCCAGTACTGTAACTCCTGGGTGTCCACAGATCATGTACACTGGTTATGGTCTGATTACCAATGCTGTGGCAGTCAGCTGCACCATCAAGGCTCCTGGCACATGCTTTGCCATGACCTCAGTTTTGGTATTCACCTCTAGAAAAGTTTCTCATCTCTCTTTTGTCAGGCTGCATGGTCTTTTGACATCACCACCCTCATGTGACTGACACCACAACCTGTATTCCCTGCCAACAGCCTGAGCTGGTACAGAGTGAGCTAAAAAGCCCATGCTCTGTGAGGGCAATCTGCAGAGGGCTGGCACACAGGGACATGTCCACTGCCAGGCTGCACAGGCAATCCTGCCCAAAATGCCTGAGACCCAACACAGCCTAAATTCCAGCCCAGTGTTATGAGGAGCACTGCACTGCTGGCTGATCTGAGGAGAAGAGGTTTTCCAGAGCTAACAGCAGCAAGGAAGGAATAAAAAAAGTCATCTCCCTTTAGGTGCCAGACACTAGTTATATGGCTCAGATGCAATACAAGCATTACCGACAGAAGGAAGAGGACACTTCCTAAAGAGGCAGAGCTGGGATGGGCACTTAGGACACAAATGCAGGATTAGAAAAAAGTGCTTCTGACACAAGACCAGCTGACAGAGATAATCTCCACAGCTCAACATGAATTTACACAGTCTTTCAACAACTCTATTGGACAGGTGTGGTAGCAGCCAGCTGTACTGCATGCACAGAACAAGTTTCTCTAAAACCTGAGTGCCCATATGGCCCTGCAGCACAGCAAGGTGGTGCCACCTGCCCAGGCATCGCCCTTCTCTCCCACCACCATCTGTCCACAGAGAGGTATCAGTATTGACCGGAGGGGAAGTGAAGAGCTGGTCTAGATAATGAGAGAGTTCAGGCTCCAAAATGATGGATGTTCCCATCCACAACACAGGGACCCCCAAACAGCTCAACCCAGACAGGTTTAAAAGCCAGCTTTACTTTTGGCCTTTAATTCTCTGCCCAAGTTATGAGCAGAGACAAGTCAAGCCATAAGGCAGGGTGGGCTGCATGCTATTAGGGAAGGTAAGCTTATTAGCTGAAATGTAATAAATCTCTGTAGATATCTGGAATAGCAGAAGGCAACAGTTTGCTTAGCCATATCACTGGTAATGAGTTGGCAAGACGAGAGCATTCCAAAACGTTAACCTAAGGCTTAATTTGGCTGGTGTGCACTTTGGGAGAGTACTTAATAAGCCTGGTTCACCCAAGATGGGGAACTGACTGTCTGCTCATGTCTTCCATAAAATGCAGCAGGATATAAAGGAGTGTGATTTCTGCAGTTTAGAATACAAAATGCAGGGGGAAAAAAATCTTTGAGAAGTGATTGATGCAGTTTAATCATGTTTCAGGCAAGAGCATTTCAAATTATGTTAGATATTTTTATAGGATCTAGATATGATAAAGAAGGCTTGCCAGGTGGCAAGGTAGGTAGGGGGGAGAAAGGAGTAAGAAAATAATGTTACATTGACTGTTTCTAATACACAGGCATGTGGATAATGCCATACAAACTAGAGATAAAATGCACCCAAAAAATTGCTAGCTTAGCTGTTAGGGTTATAGTGTTTTGCTTTCTAATCAATGCTCACCCATATAGCTGTTTTTAAATATTGATCTGGTAGCATGATCCCTAAGGAAAATAAATATCAAAAGGGGTGATTTAATTCAATCATCCCAATTCTTGCATAACATGATCCTATTTCTTAAAAAAACCCCAGAAAGCAGTAACTTAAGTGAAGCTTATAGATCAGCTAATATATTTACAGCCTTAAATAACATGAGACACACTATAAAATACACAGAAATCCAAAGTTAATCTCTTTTAGCAATATTCTTGTAGCAAGTATGGATGAATTTTACGGCGAAAAAATCCATTTTATCAGGAGCAAGACTGAGCTTTCTAATAACTGTGCTACTTTCTAATGTGGCACATCATTTTACTTTACTTATAAAGAACAGTTTGCCAAATCTTCAGTTAGGCTTCATTTGATACAGTAAAGATGTTGCAAAACCAATACCCTCTCTCAGAAAGTCTCTTTGCTCTTGATAATGACCACATTACAATGTATTTTTGATGCATAGAAATGGAACAGTTACAATCAGCAGCTAAATACTGTTCTGGTGGTGTCAGCCAGGCAGCTTTTCTTTGGCTTCTCAGAGCTGTGAAACAGTTGCAAACACCAGAAGTTCATAGGAAAAATCCTGCTCCATCAAAACTCACTGTTCAGAGGTGCTGAACAGATTTAAGCAATCTGTATTTAATGCATATTTCAATTTTCAGCAGGGTAAGATGGTGATTTGAACCCTTTTCTCTCATCTACCTCCAGTAGCTGGTTTTGTCTTGCTACAAGCACACCTGAACCTAAAACAAAGGCATGTTTAACGTAACTCAAATCAGGACCATTGAGCTCATTTTGGACTCATCACTCAATCAAACCAGTGTGCTTTTCAGTGAATCCCAGATGTAGAAGATAAGACTGAAAGCTACTATAAAGTCATGCAGTAAAAGGGTTCCCAGGTTTACACACCCTCATCTCCACCCCATGAACTTGAAGATTTCTGATTTAGATTCACCGAAGGTACAACATCAGATACAAGGATTGCTCTGGGCAAGCCGCCATCTCGGCTGCAGAATTATTTGGGGGGGCAATATGCCATCAGCATTATCAGCTAAACCATCAGCCATACATACAAATGTCTGACTCTGTACAAAGACATCAAGAAAGGGACAAGACTAGACTCTGATTTACTTTCATTGCTTTCCTTTGACCTCTGAAAAGAAAACCACGGGCTCTGAAAACCCTCAATAATCATTTCTCCCACAGTTGTCCTGCAGCACAGAAACTACAGACAACAAAAACCAGCAACAACTCAACCCTCTGGCAGTAACCTGTAACACTGAATTTACAGTAATTTAGGGTAGATTATAATTAAACTACTGAGGGATATTTTCCTGCACACTTGCTGTGCATCATGTGTCATGTTTAGGAATTATAGAAAACCCCACACATACCAGTGGTAATAACTGGGGTGGTGCTTACATAGACATGGCAACCTGACACCCACCTGCGCTGTACGTGAAAGGGGTGGGCAGCTCCCTCTGCTCCCACTCCTCTTCCTCCCCTTGCATGCTTTCATGCTTTCCCAGCACATCTGACATTTCAGCCGCATCTGTTCTGCGACCTGACTAAGGGTGGATGGTCTGGGCAGCGCAGACAAAGACTCAATTAAGATGACTACATAACCACTTCACAAAAATGACACGTTCCATGTATTTGTACAATGTGAGCCTTAAGTGATTCTTACATCTCCCAGCAGCCTATTAACAAAAAGAGACTTTGTGAATGGAGTATCCAGGTAAACACTTCAAACAAATACATCAATTATGCATAGTCAGTATACTTTTTCTACCTTAGGGATCACATTGAAACGAAGCTAAAGAATTATGTTTTATTTGTATTAAAAATGTATTAGTTGCTGTCCGAGAAGGTTTTCTAGAACATTTGGTATGCTACCCAGGAAATTCTGTCTGAAGCTTGTATTGTTTATTATTGCCAATGCTAGGAGAAACTTGGCACTGTTATATCTGAGAACTACAGTAATAATTCTTCAGGCAGAACAGCTTATATTTAATAAGAATAACTTTCTCATCTGAGTCAGAAGATCTAAAGGGAAAGGAAGCCCCAATTTTACCCATCTATTTTATATATTCAGACTTTACAACCAATCTTTTTTTTTATGGCACAAAGTGAAACTAGGCAATCATTTATGAACAGATCCTGTGCTCACCTTCACTCAAAATGTACCATAACACTAACGGGTAACCAGAGACACATGAAGACTCTACAGTTTCACAGAAGATAGAGAGGGTGAAAATAGGTCTAATTTTTCTAAATCTTGCACAAAATCCTGCAGAACAGGGCAACACGTGCACTGAAGAACTGGAGTTTCCTGACTGAAATGTTTCATTTCTCCATCTACTTCCCATGAATGTAAACCACATGTAATATACTTCATTAATCCCCTGCGAGACAAATGCGAAGGAATAGTGGATGTCTAGCACAGCCTACTTAAAAAAACTAAAAAACCTCTGAATTTCAAAAACAGGTGAGCAGACAGGTATAAAAATCCTATCTTCCTGGACCCCAGGCTGGATGTATAACAACTGGGAGAAAACAGGGACTCACCAGAGGCAGTTGATGTATTTGGGAGAGAGAAAAGAGATGAGCATACAGCTTTACATCTCCTTTGATTCTGTAACTACGATCAATTCTAGCAAAACTCTCTGAAGACTTGGATAGCAACAAATGAATGCTTTGACTTCACTCTCTCTCTTTAACAAAAAAGGTCAAGTCAAAATGCACCAGATTCAGAACAAGTAAGAAGGACAGGGATGGAGCAAGTGTTGCTATCACAGAGAAGTTACTTGCAGCAAACAAGCCACCCTTGATGGCTTCTCAATGCTCAGAGGCACGAGACAGACTCCACAAGGGGCTGTTGTCGCTTCCCTAAAGCAGACAACGGGAGAGTGATGGACCCTGTGGGAAGGCTGGGAGTCCCTCCACTTTGTTCCAGCTGCCACACCCCTTCTGCTTTGTCATGTTTGACCAAGTGACCAAGTCATGCATCAACAACGCACAATGGGGAGCAAAATGAAACCAGTACTACAGCAGTTCCAGAACTAATTTGTTTTTAGTCGAATGGTTATTATCAGTAGGCTTCATGAGTATCAATCTTCCTGAACCACAGAAGGGGTGAGATTACAGACTGACAACTGTAATTTTTACATATTAGACATCTAAGTGTCATTTTCAGAAGTCTGGTAATGAAAACTCCACAAGATATTTTTCTGTAAGTTTAAAAAATTTCATGGCGTGGATACAAAAGCAGGGCTTTTTATAAGGCAGGATATTTTTAAATCACAGGGAAGTAAATTACTGTGTTTAAGATGCCGACATTAGACACTATAAATATTCCTAAACTGACTTCACTTTTGAACATCAAGGATGAGAGAAAGGCAAGGGAGGCAAAAGAATGCACAAATCCATGCTGATCAAGTTTTTAGGGCAAGTTATTCAAATAAAAACACTAAAATGTAAGGGGACAATTATGAGAATTAATGCTAACAAATTGCTATGTAATTTAATGAAGCAAGTTAATAATGGCATCCCACTTGGGATTAATGGCAATACATTAATCAATTAAGAATCACTGAGAAAGCAAAAAAATTGCAGGTCAAAAACATTTACAATGCCATAAACTGAAAAATAGTGATCCTGACATTCAAGTGAACATTAAAATTGAAGAGCACAGACATCTATTCCCCATGCAAAGCGCACAACCAGCTCTCATTAATGGTTATAACAGACAGCTCTAGATATTGAGGAGAGACCTCATAAAATATAAAGAGAGTTTTTCAAATTTTGACACTGCACAACTTTGGAGTCCAAGTTCTTTCAACAGCAAGAAAGTTTGAAGTTCCTTCCTAGCATCAATAATTGCGATGTTTCCATTAAATAAATTGGAGTAAAGGACTCTGATGTATCACAAAAGAAGTCACTCAATAACCCACCCCCATTGTTAGCCACCCTCTTTGCTGCTGCATCCCAACTAAGAAAAGCAACAGCAGAACCTGAGAGTTACATTATCAGGTTTCAGTGAGGAAAGGAAAACAAAATAAATAGAAGACCTAATTCTAATTTTTACCTCAATTACAGTGTTTTCAGACACTTCTGAAGTTTCTTTCTCTAGATATATCTGAGATTAAAAATAAAATAAAAGTCAAAGTCTCTGTGCATTCTGGTATTTCGCTCTTCACTGTAAAAAGAACTGCAAGGCACCACTTTCTGTACAGCCCATATCCTTTAAAACTCAATCTAACAAAAAGGCTTTAATTGAAAGTACTACATTTTTGAGGTCATCTGACAACATCAGGCTTCCTGCCTTACTGGAAAATACCACAAACGAGTTCATAGAGCTGACGAGAAGATGGGAAAGGAAGACGATTGCTTAGGCACTGAAGAAGATAAGTACACATAAGGTAGATTATCCTTCTACACTGCACAGTCAGCCTGTGGATAGGAAAGTTTCAACACAGCAGGTTGCAGCCATCATGATCTAGAGACTGCAAATGCCTCTTGGCAGAACACAGGCAAGCAGAAGCGGAACGATGTGTTTGCTTCCAAGAACGATCTGTTTCAGCCGCCCTGTCAGTCTGTGCCTCCAAATCCAGCCCCCCTTTCACTCACACATTTGTACCTCGTTCCTCCAAGCACACTTGCTCAGGATGTTCAGGCTGCTGTGTGAACACCTCTGCTCTTAGCACTCACAGATTTAGCCACACGTGTTCCTTCTCAGGATAAGCCATGACAAATGTGCAGCCATGGGAATGAGAGTCCAAACCCACAGCGCTCTCCACGACAAACTTCGCTTTTGTTTGCATGGGATTTGACATGAGGGATTACCAGGAGCTCAGGCTGCAGAGTGACCCCAGCAGCCAAGGTGTGTCTCAGTGCTGCTGTCAGTGGATAGAAGAATGTGGATATAAATGAAGATTATTTGGTAAAAAAACCCCTCACAGGTGAAAGGGCCAGCGTTTCTTCAGTGCAGCTCAGCTCACTAACAAAGCCCCCATTTCCTGAGCCCAGAAGCATTGAGTGATGAACATTGCTGGGCTCACAGCCCCAACCCCTCCCCAGCTCCCTGTGCTCCCAAATTGCTCACGGCTTTTGCTCAGTGAGGTGCCAGGGCTCACCCCTGCAGTCTGTCCCTTCCTTCCCTGACCCTCTGCCCCGCTGCAAGCGATGATCTTTGAGAAAGGGGTGCAGCTCTGCCCATCTCACAACTGCATCACCCTCTACAGTTAAAAACTTTTGGAAGCTTCTCTAGTAAACTCAAGACTTATCAGGGATTGTTTACTGAGTGCTCTTGTGAATCAGTCCACTTATTTATGTATGAAAAAAAAGACTGAAGAACTTTTTTACAAGAAATCTTTTTTTTTTTTTTTAATCTCTGCTGTAAATGGCAATTTAACTATTAAACAACATCTGAAACATGACCAGTCTGGGCAAAGGTATGAGGATCAGAATAAAATTAAGGTCTCATTGTTAAGCACTTGTAACTCAGTAAGCACCAAAATTGAAGCTGGAGATATACAGATATATATTTTACTCACAGAGCTATTCCCCATCTGTTCTTCCCTTCCTTTCTTATTTTACATAAAATATTCAAAAATATTCATATTTCTCAAAGAAACTTTCAACATAAGTCAAAATAAAAATCAGAATTTTGGGCTTAGGTAAAAAAATTAATTTTGTTTTCTTTAATGGAAAGGGTAGAATTTATTTTTTAGAAACAGATAGCGTCCATGCATTTTTATCTTCTACCCAAAGCCACCTCCAACCAAAATGGTTTCATTGCAAGGTTTTTACCAGCATGTATACTTGTTGTTAGGCACCCAAGCTTGCACGTTTTGGCTAAACAAACCACATCTGGAGGCTGTTCCATGCCATCCACATACTGAACTCAACTCAACTCTAACTGACTTCAAGAAACTCTCAAAATTTTGCATTGAAATCCTCCACAATGTAAAATTGCTCTTTACAATTTCATTTCCACTTATTTACTGGAAACTTAGGTGAATCAGCTTCTGTTCCAGAGATGCTTCATGTGTTACTATCCACCATTACATGTATGATACAAGGTGAGTCTCAGAAAATGTTCTCTTAGTGCTGGGCTGGACATATTTACCTAGTCTGACCATGTCTTCGTATCTCAGAGTAGCTGCTTTGTTCCTCTCTGCTATTCTTTAACCACTTAAAGGCCCAAGTACTGCTTTTATTAGCAGGAACTAATGGTTTTAAACAACAACAGCTTTTCAAAACGCTGAGAAAGTGGACTTAGTGAGGAAGAACACATTTCAAATTGTTTTGCTTGTCTTCACTTACATGGAGAATTAATAGTATATAGGCATTAAATAATCAGCTTTATCCTGTATGCATTTTCATGTCATGGAGATAATAAAAATATACCTGTACTAACACTAAATAACACTGCTAATCAATAATAAAGAGTTTTATTATTCATAAGCTACTATTAATAAAACACCATGGGTTCTCATGTAACCATTACAAGAATTAATACTGTAATTTAATTTTAAGGTCTTTACATCTATCTGAAGTCTATTAAAATAAATGAAAAGTCTCTCAATGACTCTGGATGATGCCTCACATGTTAATGATGCCACGTGTTATTTGAACTACTGCAAATCATCTCTAAGATATTGCCTAAACACTGGAGCACTGATTATGCTTCATGTAGGTGGATATAATATTTCAAGAGAAGTGCACAATTTTCTCTCCATTCTCATTTTCAAAATCAAGCTAGTTTTGCTCAAACTTCCAAAAACCATTATCAGGGAGAGGTAGAATCAGGGAATTGCCAGGAAATGAGATGGGACTTGGGACCCTAGTCTCCTGCTTGATATGGTTTTCTCAACAGCTACTGTATTTAAAGAACTTAGTTTATTTGGTTATGATAGGAAACACATGAAACAGTTAATGAAAGGGAAGAAAAGGGCTTCTGAGGGAAGTTAAAAGCTGAATTCTGTTGTTTGAGAAATATACATTCAAAAAAGCATGTTTGTGCCAAATATTCAATGGCTTTGATGGTGTTCCACCAATTTATTCTCTGATCAGCTCATTTAGGTCCCTGTGAAAAGTGAGTTATTGATCTCCTTGATGAAGCACACCAAGAACTACTATCAAAAAACCTCACAGAAATCAAGGCCACAATTACTCATTTTACTGAAGAAAGAATCTCTGCACACACGAGTTAGGAGTAAATATAAAGACATTCACATCCAAATAATACTAGTTAAAAGGGCTATACAGTATTTCTTCAGCAACCCTAAAAAGATGTTGGAAAAGAAAATCAAGAATGGCATGCCAGAAAAAGACCTGTAAACCCCTTGATTTTTATCTCCTGTACCTTTGAAAATACTGCTAGTTGCACATTTGCTGCCAAGTACCTAATTACCCTTAAAAATCTAGCTCTGCACTGCTAAAGCTCTTGAGTGATCGAGGTATCAACATCACTCATCATTATGGAGCTAATTTTAATGATGAAAGCATTGCTAAAAGTTATTTTAAAATTCATTTTTACTTTAACTTCTTTAGAGATGATTTGTTTGAGTACCTGAGACACAGTAACTAATCACTGATGGTTTTCTTTGCAAATATAAAATAGATTTATATGCCCTCCCTGTAGGAACAAGAATTCCATCACCTCCTCCTGAATTTCTGAGCTATCGAATATTTGATGAGTGCTTGGGGAATCAGTATTGTGTCTTTTCACAGCAGTAATCAAGGAATGAAGTATTTTCTGTCATAATGAATCTACTGCAGGACTAAAAGATGAATATTTCAAATGCAAAAGCAATATGTTTGTTTTGAACACATTTAAGTTTGGCTTTAATAAAGCAAGTAGTGAAGTGTGCAATGAATTATATTGTTGGATGGTTAAAACAGAGCCATGCAATATGTCTGAATGCATTTAATCCAAGTAACTACTCATTTTAAATGTGACTTATAAATATGTATTACATGTATATAGACGAATGGATGACTCAGGAACCATGAGAGATCCAGGCCTGGCCTTCCATTCCCGGCTTGCTTCAAAACCAGCTCAGCCTGACAATTAACCAAGGCCTGGAGCCAGAACATCATTAACCACAAGATGAACGTTACATGGGATGAAACCGAGCACGTGCACCAACTATTCCTGTTAAGATCATTCAAATCAAGCCTGAGGTGCCCGGCTGGACTGGGACCTGCTGCATGTGTTCCAGCAGATGGTGGGTGCAGCTGCAGGCACATTTAAGATGTCCACAAAACATGAGCCCCTCAGCCAGTTCTGTCACTGCAGTGGTGCTGCTTCTACAAATGCAGAAGCCGTTACTGCAGACAAGAGGATGCTGACGGCAGGAGATGATGGGTATGTCAAGTTAAACATCTCCCACTAGCACCAGCTTCACTTTGAGAAACACCACATAACCCCAATACTGGAAGGAATGGCCATAATGTGTTCTCCTGGAAAACTTGTCAGAAGGCAAAGAGGAATCATTGGCACTCTCTCATTTGTCTCCAGTGGATTTTGATTTTTGCTGAAATAACAAGTGGATTCTCTTTAACAACAAATTAAAATCAGCTTTCAGAGTCCAGTTAGAGATTTCAGGTCAGCTCATCTCATTTGCAAATTAAGAATACATACTAGGGTCCCCACAGTGTTATTTCATGCCAGACTCTCTCACTGTCTATCCACAATGAGATATAGAGATGAGCAGTTACAGCAGTTTGTATATGCAAGAATTGTTTCCTGCCTTTAACTAGTAATTTTTTTTTGTCAGGTCAACTGACCTGCAGCACACAAACAGAAACAGAATTTATCAACAGAGCTTAAAATGAAAGCAATGAGAAAAGCACAGATTTAATTTGCATTTACAACAAAGTTCCAAGTGCTTCAATTATGCAAGTTCAGAACCAATTTTACCTGGAAATTGCCCCTGAAATAATGAATTCAATAAGGAAAATTCTTATATAGTCTAAGTTAAATTATTTAAAAAGGAGGAAAGAGGGTTCTTAATTATTTAATGTTTCACCAATAATTATATAGTTCAGTATAATGTTCACTCACTGGAGAACCTTATTTTCAAAGGAACATTTGTGAACATCAGTCAAACAAAAAACACCTGCCAGACTATAAACTCAGTCGGTGCAATACACATTCTTTCCAACACAGCATTACTGCATTAGCAAAAACCCAAGTCTCGATTTAATGGCAAATCTATCCAATAATTTATGTTAAAATATTTACATAGAAAAGCACACATGATTCAGTTTTCTAATGTATTCGTAAAAAACAGTATGACCTCTCTTGCTACTATTTTTTAAAGCTGAACTCCAGGTAAATGAGTTTGAGATGGGACTACGGCTCTGGAAAATTGAATGCTGTAAAATTAGTACTTGAGTAATCTAAACTGCCAAACAAAATGTGGCCATGGACATATTAGGGACATTTCATCCAAAAGTCACTAAGAATCTCTTTTAAAAGACAGCCTAAAATTAGCTGCATGAAATACCAGCAATGGTATCCTTATACACAAGGAGCCCTGGGGAGCAACACTCGGGAAACACCAAGTATTTACGAATAAAAAGGTTTTCCCAAGTCATAGATGACCAGCTCCAGCACACAACACACAGTTGGGAGAGGTAAAATAGCACCTTGGTTAAAAAAAGTACAGATCTGCAAAGGATTTTCATCCTCCATTAATAACCCTATGTACAACAACTCAAGATCCCTCATGATGGCCAAAATAGCAATTGACATGCTGGTGTTCTTAGAGTTAGTACCTGCCCCTCCAGACATGAGACTTTGGGCTCTACAAATCTTCCTTGACTGTTCTCTGCCTTGGAGCAAAGCTACCCAGAAAGAAAACCTGATACACTCACAAGTGTAATGGCATTGCTTCCTTATTTCAACCCAAAGGCAAAGAAAAAAATACCAAAAAAAAAAGGCAAATAATTTCCTTTCAGCTGCCAAACAGGCTGTCCCTGGGTCACTTTTCCTAAGAATTACCTTACCCTCAATCTCTGGAAGAGATCAGGGACTGTTTATCAGTAATGGTTGAAGTTATCATGGCTCCTGGAGCAGAGAAGCCCAGCTGCATCATCATCCAGCCTTTATAGCCTCGTGTCCTGCAGCTTGCAGGGCTGGAAATGATGAAAAGTATAGATTTCTGCTTCCCTGAAGGGACTGCAACACTCAATTGCAGTATTGAAGACCGTGAGGTCTCTTACAATCAAAGATGGCTTTTCTAACAGGATTATAGAGTATTTTAAGTTATTTTTAGTGAGTTTAATGGCTACCTTCAAATTGTGCAAAGTGGGACCTGCAGTGAGTGCAGCACCTGGCTTTGCAGGTGGGGAATACAAAACACAGTCCCACTACATTTTTAAGATCCTCCAAAACCAGGATTGAGGGAATACATGTCACATACAGACTAGGAAATGGTGCAACACAGGGCAGTGCTTCACATGGCTGATGTGAAGCACGTCAGGATAATTCAGCAATCAAATTCCAGAGAGACAATGGCACAATCATATGGCACAATGCACGCTCCTGACATTTCACATACACACAACCTGCTGCTCCTCGCAGTGGTAGAAGTCAGCCTTTGGTTGTTCTGTTCCTAAACTTCTGTCTCCTATGGCCAAATTCAATTTGCCCAAAGCTTCCCACATCGCATCAAGATTAAGAACTCTTGGGAATCGTTGTGCTATGCCACCGTAAATTATCGCAGCTCCACCAACTTTGCCCAACTTGAAATGCCACAGGAGTGCTCAGAATCCAACAGTGATGAATTTAGTGTGCCTCCTTCCACAAGCCCGATGTCAGCAGAGTTACAGCAATTTATGCTATACAAGGATCTGTCCTTTTCTCCTTATCAAAGCATTTGATCAAAATCAGTGACATGGAAAAAGACAACCTTACTTAATTTGAGCAGCAGAGTCAGGCTTGTCATTCCAACATCATAAGAAAAAGGGAGGGATTTATGTACGGGTACTTGCATATTCCTTTTTATCTGGCTTCACAAAGATAACAGCAAGATCACTTTATTCCTCAGTAAAAACTAGTGTGAAATCTCACAGAGGATCAGCATTTTCCTTTGCTCTTGCCTCCCTCCATTGCTCTCCTTTGAAAAGCAAGACCTTGAGACACTTCAAATCTTCATTAGCCACTTCTCTGCCTGTGACAGCCTGGTGGTATGGAGTGTCTCCAACTCCCTCCGTTCAAATCCCCCTCGAGTCAGAAAGGTAAAACCCAGGTTCTGATGCAACGTGACAAAAAAGCTCCCCCTGCTGAATGTCGCTGTCACACGGCTGATGCTCCAGCTGTCACATGCAGCAGTCCCTACCCCACACCACAGTTCTGAAGCATGTGGAACCACAAATGAGCTCACCCAGCAGCCCCACTCTCAGGATGCGTTTTAAAAAAAGAAGATGCATAAATTCCCTCATTTGGAAACCTGGTCTGTTCAAGAACTTGTTACTATGACAATTTAGAAGAAGCTGCTACAGATAAGATTGATGAAAGTTATTGATTAATTTTCTCTCCAGCTATGTTTGAATTTTAAGGTTTTGCTAAACAAAACCAGTTGGTGTTGGTTTGTTAGTATTCCAGAGACCACAGAAATGTGCTTCAACAGTGAAGGAAGTTCCATGATAAATGAGTTCTCCAATCTGCATCTGTAGAGCAGCTATAAAATCAGAACAATTCATGCAAAATTTTTCATTATGTTTTTAAATATACTTATTTACATTTTAAATCACACATAGACAATATGAAATATCTTGCACTTAGACAGGTGGGAACAAGAAAACAGATGCATCCATTAAGCCTGAAACAATTCAATGAATTAAATAGCACTTGGTGAACACTTTGGTTTATGGATATAGCCTTTGTTTAAACTTACTTGGAAAAACACAGCCATGGCTCCTACTACCCTGTTTTCTAGAACTGCTGTTCCAAAACTGTCAAAGTCATCGGGATTGTAGAAGTAAATCTGCATCTGCAAAAATTAAAACCAACAAAATCACATTAGTGTTGATTGATACAGTTTTCAAATGAGGCAATGCATACATATTGTATGTAAACCCAGTGTTATGAACCCGAGATAAAGGAATTCTGCTGAACAATACTGTTTAACTAGCATCTTGATTAATAGCATGACTGCCCTACTGGGACAGTAAGCAGGGAACAGAGTCAATGCAATGCATTTTAATACCAAACCCAAGGATAAACAGTATGGTCAGTCTGTTTAGATGGTAAACTCTGTGCTCTCTGCCAGCATCTCTTCATTTCTTTGCTTGTTGCAGGCTCATCTCCTGCTCTGTTAAATGCGCCAAACGTATTTATCTCAGAAACCATAGAGAATTTTGAAAAGGATTTCAGCGTTTAGAGTTATTCCTTTACTCCTAAAGCAATTTGTAAGATAAAAGTCTGTCTCTGTAGCAATGCATTTTTATGAGCCTCTGATATTCAGGTCTATCAGTTAGGGTCAGACTTCTCCCTGTCTTCAGTTAAATTTCATTACTTTTATTTCGAAAGCATTAGTACTCCACAAAAAGTATGAGACAAAACCAGATATTTTGATGTTATTTTCAGATGAATAATAAATATTAATAATTAGACAAAGCTCAAGTAAAAGCAGGTGAGAACAATGACTACTCCAAACTATAAAATGTTGGATTTACACAAATACAGGAGAATCAAGAAACAGCTTCCTCCATACACTCTGCTGGTGAACAATCCCACTTCACTACACACACATGCCATGAATCAGGGCAACCCACAGAGGCCTGTGGATGCTCCTGCTCTTAATTTCCTGTATGGTTCTTGTTCCATTTCCCACAGTAGTTGAGCTCCCACTTCTGCCAGCCATCCAAACACACTGCTGCTTCTCCAGTACTTGTTCAACCCTTCCATTCCCAAAGAAGCCCCTAGTGATAGTCCATCTGTATCAGCCATGATTTGCTCCAAAGGATCTGGTTTACATCCAGAACACTCAACACTGCCTTCTCAACACTACACCATGCAGGGTGTGTACACTGCCATAAAATAAATTCGGTACTGGTGATGTTTGTTGTATGTGTGCCCTACACAAAACAAATTAAAACCATGTGCCCGAAGGTGACAGTCAAGCACAAGAAGCGGTTTCTCCGAGGGTCATTCAGGGAAGCTCCTGGATGGATTTCACAATCCAAAATTGTGAAATTGGCTGAAATGCTGTCTGGGTGGCTGATGTGTAGGCTCACTTGTGCACAATGATGCCAGCAAAACCCTCTCCCTGTTCCTGGCTATGAAACAGCAATGGACCCATCAGGCTTCTGTACCACTGGCCTCTCGCCTGAACGCTGCACACTCACTCCTGCTTCTCTGCTGCCCATCACCCACTACCTGACCTATTCCAAGACAGTGTTGCATGACAAATCCTAGTAGAATCACAAATGCAAGTATTTCCCCCATATTTTGTATATGCTAGATGAGATTATACCCTTTTATCTTGCTCAGATAGGTTCCTACTCACATTCACTGATTCATGGGTTTCTGACTGGATATATTGGCTGCAATGGAGAAGTGCTTTGCCAGTATTATACACATAATAAAACATCACCATACAGGCCAAGATGAAGATGAGAGCCTTCAGAGATAGAGGTACTTTTTTTTAGCAGGAGGATGAAGTAAGACTACATTCCAAATGGCCCACAAAAAAGAAAGAAAAATTTGCACTCACACTAGCTTCGTAAAATTTGAAAGCAATTTTCTTCCTCTGTTTTGGCCTTCCTATTCCCAGCATACCCACACACAGAGATGCTGGTGATACCTTACAAAGTTGGCGATGCCTCCAAGTTCTGACAACTTGTGCTTTGAACAAATCCAGATCAAGGTACAGCCACTCATTGATGTAAAATTTAGAAACACTTTGGTGCAGGTAGAATTGCTTAAACATCAGTTTAGTCAGCATAGACCAAGGCTGACAAAACACGCACAAATTGCATTTTACTCCCTTTTAAAATAAAGTCTAAAATTATGTATACCTTACATAAAACACTTCACTATACAGTCCTCATAGGAGTTTATGAAGAAAAGTATCACTGAGTGAGTTCAGCATATGCCAGAATCATTTTGGATCAATTTTGCTCACGGCATTTTAAGGAAATTAATTTTTACAATACACTTCTGGATAGCAGTGCAAAGGGCTTTGGTAAAAAAAAATGCTTTGTTCAGATCCCTCGTCTCAGCAGTGCAATCTCACAGACTAATCAAGAACCACACTCTGCCTTGATTACCATACACATTGGAACATTTTACCACTGCTCCCTGGTGTTTTTCCAAAGAGCGTGGTTCCTCTCTCTGCATCCATCATGTCACGGGGAACTGTCTTGTATGAAAAATTATCATCATCTGTCATACAGTAGCTTCCTTATGTGTTCATACAGCTAGAAGGAACATCTTTGGAGTAGAATCTCTGAGGAATTGCTATTATACAATTTACACACGCACACACTGCAAAGCAAATGTTAAAAAGACAGTAAAGTTACACCCTCAAAAGCCTCATGGTTCAGGCCACCCATAAAACCACACCTGGACACTGCTGAGCATTAGTATTATGACAATTTTCTAATTATGTGATCACATATTGTTCTCTTCCATAATACATCTCATCTGTTTCCCCCAATTTACAACAAAATGCAAATGTACTGAACTTATTTTTGTTCTTTTATACATAATATACATAATATTGCAGACATTTATCAGCAGATAGTTAATTTAATATTTTCTATGGGTGGGATAACCTTCTTTATGTACAAAGCGGGAATAAGACAGTTAACCGTAAAATTAATTTCATCACACACTTAAGTGGCCTAAACATGCTAGAAAATTTTCATTATTACTCCTTATTATATAATTAGTATATACAATATATGGTGCACTTTGCATATAAATGACTTCTGCTGTCTCTGCCTGGGATGTACAAAGCAGTAGCGCAGAATGCAACAAAGAGCCTTTTAAGCTAAAGAAAATTTGGATCTTATTATAATACGCTATTTGTGAAATGCAGAATGGAGCATCATCCAAGCTTGCACATCCTGCCTGAATTGTGGCCCTGTCTGATTTCAGCACCATAAACTGTCATTTTTTGTGCATTTTTGCACGTGATTTCACAATAGCTTCTATTTCCCAAAATTAAAAAATTGAAAGGCCGTGAATCCCGTAGTAATGGGAAAGCCTGAAATACCCGTCATAGTTTCTGTAGTGTGACACAACCTGCCTGCAGTCGGAATGCTCTGTTCCACACATCCCTGCTGACAGGGCTCCAAACAGCCTTCCCTGTGGCACAGGTCCCAGAGGGCACAAGTGTCCTGTTCTCTATGGCACAATATATGAGATGTATAAGACTTTCACATCTATCCCCATTATAACTAACAAGGCTCAGAAAGGCTTACATGGGCTTCCCTCATCTCAGATGTGCAACACACCAGTGTGCTTGCATGTACCTTGTAAAGATCTATTATAAAAACCATGTAGTGTCCAAGCAACTTGAAGTTTTCAGTATTTTGATAAAGCTAAGCTGAGACAAACCATCCCCAGTGACACAAAAGCACTTTTCTTGCAGGAAGACTCTCTCCATCCTAAAATGCTATCAGCAGCTACAGGGCTTTACCAAGACGGGGAGAAGGTGAGAGTATGCTTTTAATGGAAAAACTTCATGCTTTGACACTCTTCACACTATAAAAGAATTGTTTTTAAACTTGAGAGAGATTTGCTGTACAGTACAGATTAAGCCTGGAAAAACCTCACTGAGGGCCAAATCTTCAGACTGTTACAAGTGCCTTAAAACAGAGGATTAGAGAGAAAGCCCTCACTCTGCCATAACCCAGGAAGGAGATAATTGCCAGTCACCCTAAGAAAACATGTATTTTCAAGTATCTGCTGTCCAGGAAAAGCCAGAGCCCAATCGTTACAGTTTCCAAGCACTCCAGGACTATTTCCAGCTGACAACACACAAGTGAATATACCACATACATCCAACATGTGAGTAATTCTCCAGCCTGGAGAGTCTTTGCCTTCAAGCTCCTACCCTCCTCTAGGGCAATCTCCCCAGAAGAATTTATTCCCTGCATAAACACCGTTCTTCAACCATGTTCTTCCAACGTCTACAGAAATCTGATGCTCCCCAGATCTGGCAAAATGTCAGGCTCTGCTCTGTGCTTAAATTCTAATGCCAAACTGGGCTGTCACCACGCTGATGTTGTAAGGCCAGGCTGTCCAAAATGTGCGTGTGTATTACTGAGAAATACTGCCCACCAGAGACTAGTTTTGATTTTATTAAGTACAATTGCCTATGAATCACTAAACCCTCATTATGAAATGTCACTGGCTTGCACAAACCGAGCCTGCTTCCAATGAATGGCTTCCCCCTGCCACCCCTCCACACATAAAAGGCTCCATCTCTCTGCTCAGATGCTCCTCCTCTGCTTGGCACGACACGCATCCAGACAGAAATCACCATTCCTATGCATGACATCTCTTTGCTCTCATTACCCCACTACAAAGACACAAAGTTTACATCCAATACAGACTATCATGGCCAAACTCATTCAGCACTTATGAGAGAAAAGCCACAATGAGCGTTTGATAGATCCCAGAAGATGTGAGTGAGTTCAAAGCCATTCTAAGAGACTGGAAACCAAGCAAGTACATTTTCCATAGACAGATGCCAAGTATTTTAAAAATAAATAATTGAGACTTTTAAATTGGGCTGCTATCACCCTGTGCAACCTCCTACAGCAGATTTCTCTTTAGATTAAAAAATGAACAAAGGCTCATTGTGCTCTCACAGATGTGGAGTACAGAATATTCAATAGTATCAGGAATTCTGGTGCAAGCGAAAAGATCGTCGGAATTAGCTTTCCGCTCATTTCCTTCCAGCAATCCAAGGACTACCATGCAATTTGAAGCATGGTAAAAAAGCGTAAAAAAAGAAAAGGTTTTATAGGCCAGCCAATTTTTTGATGAATCAGGCAGCAAGACACAGAGGCAACAGCAACGTGGTTTATTATGTGCTGCTTAGAGACTGAGAGTATTTTCAGAAGAGCAGAAACCCCAGGAATTTCAGGTAGACTGCAAATCTTTGCAGTGTGGTGAATCAAAAATTTTGAAATGTTTACTTTAAATGATGGAGTTAAACACGGAATTTACTAATTCTTAATTAGTGCCTTTGCTGCTTACATTGTAAGAATAAATTATTCTCAACCACTTTTACAACTGGATTTAAAACCTCTCACATGAAAATAAATTCTCTGCTAAGATTATGAATCATACATGATTTTTCTTAATTGAAAGCTCGTATGTAACTTACTTCTGCTTTAAATATGTGCATAGATTTCCAGTGAACTGGATGATGTGATCCATTTGGCTGGAATAAAAATTTTCTACAGACATAATGTAATCTTCACTGCAGCACTAAAAATTCAGAATAACCGTCCTGCAGTCTGTATGTTTACTGGAGTGTGAGATGTACACTGGGGCAATAAAGTCTGATGTTTGACTTCTCATTATATTCTCTTTAAAAAACCCATGAAACTTATCATTTATAACATATTCAAAATCTGCTTAGAAAAAGCGGGGGGAGAGTGAATCGTGATGTTTTCCAGTTCTCCTACTAGAGCTCGATGTAATAACACAGAGTATATTGCATTCTTTTGAAAAGATAAAGCTGAACAGGAGCAGATAATGGCATGTTTTTCCTGCCTAGTCTATTATTCATCAGTGAATTTTTAACTATAGTTAGGCAGGTACAGAGATGTATTTTGAATGTCATAACTTAGTATTTTAAAGTGCCTAAAAGTGTGCCGGGTAAAACTGCAAAACAAAGAGTCAGACAGGGACTTTGCCCTAATGTAAATGCAGCTTGATAATGAATACAATGCTAGGCTGAAAGAAGCTGAAACAACAGGAAGAGAAAAGATCATGCAAGTAATATATAAGAATTTAACGCAATTTAGATGTTCACATCCCTGAGAAAAAATGAAATTATTAAAAATAAATTTCCCTTTAATCTTCTTTAGTAGTAAGCATTAATTCTTGATTTGTTGTCTACAAACAGCCCAGTAGGTGTATCTATGCTATAAATTGAGACTACGCAATTTCAGAGTCACTTTCAACCTGAAAGCTGGCAGTTGTTGTATGTTCTGCCCCTAAGTCTGAACAGCACTTAAACCTGTGAGTGGTCTAGTGACAGCTTGGTAGGAACAATGAGGAAACACGGTGCTCATGGCATTGCCCTGGGCTTCAATGCACTGCTGGATCACAGCCATATCACTCAGCATCTTGAGTGTTAAGTCCTGAATGTTAAGAGAATAGGACCTTGGCAAGCCAGAAACTTTCCTGATTTCTACTGCCTGAAATAAATATCCCTTAGGCCTGCTCCCATCCCAAACAAGAAAATCCATCTCATGTGCACCCAGGGAGTCATTACACAACGAAGGCAGATTTGATGCTAAAAAGCTGCGGGTTGCATTCATTTGTATTTCTGTAATATGAAAATAACGGTGTCAGTGTTTATGCTTTCCTTAACATGAAACTTTTCTGCAATTGCTTTGTACTCCAAGTAACAGCCATATGATTCACCATGAAATGAAGTCTGGAAAATCGTTTTGGATAAATGGAACTATAAATTCAATAGAATTTCCATGACAACATAGATTGCAACACTCCGCCACAAGTAAAATGTTATAAATCATTCAAAACCAACAAAAAATCAGCAGTAAGTCTTCTCTTTCACAACACACAAGACCCTGAATTATAGAGCTGTGGTTATTACCTCCCAATGCAGTGCCTCTCCTTTCTGATCCTCCTCTGTGTTACAAGTGTTGTTTCATATTTGACCTCCTTCCAAACACAGGAAATTATAATACTAACACTTTAATAATAAGATGTAAACAAGAACGGAAGCATAATGAGCAGGAGGCTTTTCTGAACCTTTCCTTCTCATCTTCTAAAAATGTTTAAATATCTCCATCCTGTGGTAATTACACCTGTATATCCAGAGACGACACAACATCTTGTTAGACACACAAATTTAGGAGGCTCTTTTTCTGGAAATGTGGGTGGTAAGTGTACAACAGGGTGCTCAGTCAGCTCGTAAAAGAGATATGAACCACATGTCCAAAGAAATGGAAGAGATCCAAAGAGAGAAGGAGGTAAAAATAGAAAAAAGAGAAAAGAATGCACCACACAGTATTGCTCATTTGTACCCCTCTACAAGACAGTTTCTGACATATGATATTTCACTTAAAGTCCAAGGAACTGTAATGATGTGATTGCACGAGAGCTTTCACTGCAATTTTAAAATCACTGTGGTGTTGCCTTCATGCCTGTGAGAAAACCCTTGAAAATGCAAGGCTCCCTTCTTCCTGAAAAGATTAAGAAGCCCATAAAACCAAAGGAGAAATAGTTCAGTATTCCGATTTTTGGGCTGCAGTAGGAATGTTTCTTACAAATCAAGTCTTTTTGTAACTTGAGAAGAAGTGGAAACCTACTAGTTCGTGGATTGCAAAGACTACTAGAGATTTCTGCTATCTCACATTGCCCATTGCCCATTTCTGAGCCTGGTTTCCTCATGCAAGCTAAATGATCATTGCCCATCCCTCCTTCAACTGGATGTTTTATGACAAAAAATATGAAAAAATGCAAATAAATGGGAGGAAAATAGCATGTTTCAAACCCATGTGAAATAAAGTACCATTTGGAAAGTCACTGGAGAAAATAAACGTTGGAGTTGCTGTTCATTTGCTTAGTATTGCAATAAGGAAGACTCACACAGGTATCTCATGGAGACAGAATGCTGCCTCCTTAATACCTGTACCAATTTCTAAACATGAGAATGGTTGACAATGAGAATGACATGAGAAGACATCAAGATAAATTGTTTGCACTTCATCCCTGAAGTGTTCAAGGCCAGGCTGGAAGAGGCTCTGGGGTAGCCTGGTGCAGTGGAAAGTGTTCCTGCCCATGGCAGGGGGCTGGTACTAGATGATCTTTAAGGTCCCTTCCAACGCAAAGTGAGGTAGAGCAGGCAGGGTGCTCAGCATCAGAGGTCTCAGTGGCTGTTTGCAGATTAATGGAGGAAGGTGGGGCAGCTCTGTGACAGCAGGGACTAGAGCTGATGTCACAGGAGTTCAGTGCAGACAATTCATGCAATGCGCTGCTCCACACACGTGAGGGCATCTTCCCAGAACCCGGGAGGTCAGCTGGTGTCTTTCACTGGTCTTCAGCTCCTCTACCAGACTCTAAATCTGCCAGAGACTTTTTTGTTTATTTATAGAGTAGTTCTAAGTCTCCCCTACAGTAGCTTTGTCTAATGGTGGCCTATTCCAATCCAGTGCTGCAGAAACACGCAACACTGAGACAAACTTGGCCTTCCAAAGCTGCTCAAATGGAAAAATTAGAGGCGATACTTAGCTGCTGGCATTGCTGAAAACCTGAAACTGGCAATTTAGAAAGTGGCTAAACACCAAATGACACAGCAACTAAAAACAAGCTGGATGGACTAACTGTATGAAAAGAATAGCTCTGAACTCCACCCAAAAGTGGCCGTTTCAGATGTCATCTTCATCTGTTTCCCATGGCCTTCCTACACTACTAAAGAGTTTTAAACTAAAAAACACCCAAACTGTCCGTACTTTGGCTCATCTTTCAAGCAACCATTTACATTTTTAAACATCAAAAAGCACTGCCAGAACGGAGAGAACTGGGATTTCCTACCAAACACACTCCAGGGTTCTTCAGGGAAAAGAAAGGAACTGCACTTGAAGAATAAACCCCACAAAAGCACACTTTTCCTAGCACGTGTGATTAATACAATTTCATAACCCATTCACTTTAAAGATGTACTAACACAAGTATTCATTCCTCTGAGAGTTCCTATTGTAGCGCAAAATATTCTTTTTCGACTGTGGAATTCAGAATGTTCTGTGTGGGGGGTTTTTTGCTGTGGTTGAGGGGGTTTTTTGTGGTTTGGTTTTTGTTTTTCTTTTTAAATGGGAGAAGGCAAGGTCTTCCATGAACTTTCAAATGCCTCAGAACAAATTGTGCGGTATTTATAGTTTCATTGCATCTCTGGATTCAAAGCTATGCAGCAGATGGGGCACGTTTTCAGCAGCATTTTGCTGGGCGAAAGGCCATTCCTATCTCTGAGGGGATGTGAAATCCTCCAGGCTGTACAATTGCAGAGTTATTTTTATTTATGAACTGTGAAGTATATGGACAGCTAGAGTAGAACCAGTCCACCACAAGAGCTTACTTGGAGGGTAAAAATAATACGGGCCCCCCCATATTTTGCAGAATAAACATCTATCTCAGGCTGCATCATAACGGCAAAGGTAGAGCAGGCAGGGTGCTGAGCATCAGAGGCCTCAGTGGCTGTTTGCAGATTACTGGAGGAAGGTGGGGCAGTCCTGTGTCAGCAGGGACAGCACTAGTTCTGCTTTGAACACAGGAAGGATTTTTCCAATGCAGCTGCTTAATGTGGGTGTTTTACTTCAAGATCCTTTAACGGGTTTAATATGCAAGGAGTGAGTACACTATATCCTTTCTAAAACTCAGAATCTACTGAAAATACCTCAAATTAAAATCCTTCCCCACCATGGGCTGCCTACCCAAATTCCCCAGTCTCTGTACTTGGTCTCTAATTTTCTAGGTTTCTTTACCCTTATCCTCTGACTGTTTTACCAAGGAGAAAGTGAAGTCTGCACACATTTGAAGTGCAGTAAAGAAGTTTGTAAACTTGTCTTAGTGACTTTATATACAGACACACTCCCCCCCAAAATACAGGACCTAAATGGCAGCAGTGTGTTTGGGATATCATTCTGTATTTACACTAACAAATCAAAAAGAACCACAGCACAGCAAGCAGCAAAACATTCAGGCAAGCAGCAAAATTGACAGAAAATTTAAAGTGTTAGAAACTGTGTAGTCTTTTAAATTTAAAACCTTGCCCACTGTCACATCTGTAAACCCATTTGCAAACACGCTGTGTAATGGTCCTTTGCTAAATGTCAAAGTTATTCTTCCATGCCTAAGAAATAGAAATACAACTCTGATTCTCACCCCCTCCTACCTGTCTGTAGATGCCATGTTGAGACTCTTGCTGCATCTTACTCTGCTGCTTGCTCACGGCATCACCTTATACAATACGACTAAAACAACCTTTCAGCTTCAACACTTTCAATTTCTTGTGGGCCCATTGACATTGAAAGAAAAGCAGGTTGAACTTGTCTGAGTCCTGATTAACACAACAGTGCCACAAGACTGGCATTTGAGTCCAAATTTCACAGGCTTTGATTCAGTAGAGCCTCCTGGAGGGAGGCATGCCCAGGTGTGTCCCTGCTCAGCCAGGCTCTGCGCCAGTTTCATCCCATCCCTCGACTCCACATTTTAATAACAGAACCAACTCTCAAGCCCAGGAGTCACATTTCCACTCTGGCTCACACCTGTGTATTTCTGAAAGCACCTCTTCTGCCTCAACACCTCAGATTTGGACAATTCACCTGGGTAATGGACACCAGAGAAGTTCTGCTTTTCCATGTGACAGCTGCTGTCTTTTCTCCAGGCTCTTTGTGTCTCTGGCTCTAGAGATGCCCAATCCAGTTAATTCTTGCTCAAGCCACTGCTGTCACCACCAGCTCCAGACACTTGGATTGCCCTGGCAAGCACGAATGGAAAGTGGAAACACTAAAAATGGTGCAGGCTCTCCCCATCACGCAGCATAGAGAGCCCACACCATTGTACGTGTTACTGGTACATCTCCTGGAGTTCTGTCACAGCACAAAATGCCTCAGCGGAACTTCTGAAATATGGGAGTTGCATGTAAAGTCTTTATCATAAATCTGATGATTAACCTGCATAACTAATTTCCCTTCTGGCAGCAGGCATAGGTTGGAATAAATAGTCTGTTCAATACTTACTGAGAGAAGACTTCCATATTTCATGTTTACTTTAAACAAGTATAAAAATCGTGACAAAGGGCCTCAAAGAGTCAAATTCCTTGCAGTTTCAACAGAACACCCTGAATAATACATAAAGCAGCTATGCTCTTATCCCTAAAACCACAGGTGTGAACCAGATGTCATGCTTATCTTCTCTTGAGATTACAGCAAACAATCGCACGCCTTCAGAATATAAAGTAAGCTTTGGATCAAGGAACCTGAAATATATTAAAAGTGTGGCATTGAAGTTAAAAATTCAAATATTAAACTACAAATCACTGATTCATTTAAGAGTCTGTCTATAGTCTATGTTCTATAAAAGTTGTATTTCTTTTATTTAACCTTTTTATAACAAGTTATATTATGAATCACAAATCTGAGATAAAACCACTTGCATAAATCTCTGTCTTGGTCAGCAAGGTATTGCCAAACAGATTGTTCAAATATACCACCACCTACTTAAAATACACCATGGCTCAAGGAACAGAATTAAAGTTAAAGCCTTGATTTAAATTTTAAACTCTCCTATTATTGCAGTAAAGGTTTAGAAAAAGGTGAACATAGGCTGCACTTAAATATTGAAAGGAGATTAAACCCAGAAAGGTATCTCAAGGAGAATTTTAAAATTAACAGAACATAGTAACAAGACATGGTGTAAATGTGCTTTAATCATACCTTTCTTTGTTCATAACCAGCCAGCAAAATGTGTATAGCCAGAGGATATCCCCAAATGTCCAGTTTCAAGAAAAATAAAGATTTCCTTACTCAACCTGCGAACATCACTAATACGTGTGCTTGCTACTGGGGGCACTTCAGCAAAAGAACCACACAGTCCTCCTCACCAGATGCACAGAACATCCTGCCCCAGCATATTCCTGAGGTCATACTCCTATCATAGTATTTCTTCTCTTAAAGTAGGTCCAGGCACCACCTCCTGCCTCCTCTGTCAACACCTCAGGAGCAGCAGGGATTGCTACAGAGGATAAGGGTCTGTTTTGACAGCGGGTTCATGTTCTATTTCAGATTTTTCTTAGTTTACCTCCTGGACCTTGGGTAGCATTATTCTTTAATCCAGCATTCTAGTTTCCTTCCACAGCATCCCCTGTCAAACACACACACTCCAAAGGCTGTCAGCAGCTAATGCTAATGCTTCACTAAGAGAAATCTTCCAGGTCAATTTATGACAGAAATATTGCAGGTTTCTAAGTTAGAGCCCTACATGAGAAAGCCTGTGTTTACTCAATAATCTCTATTTTCACTTAACAGAAGTATGCATATCACTCTCCTCGCTGTCGAGAAAATGTGGTGAATGTGACCTGAATCCAACAGCTGTAATGTCATCTGCTTGATCTTGAGGCAGTTGGACTACCCTGTTCATATAACAGTATTCACCAGTGATCCCAAGCCTCATGCTGCCCTCCAGCAGCAGGGGAAAAAGTATCCAGCATCTTGGCTCACTCACATTAATGAAACAGAGTAAGAGGAGTCATAGGTTAAGGTGTTAACCCTGTCTGTAAGGCTGAGCAGTTAAACTTGGTTTGAGTTGAGAGCACAGACCCAGGCTGCTCAGCTCCATAGCAACACTAATGATTTAAACATCTCTATAACTTTTTCTTAAAGATATAGGATAAAACTTGAGAAGAGTACAGAAAAATAAAGAATTTCAAATATAATCAATTAAGTCTTCTAGCTTCACCGTATGCCTTATCACCAACTCTGTAAATAAATGAGTTTTCCTTCCAAGAACAATCCACAGATGGTATTAAATGTAGTGAAAAACAATCTCCTTCAGAAAAACAGGCGAGATAGGTTACAGCCAGTCCTAGAGTCCAGTCCTAATTTCTGCAGAAAAAAACACATAACAGCAAAAAGGGAAGAAGTGCACAGACAGATAACTCAGCTTCTGCGACTGATACTTGCAACTTCATTACTGTGGAAAGCAGGCAGGGAAAGTGGTTGTTATCAGCCACTCCAACACATGGTAACTCCTGTCAGGTGGCACAAGACACAGCTTTCCCCTGCCTTGCCAGGCACGGGATCGCAGCAGTGCTGTGAAAGGGAATGTGCCTGGGCTCAGGATGCCAGGCTTGTATTAAACAGACGGAGGAAAGAGATAGAGAGGAAAAGCACAGAAACGAGGGAAGAAAAGGACAAACAAAGAAAACACAGCACCTCTATCTCTCACACCAAAAGACTTGCTCAAGACGTAGCTGGAGTCAGTGGCAGCTCTGGTAGCTTTCCACATTGCTGCTCTGATTAGTTTAAAACATATTTGGGTTCATGACTCGATTCTCAGAATTCCCATTGGTTGACATGTTGGTATTACAGGGACCTGAGATGCCAAATTGTAACATTGCAAGCATTGTATTTTGTCTTTCCCTTCCTCAATATATCTATCATCTGTCCCCCTTTGACTCTCAAGGGCTTCCTTCACACAACCTGTCAGCCAAGGGCTATGGATGGCGCCAGTGTATCATCAATTACACCCACCAATCGTTTACAAAACACCACTTTGGTCTTCTAATTTCCAGCTCCATTCTCTTCTCATTTAAGCAAATACATTGGAAGGAACTTTGATGCGGTTTAGATTATTTCAATCTGCCCTCCTTCTATAGAGTTTTGTAAGAATGCCCCATACCGTTCTTGTCCAGAGCAGTGGATGTTGTCTGATACTCCAGGCTGCATTAATATAGCTCTGGAGAGCCCTCATGAAAACACTTGGTTCAGGCTACAGGTGCATCAAGCTCTGTACTCTGCCTCAAGTACCAGGCATTAATGGACAGTAAATCAGACAGGGTGTGCTCACACAGATAAACAGCAATTGTCCCCTTCACTACACCCCTGCAGCTTCCAGCAAGCCTCAGAGACC
This sequence comes from Pitta sordida, assembly GCA_013390025.1. NCBI lineage: Eukaryota > Metazoa > Chordata > Aves > Passeriformes > Pittidae > Pitta > Pitta sordida. Next base: position 375,033 of record WEKX01025313.1, on the reverse strand, counting down.
TTTCCAAGCTGGAAGGTGCACAAGGACTGTCCTTTGACTGGTCTGTCCAGAGCTCTCTTAAATCCTCTTTCCAACCTGTATTTACTAGTGACTGCTAGAAAATCATTTCACAAATGGTTCCACAATTCACACACTTCGAAAAACTGCAGGGAAAGTGTTCCATTCTGTAGAATGTGCATCTTCTATCTTTCTGGGTTCACAACCTTGGTTACATTGTGAAGCACAACAAGCACCGTTTGAGATTTCAGGGCACTGTGTAATCATGTGCCCAGGGTTCCCTTTTCCAAGCTGAGTTGTCACAACTATTCACTCTTTTTTCTTGTCACTGAAGGTCCTCTACTTTCTGGACATACCCAGCGTTTTTGAGTATGGGCAATCAGAACCACTCAATTCATGTATACCGTGGAGTAAAAATTTTTCCTGTTGATTGCACTCATTTCCTAATAATTTCTAATCTTCCTTATTTGCCTTTTTGCTACTGCTGAGCGCTGAGCTCACGTGTGCAGACAGCTCTCTGTACGGACTCCAGGAACACTTCCTTGAGTGGCAATAACTAATTTAATGTTCATTACTCTATGTGCAAACTCAGAGTCTTCTTTTTAACCTAGTTAAACTAGAAAATGAGATTTATATGATCCTGCTTTGTGTGTGTGTCTGCACATGACATGTCAGTCCCTTGTAATAATTTTACAGCGCATTGACCAATTTGATCAAAACCAGACTGTTCACTCAGCTTCTCGAAGACTCAAAGACACACATGCAAGTGCCCTCACAATTAAGAGGCAAAGTTAAAGAGAGACCCAATTAGTTTCACAAGTATGGATCAAATATTGAAGACTCTCCCTTGTCCTCCTTCAAAAAGCACTTCATCACACCCACCATGGGCAGCAGCCACTTCAGCTGCTCCCTCCAAACTCAGCAGAGTTGCACACTGGTAAACTGGGGCTTTTTTGTCCTGAGAGCACTTCATTTCTGCACCTGGGTATGTAACAGGTCACACATAATGTACCCACTTTCTTTTGCTCAGTGGGATTGCTATCAGTAGGTGCAGATTCCCATGAGTCACAGAAAATACCTGCATTTGAATCCAAGCACACACAATGTTAATAGAAATCTACCATTGTGTTAAATATTGTAATATCGTAACTTTAATCATAAAGCCTCTCAGTATTTAAATACTTCAGGCACTGTAGACATTTATACAACTAGCAGTAGATGAATTTTCAAATAGATACTTCTGAGTAATTATCCTCTTGAGACAGCACCAATTGCTAAATAATGCCTCAGTTTAATAGCACGTAGCTCTTAAGAAATGAACCATTCTGGGGACTATTAAATCTCTCAGAAACGTAACAAAGATGGTGATAAATACCTTACACTCCATTTCAGTCCTCATGTGGATGAGGAACAGAACATTTTTTCTCACCTGTTAACTGGACTTCAAAGATAACTCCTTAGAAAATTAGGAGGTAGCCCCTCCTGGTCGCTCTACTAAAGCAGGGTATGCAAATTTGTTCTTCTAGACATCAGCAAAGATTCCTTAGGAGCAAAATTAGCACTGAGACTCCCAGGGAAAGCTTTCTTAGCAAAACATATCAGAGGAGGCACAACTGGATGGGACAACAGAGTGGGAACTCCTGAGAATGCCAAAATCCTTACAGATTAGCTGGCAAAGAATAATTGCTCTGTACCCCTAGAACATCCCTCTGTCATTCCAGGGAGGAATTGCTGAGCAGAAAAACACAGAGAACAGAAACGGCATTCAATCCAAACTTCAGTGAATCAAGACATGACTATGAAGGGAGTTTTCAAATGAACCTGCTTTTATGTAACACACAAAGCTGTAGAATATCAGGAAAATGCAGCCCTCTTGTTCATATGAAACACTGGCCTTTATTCATGCTCCCTAAAGATGTTTTTCCTAAAACTTCGCCTGCTTGCATATTACTGTTAATAAAAGAGCCTGGGGAAAGAAATTTGCATTGTATGGTCACCAGAGGTCTGTGAATGGAGTGATTCACCATGCTGCTCCATAGAAAAGGTTGCCTTTTCATAGTCAAGAGTCAAAAGATGGAAGCAAAAAGCATAAAAATTTGTGTCTTTTCATCCTGACATCCTTCTACCTCTTAGGTGTTCAGAAGCCTTTTGAGATGATGAGATCGCCAAAGCAAACCATGTCAGATTATGTTTCCCTTCATGCTAGAGCACAATATCTTGGCTTAATTACAAAAGCAGCCATCAACAATAGAGGCCATCTCCTTGTACAGAGAAAGCAGAAGTTAAAATTACTCCAATAAAGCCAATTTGTAGTCACTGACTATTGAGTATCAAGTAATTTCATCATCATTTAACAGTGCGCCATGAAATGCTCCTGTTCCTAATTCCACTTTGACTGACCACGGGAAACAAGATGAAGAATTTGGTAACTTGGTGACCAAAAATTTCCACTGAACTTTCCCTTCTCATTAGAAAAAGTTAACATTAAAAGAGCAGAAAGATTAATATGGAAGTGCCAGATTCTAAGCAATGATTAAGGACTTTACATAAAAAAAGCTCAAAAAGTAAGGACAGCCAAGTATTTTTAGGTGTGCAATAACCCACAGCATTTTAACATATATATATATGTCACTTCAGGTTCAGCATGCGATAAATTTCCATTAGTATCACTGACAATTGAAGCCCAGCTGAATACTAAATAAAGCCACATGGCTGTTCCGCTAAACCTTGCTGTGGAAAAGAAGAAAGGTCTGAAAATTTAGGAAAAAAGTAGCCTGTGTGTGAGGTTCAAACACAAACACTTCTGTGGCCACTACAGGAAGAGAACCAGAGGGATGGGGCCACTCCAGAGCACACTGTCACCACAGGATGTAATTATGTGTCCTGGACCTGAATGTGGCCAGCACATTGACCTGTGAGGGCTCTCCCTCCAACCCTTGCTTCAGTTTCTGTGCATCAAGAAGTCACCAAGAGAAACAGAAGCGGCAACTTCATGTTTCTTCTCATCCTGAAATTAACTGACATTTAATAAACACATAAGGTAACTTTCTGAGCATTACACAGAAGAGGTGTCTAGAGCCATTGTGCTGAGATCTGCTGGAAAAAAGCTCTGGTATATTCTGATGTGAGTTTGTACAGGTGAAGTCACCTTTGAAATCTATCTTATGATCCAGTTAATGATGGTTTAGCCTCAGATGATCTGAAGGAAGTCCATGTATTTAATAAATTCAGGGACTTTATTATTCGGATGTCAGGGCCTCCTGTGAAGTTACACACCTGGGAGTTCTGTGCCTACAAGTCCCTCCTCAGGAGTCACGCTCCCACCTGCAGATGTTCTATACCTAATAGCACTAACAGCCTCCACACCAAAAAAGCCTTGCTATCTATACTACAGGATTTCAAATTTAATCTTCTGGACAAATGCAAGAGCATTAATGACACATATAATGAGTTCTTCCTCTATTAAATTACCTTTTCAGAATGTAAAGCATTTCACCAGTGCGACCTGACAAGTGCCAGATGAATGCAGTGTTACAAGCACAGTAACACACCCTAATCCATAAGTTTAGGTACATTGTCTCGTGTCACTTAGACACTCCTTTTTTTACCCATACACAGATAGAACATGTTAAAACAGTCCTGTGCTACACAGGGAAAAATCCTAAGAAGTGGGATGATGAGAATAAAATCAGAGGTCAGTGAGAGTGAGTACTCACTGCAGGGAGCTTACTTTGAAGCCATCCATGTGTAAACTACTCAGACCTGGAGCAGCTCCTTGCCTGGTGTTTGTACAGGATCCAACCCAATAAACATGAAGCCTGGTTCAAGAGATGCTACAATCACAGAAGCCAGCAAACCACAGGATTTCTACACAGTATTTTGAGCTCAAAGAATGTTAAAAAAGAGGCAAGAATTGTACTTGGATTTTCTCTGGTCTTCCTGGACATGCAAACATTTCTGGGGGAAGGTGGTTTAAATACCTAATGTATAATATAAGCTACTGGAGCCGATTTAAGGGAGATTTCATCCTCCTTCCTTCCACATAACAACTCATTTACAGCCACACGCAAATCTGAGTTTGTAATCACTCTTGTCTTGCTCTTTTCCATGTTAACAGCAGCAAGGCAGAAATAAGGATGAACTTTCCTCCACAGCAATAACAGGCACGCATTTTACTAAATCTGTAGTATAAAGAAATTTCACCCACTGTTAGATCCTCTTTATGACATGCATGTCCTATCTCACCAAGAAATAGTTATATGCATATGGTTTTAAAAGATTCAGGGCTTCCACATAAATAAACACACACATACGCCCACAAGCTTAGGGAAACAAAAGATTCGTTTTCAGCAGGATGCTGTGAAAAACAATGTTTATTTCCCCTAAAATGCATAAAATTGCAGTAACTGATTGTCAGACCACTGCAGCCTACTTACAAAACTCTAAAAAATTTTATCTGTTTGCAAACTAATCTTGAATGACTTCCAATGGCTTTTGTTAATGCCTGTTCCTAGAGAGGATGGAGATAATATAGGAATGCCATCCACCACAAGAACAAATCGATAATTTAACTTCTTACAGTGATATGTTGATCCAAACCTCACAACGAGCCACCAGGAAAGTTAGACACAGCATTTTCTGTAATTTTGAACCCATCACAGACCAAGATAAAGCTTTATATCTGTTATTTTTGCCTGCATTTTCCTAACATATTTCACGGATTGGCCTCCTTGTCATTCAAGGCTTTTAAAAAAGCAGTGACAGGCAGTGATTTGTTGACCAGACCTTAACTCCTCAGATTCCACAATCTGGTTTTTCTAGGAGTTATAATTATTGGGGGCAAGGACTGAAATGAAGTTGTCAAGTGACAGTAATGGGCTCCCTTTCTCCCTTCTCCAAGACTGATGCTACTCATTTAAAGCAGGTCTATACAACAGGCCATCTAATCTAATCTGATGAAACTTCAGTGAGACCTGGCAGTACCTCAACTGGAAAACAGTTCTAAAATTAATAATAAACCGACCTTTCAGTTTAATGCCTTGGCTATCACAGATACCTAATGGTGCACTTCGCCCAAGTCTCACACAGACACTGGCAGTAGGAGAGGAACAAAGACAAGAATTACAGCAGATTCCTCACCACCACACAAACACGGCTGCTTTAAAAAGTGAAGTTACAGATCAAGCAGACAATTTTATTTCATAATGCATTTTGTTTATGTGAGGCTTGATCTAAGTCTTTGCTCATGGAAAAAATAAGTCTTAAGACAACTGTGAGGGAGCAAAGCCTCGTTCTTTGTTCAATTATGGCAGATTAAAATGGACTGAGGCTTATCCAGGGACTACAAGACTGAGGTGACAGCGAATCACTTCTGAATTCCACCATTTCCTACTAAGTAGGAAGAAAAGCATGAATATCTTCATTCCTTAAATTTCAATTAATTATAATTCAATTTGGCAAGGCCTAACACAGAAAAATATCTTTATGTTCCCATCTTGTACATTTTTAAATGAATTTGAGACTACATGATTGATGGAAGCTTCCAAGCTTTTAAGCAGTGGATACTATAACACTTTCCTTAGATAAATGATTTCCCCAATGTGAAAATGTTAGTTTTAATGAAATGAAATAGCCTTAATTGGTTGTGATGGGAAGTAAACCCTGAGATAAACATTGCATAAATAATTCACATCCTCCCATCTGGGGAACTTCTTCCTGATCTGCAAAGTGTCTCCAATCTGAAATGCAATAGACATTATTTTAGCAGCAACTAAAAAAATGTAGACTGCTTCCAATACACTGCATCTGGAGTGGAGAGCATCTGCTATTCCGGAGCTGAATGCATATTTTAAGACATAGTTTTAGAAGGGTTTTTAATTCTGGCCTAGAACATTTTCTCCCAACACATGGTCTTCCACAGCACTGGTCTCCACTTTAGCTGGATCAAACTTGAACCGGATCTTTGGAAATTCACATTTCTCATGATGTCCCAACTGCAATATATAAAACCTTTTCTACTGTTTTCATTCACACCATACTATGCTCAGGGCAGAATCTAAAAGAAATTTGGAGACAGGACTCTAGTATATTTCATACTGGATTAGGGTATACAACAATGTTCTTGTATCTGCACTTACTGCTTATTTATTTTAAGAGCTGGTCTCCTGTCCAGGAACACCTTCAGATACATCTTTTCCACTAAGAACTTGATCCCAAGATCTATTGCTGGCAAAGGCATTTAAGGCAGGCTCGTTGTTATAACAGAAAATACATCTGATCACAAGTTCTCTGCAGAATCTGTGGCAATTACTGCACCCTGCACAAAACCCATGGGGAGAACATGGAATCAGTGAAACCACAAAACTCATTTAGGTTATTTGATGTGACCCTATAAAATTCACCATGGAAAACCTAAGCAACCTAAGCTTGTATGTGCTGATCTTTTGGGTGTTCTGCCAGTGAAACCTAAGAGCAAAACACAAATTATTTTTTTCTGGTCACATCTCTTGTTCAGCACAGCTACCAGATTTCTGTGGGTACCTGAAGAAAACTCAAAAAAGTCAATTTCTTCTTAAAAGATCACAACCTTTAATGAAAATAATGCCAATTTTAAAGACAAATACGTTAAACAAAACCCTCCAAAGTGAAAATACACTATCTATACATAACTTTTTAAAAGTAAATATGTATTTCAATCAATAATAATATTTTTAAAAGGAAACTGCCAGTGACACACTTATTTTTCCGCCTATTATACATAATAAATGTGGAAGAACAATAAAAGAACGTATTATGCTTGCTTGTGTTCATTGTCAATTTTTATAGGATCAAATCAGACAATGGAAATGAGTTTTGCAGTTTCACTATGCCTTCTGGTTATCAAGTGATAAGTTCCTAGCTGATGACCATTTTTATTCCCTTTCAGTGCAGACTCCAAAACAAACAATTCCAACTCACAGAGTGAAACTTTTAAAAACAGATTTTCTCCTCTCCCTGCAAAAGCTTACAGAGGATCACACTTACAGAACAGTGTAGGATATAATTTTTCAGAGGATTCAGTCAGAGCATTTCCTTTTTTCAGCAAAGCACAAGACGCCCTGGGACTGGATTCAAATGACAGAGTTTACTAAGGCTGCCTCTACTCACTCTGAAGTCTGCTACGCTTAAAAGGTTTCTCCTGGCTTGGCTAGCTCTTAAACCTTAAACACGGAGAAGTGCTACTGGATGAGTCACAAATCATTTAACAGGATTCTGCTCTGCTTCCAGAGAGGCACGAGCAACACTCGCAGCTTTTTATACCTATCAAAGAGCATCAGAAAAATGCTGAGATTTTCCACCCATAGAAGGGCTAAGAAAGGAAATAGGGATTTGACACGCCAGGATTTTTATTTCTTTCTCTGTCTGGAGGAAAGGCACCTAAAACATCCGAAACTTTCACATGTCACTCCATGTAATTAGCAATCTAAATTAATTGGTTTTCTCTATTATTTTCACGCAACATGGGAAAGGGGAAAAGACAGTAAGATGTGATTTTTCAAACCACCACAGAGAGTCATGGTGACTAAGAAAAGGTACCAATTAGAAACAGCAAGTAAATGTTTTGAAACTGCCTCGACTCTACTTGGTGACACCTGTGTTAAAACAGCTTGCTGAGAGTGGATGTGCACGAAGCCTCTTTTAAGTTTCTTCATTCTCAAAATCTAAATCTTTAACACCCAGAGCAGCTCAACAATTTCAAAAGAAGAAAAAAAGAAAGAAAATAAAAAGAAAGCCTCATGCACAGAGTAATTTTGCAGAAAATCCCCAAACCACAGAAAAACAATTGCTTACAACTTACATTTAATGTTAAGGGCTATTCAGGAAATACAAAATGTTTTTTTTAAATGTTTAAACATATAAACAGGGAATGAGAAAGCATTTCTTATTAAGCATTTTTATGGTTAGAGCTACTCTGCTGCTGAAAAAGCAACTACTTATAAAAATAAAGCTAATATTTATGGGCACTATAGCTCAGGAAGGGACCTCTTTTATAAGACATTTACTGCAGCAGCCATCGCAGCTGAATCATGTTATTGCACAAAAATGAGGGTTTTTTTTAAACTCAGGCTAACATTTAACAACTTTAAGTAAATGATAGCATATGAAATTAACTTTCAGCAGTACTAAAACACAGAATAGCAAGAACCAAACCTGTGAGACACTGATCACCCTCCTACTGTGTAAGTTCCTGCAATGGGGTGAAGAAGTAGGGAACACTGTGACCATCACAAGAACACACGATTTACAGAGCTGTGCAGGTGATTAACAAATTACTGTGCACAAGACACCTCTCCCTGCCTGGCTGTAGCCCTGGTGAGCTCCAAACTGCCCTCTGCATTACACTCCCCCAGTATCAAGAGCTGGATACAACACATCTTGTTTTACAGCCACTGCAGGGAAAAACACCCCACCGTTCCTGTTCTTCAGGATTTGTATCCTGATGTTTTTCTCCTCTCCTTGGTAACTCCTGGCAGCCTCATTTGTGAAAACTTCTGCTCTACAGCACTCATTACCAAAAGACCTAATTACAGCAGTAGAGAGACACCCTTCCACACTTAAGGCATGACCTTTAAAGTACAAGCTCAAGGTCATACCTTAATTCACCCAAAGTCCCCAAGATTATTATTTTACAACGTATGCAATAATCAAAGCCATGCTTTAGGATTTGGCAGACAAGCTGTTCTGTCTGTCAGAATAACTCACAGATGGTATGTATGTGACACAACATATTCATCATGTTATATTCTTAGTATATGCAATTTTCCCTCTTGCTAAATTTTCCAGTGTTCAGCAAGGGCTCTGAGAAACTGCTGGTGCCTTGGAAGAGATACCCTTCCAGCCTTGTTGTCTTTAAATTAACTGACTAAAGAAAGTATCTAAAGGTTGAAGAAACTAATTCTCCTGTGTAATTGTAAAACATATTGAATTTGATTTTTTTACCTTAGGTACTATTTTTTAACTTCTATTTTGTAGCTCATGTTTATTTTCTGCTCTTCACATATTGTACATTCTTCTTATTTGATGTGTGCCATATTGTTTTAGCTTTTGCTCTTACTTCTGCTTATTTATGATCCTTTTTTTGACCAAAATCTCAGTAAGATTTGCTTTAGGGGCATTTTTTTATCTTTTTTTCCAGGTAGTTGCATGCATAAGTGAACCATTAAAATTGAATCAGTTCAGTGAATCAAACTGAATGACAACAAACTAAAATGAGCAGAAACATGCCTAAAGCAACAAGAAGATTACTTATTTTACTTATTTGTAATGTTGCTTTTTTCCTCTCCTTGAGTTCTTCCGAAGTAATAAAAAAACCACATTTTTTAAGAAATACTGGGATGAGTTTTCAATCCTGAATGCCACATAGATTTTATACAGGAAAAAGCCGAGTGAAGATGCACCCACACAAGGTCAGGTTTCGGATGCTGGCCCAGCAGCCTATTTTAAAGCTCATCATCTGGAGGAGTACACCACCAAGCACGGGCAAGAGTTCATGGAAATAAACTTCCCGCTCCCAATTTCTCTTGCTTCTGTTACAACTGTCTGTCATTTACTCCCACTTTGCTTGTGGTTTAGAGCCTCAAGAACAAAAGTCACCTCTACCACTGATCTTTGTTGCATACAGTGTTCTGGCTGGAGTTAATCCTTGTTAAATGAAGACAAGAGTTGAGCGAAAAACAGCTGAAAATTAGGTTCTCTGCAAGTCAATGGCCAGCAAACAACTCACCATGCTTTCTGTTACAGAATGATATCTGTCACTGCCACAGACAGAATTTTTTCGTGGTTTTCAGTGTTTTAGCTTTTATGCTGAAAGCCAAAACATTAATAAAGCAATTGGAGTATTAGGCATGTAATCCATGAAAGTCAGTAGCAAGGCTTCATGTATGTCACTTTGCAGTAATAAAATACTTCATATATAGTGCCAGGACTGAATGTTACTATTTTTATTTTTTGTACGAGGAACTAAGGACAGGAATGCAAGCAAATGGAGGAGAAAAATGAAGGCAATTCCAATTAATCATTCTCCCTAGTGACATTTTAATGCATTGTTGTTACAATTATTCTAAACTGTCCTCAAAGGATCATCACACCAGCATTTTCAGACTTCATTTTTCACCAAGTGAAAATTTAACAAGTAACCTTTCTGGAAAGTTTTTATTTCTGAAGGGGCAATACCCATTCATTCCTCTTTGTGGGAAAGAAGGTTACCTACAGTGGGTGTAGTACAATGGTAGAAGGGCCTCGTTTCATTTCCTTGTATTTTCAGTGGCTTCAACTTTCCCTTGCTTTGGTTTCTTTCTTATTCACTCCTGAGAGACCTCCAATTCTGCATTTTCAGAAACTGACTGAAAATATGGCAAGACAAAATGTATCAGCCAGGCTGTAGGGACGAGAGGAGGTGTGGGGCTTTTTTAAGCTATAAAGTTACTTTAATATTTTTTTCCATTTTACAGGATATGAGTAAAACAACCTCTTCTGTCTCAGCATAATTAGTTCCCCAGTCCTGGCATGCCTAAGAGCCTTGTGTTGTTTGGGGTACTGTTTGCCAGGGAACACTTAATATTCTCATCTATCACATGAATCAATAAAATGCAACCCTGTTTTTCACAAGGTGGCAGTGTATTAGGAGGAGTCATATGGGCTGAGTTAATTTAAAAGTAATAGACTGAAATTGTCCACATTACTTTTATTGAACTGACAGAGCTGGTCCACTGCTGCTAAGAAATTCATCCTATTTCACAGTATCACAGAGCAAGCCCATAAAAGTTACTGGTTTATCTTAAAAAAAATAATTAAAAAAACATTAAACTCAAGCTCTGATTTTTACTTCTGAAATATGGAGATTTTTATAAAGACACTACTCAGGAAATGAACAGGAGATTGACCAAATAGCCATTGGGTTAAATTTATGTTCACCAGGGAATAAATGTCTCCCTGATGATTACCAAAGCGTCGAAGCCTGAAAGTAAACTTCAGAGACCTCTGACATGTGTGGAAGCAAGGAGAGGAGTTCCCATAAATTCCCTTAATCCTCAGTGCCCCTTCAGAGGGCTGGGTGACCCTTGGGATAGCCCAAGTCTCTACTGAACAAAGAGGAAAACCAGGCTGAAGAGTCCAAAGTTAGGTACCTCAGTTTGCTCCATCTACCTGAGCTGGTCCTAAGGGGGCAAAACCACAGCAATGAATTCTCCCCAAATCAAGAGAGGCAGGATGCTCAGTGCTATATTGTGCTGGGGGCCTTTTGCTTGCAACACTCGGTCCCCTGTCCCGGCCATGTTTGGACTTGCTAACACTTTGCACTTTAAAATGTTCAAGTGTTTGCTCCTGAACAGATTTGTACAGCACAGGAAACAGGGGAGGCTCAGTGCCAGAGAGGAGCGTGGTGAGCATGGCAGGACAAAGCAGCAGCAGGATCTGTGTCAGCAAAGCGGATTTCACCTTCAATAATACCTGTTTTATCATTGCTGGATCCATTACAGCAGCCTACCAGGCAGGAAACCTTCACTATGGATACCCTGATGCACTTGTCATAACTGCATCCTCACACCATGCCTGGAAATTTCAACCTTTTGTTTTTCCTGAAACTTTCAGCCTCAAATTGATAAATTTCCTCAGACATGAAATTAAAATCTTCAACACCAAAGATATATTTGCATCCAAGGATACATGTCATTTCTCATATCCTGCTATTTAAATCATTTGACTTTGAGTGAGATATGGGAGAAATTTAAGTTTCAGTACATTTTAGTCTCCATCATGTCAAATTTACAGCCCTGGAGTAAATCACACTGCCAAGACAAATGTCTTCACTTAAATCAGATTTGTTGCTTCCTTCCATACTTCAGAACATTAATAAAATTGGAGTTCTAGTTCATAATAATAGTTTCATCCTCAGTGTGCCAGGAAAACCACAAGAAATTCAGAGGAACCTTAATTCATCCTCCCCACGCTCACTTCGTTAAGCAATTCTAGGCCCTGATTTTTAGTAGCTGTGTGAATGTGTGTGGATCTGACTCAGATTGTTACCCATGTACCAGCAGGCACACAGTCAGCCCAGATATACCAAGATTCACTTTAAATGTCTTCTCTAAATGCACTTCTTATGTTCAGCCTTTCCAAAGATTGGCGTCATTAAAAACAACAAAACAGCTCTCTGGGAAAGGGGCAAAAGCACCTGAAAGCAAGCAAAAATGGCAAGGATGTTTACAGCTCACTGAAATTACCTGAAATTTCTCCCCTAGGTAAAAGAAATTACTAACAATTGTTTTTCTCTGTCATCTTCCCAAAACCTCTTACATCTTTGCTCTCAATAGAACCACGACCCTCTTTCATTTCTGGATTTGAGGCACAATTACAGGAGCTGCTACTGAAGATCCAGTCCCTCCAGTAAATGCAAAGGAGATGATTGTTTTATGTTTCCCTGTTGCAGCACCTCCCTTGGACCCCAGTCAGAGGCCAGGGTATGTTGCTTTAGTCTTTATTTAAGGTTAAAAAGCACATCCCCACCGAGGCACCCAGCACTGAGCCGGGGTGGCACAAGGGTATAAAGTGCACTCGTGCAACAGCAGATCACAGAACAGAAACCTCAGCACATTAAAAAAGGGACATCATTTGAAGATGTATTTTTGATCCACTACTTGGCATGCCTGGAAATTTCAACCTTTTGTCAAAGATGAGGCAAGTGACACAAACTTGGATTTCTAGCTCAAAACAAGGAACAAGAATGCATTTTTCTAATTGCTACCCATTGAAAACCCCTCTGCCAGGTGTGGCTCCATTACGTATGGCTCGTCCAGAGCCCACTTTAATGGGAGGCACATGTCACTGGAATGTTCCTGGGAGCTCTGTGTGATTCAAAACTCTTACTGCAGCATTATTACAGTAATCTTTCAGCATGCTTTTACTCCCCAACCTCTCCCCACTTTAACAGAACAATCTTAAGCCTGTATTAACAACAGGGTTTAATGAAAACCATACATTTCATGATGAGTGTTTGGTCATGCATGGGAGATTTGTTTGGAATCAGGATCACTTCTCTCTAGGAATATGACAGGAGATTAAATCATTAAAAATGTATAGTCTGTAATTAGTTTATCATTGCCAGAATTGCAGGAATATTTTCCAACATAAAACTGATGCCACCAGCAAGAGATCACTTTGAAAGATCAATGTTGCTGAGATATCAAAAAACAAAGTAATTAGGAGACAGCAGGCACACTGTTCTCCTCTGTACTTCTTTTTTTTCACCGCCACATGAATGCACACACACAAATATATAGTGTATATATAAAAACCATGCAAGTCGCTCCTTATACATCCAGCCAGTGATGGGATGGACTGTGAGCCACAGAAACACTATTAAAGATTGTCTTAACTGACATGGTGATATAAGATTATTCTGAAGCATCACCATCTTCTGAGCCTTGGGGATTTATACTAACTGCATAATTCTGGAGAAAGCAGCAGAAAGCACCACGAACAGGATCTTGGTATTAGTTAATTATGGCACTGCAATATTTTCACCAGAGGCATTCTAGAAACAAACTGCAGTACAGTGATGCTGTTTGTATTGCAATAGTTAAGGTGGTTTCAGATCATAAATTACAAACCTCATTTTTCAGAGTTTATGACAGGGCTATGAAAAAGGAACCAGCCCTAGCCAGTTTTTTTTTATGACATAAAAAAAATCAGCTATTTGAAAGCCATATATTTATGCATGAGTTCAATGGTTTCAAATGGGTTCAAATTCCTTCTCACACTCTCCAATTTCCAGCATGGGCAAAGATGGGGTCAAATTTGATGGCCATTGTCCGATTCCTCCACAGCGTGCCCCAGCCTCTCAGATGGATTACCACTTAAAATCATATTCTTTTGTTTTCCAGGGGGAATTAACAATCTTATGTGAGTCAGCATCCCTGGACAACTCTTTGTATGTATTTAGTAAGGAAATATTAAAGCTGTCATTTTCAATATGAGGTTCGCAGACCCCTGCGGGACTAATTTAAAAGGGTCTGGAGAAGATAATTAAGAAAAGTCAGTCTACTGTCAGTAGGCTTAAACCCATCGAAAAAGGGTCGACACTTCATCAGGAAAATGTCTGTGAGACAAATAAAAAAAAATAAAATCAAACCTTCACTGAAATACTAGATTATTTTTTTCCAAGGAGAATATGAATTTAAAGCAGCATAGAGGGTTGATGTCGGCATCCAGTGCAGAGTTGCGTTCAAAAGCAGATCTCAGCCTTAGAGGCTCAGAGTTTACATGCAGCAGCTGTAGCAGCACACACCAGGAGCCTTCAAATGCCAGCCCCAACCTCCAAATGGGCCAGTGAATCCACACCATTCCCAGTGCTCCACAGCCAAGGTCAGCACCTCATCGAGCTGTCACTGAGCCTCCACCTTCTGCTTCTACAAACGGACAAAAGGAGGTAAACATGTCACCTCAACACCCTTTTGAGTTGGAGTTACTTTCTGGATCTCAGTTTCTTTGGAGTTGTGTATCAGAGGAAGAAAATGTCCACCACTTTGAACAAAAACCAGACTGCCTGTGCCTCATCTTACCATTCCTTTGTCCCTTAGGGTGGGGTGGGACAGGCTGCCTGGCAGTCATTTTGTCTTTTTAGAGACCTCTTTGCCCAAGACAATAGGGCATGAGCACAAATGCAAACCAATGGTGCCAGAAGTGGAGACCAAGCTCTTCCTGGACTCACAATTGATGCTTGTGGACTTGACTTTTTTGGAACCAAGGAAGCCACCACGTACTGACCTGAAAGTATTCAGAGCTATGTGCCAGATCTCTTTGTAAATGGGATAGAGGATCCCAAGTCACTTATGCTCTTTTTTAATATACTTTCCACTGCTCATTATTACTGCCAAAGCTCCATATGATATTCAGCTGGAAAACTCTACAAATCCAAAATGCTCTGTGATGATCAAGCAAGTCTTTTAGCACAGAGTTTGGTTTTATAGGTGCTTTTCAAGTAAGAGTAAAAATATACCCTTTTCCACGACTGTGCATGTGGCATCAAGACTTTTTAGGTGCACAAACATCCTTAATTTCTATATAATATATAAATGAATATATAAAGGAGAACGAATGTACAGCAAAGTCACTTATCAGATATTAGTCACAACTTCTTGAAAGAGGTATGGTATTTCTGTTTGAAGCGCACTTTAAGTACTTTAAATTGAGATACTGAAATCTCTTCAACATCATTAACCTGGACTGAAAATAATCAATAAATAATCATTTTGCTTGTAAGTATGAAAGGCAAATGTCTGATACATTAATTGTGAAACCCCTTCTATACTAATGGTTGCCATAACCTAGGGGATCGATTCCATTATGGATATTTACACAGTGACCTATTAGGAATACACGGAAGTATCATTTTTTTACATCGATTATCCATCCTTAAAACAGATAGTAATGTATACTTAAATGCATGGATTGCAAAAATCATTTTTAACCTTTATTATGTACTCTTCGTTGAAAAGGAAATCGTTTGAGCATCATGGTTTGAAGGACACAATTTCAATTTATGTCTTGAGAACAGAGGACAATTATGAATGCACACAAGAAAAAATTCTCTGATTCATAATAGTTGAGTGAGTTACCCAGAACACAAACGTTTCTAATCTGAACCCAACCAAACAATACAAACAAACATTGCTGGGGAACCATAAAATAAATACATACTGCACAGCCACAAATTGTATTGCCTTTTGAAAATGCCTGAAGCAAGATTCCCCTTCTGAATAGCTCCAACATAAACTCTGATCAGTATGGCTGATGCTGGAGGCAGAACATTTTAATTTGACAGACCTCTCCTGTGGCAAATTCCAAAGTAAATACCTATCAGGGCTACTGGGGAGACAACTGTAAATCCAGCCATGAGCCCCACCAAAAGCATCAAGGTTACACGGAAAGGCACCTGAAGGAGATCACCTCCAGACACCACCATCTGCACTGGTGCCTGACAGCCCTTCTGGTGTGAGGCAGGGCCACTGTGTCACAAGGGAAAGGGAAAACCTCCTCTTTGTGCCCCAAAGAAGAAGTCCATGGGTTACGGGACCAGCTGTGAATGAACAGCTGGAAACAGGAGCAAGGCAGTTATCAAGGCTCTGAGTGAGTCAAAGGCTGCTGCAATGCTGACGCTTTCTGTCTAGAGAGGGTGATGAAATCCTATAGCCCTGTCGAGGGGACATGAACATTCCGACCTGACAATGATGACCATTGATACCTGGGCATATCAGAAATAAATGGAGAGACATTAACCTGGGACAGCAGCTCCTTTGTAAAAGTGAGGTCTTGTCATCTTCAGGTTGGTTTTACAGCCAAAAAGGAAAAACAGCTTCTTTCATTTGGCAGTAGTTTTAGCTTTCACCGGAAAAGTTTAGTTTTCACCGGAGAAAAGAAGGAAAAATAAACTAAGGCCTCCTAGTAAACAAGCTGTCACTAGGTTAACCGAGCTCCAAAAAAGGCATGTAGTACCTACTTTTAGCAAATTCACTTACTGATTATCAAATCAATTTAGTGATTCGGTGAAGTGCCCATCATCCCTCAAGGCTGTCGCCACACCTGACAACAAAACCTAGGCACCAACTCCTCTCTTAAGGACATAACATGTGTCAAATTGAAGGACCTATTCAAATCACAGCTCCCTGCCAGTTCTGATCTCCTCCTCCATCTCTCATGCCATAATCTTCTTAAAACAAACAAAACCCACTGGTTTTGAAAGTGCTGGATTTTCCACCTACCAGAAAGGTGGCACAGCAGGGACAGCAGCAGCCCCGCAGTAAAACGCTCACCAAGAGGCAGAGGGAGCAATCACAGAATCACAGAATCACAGAAAATCATGAGTTGGAAGGGACCCACAAGGATCATCTAGTCCAACTCACCATCTAATACCCGTACAGCGACCAAGAGCACATCCCAGAGTATAATAACAACCTAGATGCCTCACAGTCTAGCAGGCCACTCTGAGCCGGAGGGGGCCCAGGGTCATCCAGCCCTCACCCCCCAGCTAGACCAGCTAGACCATGTCACTAAGCTCCTCGTCCAGTCTTCCTCCCAGATGCAAGAAGGGCAGCCACTGCTCTTTAGAGTCTTTATGATAAAAGGGACTTTTGGTTTATGTTGTTAGATAAATACGTCTTTTTCAACATGAGCTTCTCCCTTGCTAGGGAGAGCAAATATATATGGTGCAATCAGGAAAGCAACTGCCCTGCTGAATGTCTCCTGTCCTTCCCAGCAGCAGTAATTAAAAATAAAATCTCCAGTCCATCTGAATTCGTACAATGCCCATGCATTTGGGGGAATCTGGTGAGTACACAGAGGAAGCAGATTTAAATCTCAATCTCTCTCTGTACTTATCTACAGGGTACTTAACTGCATGAGCATTATTTCTACCATGCACACGCTATTTCTGGGTCCCGGGGTGTGCATCGCAATCCCACAAATAGTTTCCCACAAGGCGGAGATGCGGACTAGCAAAACACATTAACAAGAAGAAGCAGCATCATGTTTAACCCCCCCAACAATTTGGCATCATTAGAGCCTGGGCAGAATCTCAATCTACAAAAGAAAAATCTCAGCTGTGCCCAAGCTCCCCCTCCTCTCCTCTCCATGAGGTCAGCAGAGCCAGCATCATTGAAGCTCTAAATTCAAAATAACTCTTGCACAAAACACCCTGCCATTGTGAGCATTGCAAAGTCTCAGACTTGTTCAGTATGAGACCCCATTTTAATCTTCTGAACATTCTTTCTTTTTAAAGCATAAGCAGCTTAAGCTCACTGAGAATCTTTCTTCAGCAATCATGGTAGATACATTAAAATACAGTAAATGAAGAAGGCCCGATAAGGCTGTAATGAATGCATTATCTCAAATCCCAGATTGCTATAACTTTCCAGAAGTAAAGAAATCAACCTAAGAACAGACTTTAAATACTGTTTCAAGGATAAAGCATCAATGTATTGATCTTATGAGTGCTATTATCAGATGGCTATCTCTGGGTGTCAGGTGAATCCATTCAGTGCTAGAAAGCCACACCAGGCCTGACAATTATCCTTGCTAATTATTTCTCTCCTACTGCCCTTTTCCAGATCTCGCTTCTGACTGCTGCCAAATTATTCCTTGTAGTGTTACCAAAATGTTTTCTACCTTCTATCTTAGTTATAATGAGAAAACACCTGAACTAAGTCTCCTAATACTGCAATAATGTCAGAGATCATATATGGATATATTGCTAACTTAAGTGTTTGCTAGGAAGATGTCTTTGAAATGAGAGCTTGCTCTTCTTCTACAGAAGAATTTCCTCTGACATGGTCTCACCTTCAAACTCCTCAGAGCTGAGCCCTGCATTTGAAATTTCATACGGTTCATATGTATTTCATATTTCTGTTCTTTAAAATGGATTAAGACAACAGCTGTTCGAGCTGCAAGAACTCTGAAATTGCTGTTTTCAATTTCTTGAAATATGTACTAACTTGCAAGATCGTAAACCTGTATCCTGGAAATACAGCAACTCCCTTCCAGGCTGTGATCAGTACAGGGACACACAGGTCAGCCCACATATCCTTGCTACTTCAAAGGGAATGGGAACAGGAAGGTTTTATCAGAGGCAACATAAGGAATAACCATTTTCAGTCTTGACCAGCTTGGGTCTTGGCCTTGCTACTACCCAAGTGTCTGATATATCACCATATTGTTCAGTGGGAGGGCTACCAGGCCTTGCAGAAATGGTCTGCCAGCAACAACAGCATGTAGCTTCCAGCATTACTTTGTAAACAGCCTGTGCTTCAACATCAGTTACTGATATGATTGAAGGAATCTACCTTGGGAAGCGAGGGGAGTATTAGATGAGGTTGAAGAGAAAGACATGACTATGGATTTGAGGATGGGTGACTCCATTTATGTTCAGGAATACTGGGTTTTATCTTTACTTTCTTAAAATTTCATCTTTTGAATGCAGCTCATTAAGTGACTGCTCACATGCCTGGCTCCCAAACAGAATGAGAGCTCTCGAGCAAAGAATTTCAAATGAATCTTTTTTTAAACATCCTGGTTATCGCCAATCTCCTATTTTGAAGTGGATGTAATGACATTTCTTTCTTTTAAGGGATATTATGGTCCTACCTGGAACATGCCACCTCAAGATTAAATGTGTCACTCAACTCTCAGCAAGCTTCTTCTCAAAGAGTACAACCTTACCCTAAGAGGATCTAGACTACAGTGAGAAGAGAACAGAATTCCCCATTCAACCAAGGATGATGATTTTGTAATTTTGACTACTCATCTGTGTGTAGTTTTGCATTTTAAAAAGTTAAATCTGATACTCTTTAAAAATCCTTGAGCGTTGCATGCAGGCAGTGAGTATTGAATTTGTTATCTTATTTGTAGGCACAACCAACGCTGAAGGAATGGAAAGGCTTGATGCAGGTACAAAAATCAACTTAAATCACCCTTACAGCAATCTAGTTAAGGTAAAGATCAAACACAAGTAGTACTGCAGCTATGAACTTCAAAACACAGAATGTAGTTAGAAAGTATATAAAGACAAAAATGACAAAATTCAAGAAATTCAATCCATTTGTAGCATCATCAAATCCCAAAGATATATCTCCCTTTCAAAACAAACATAATAGGTGTACTAGTGCATGCTTTCATTGTTAAATTACACTCACTACTCAGGGTGAGCAAGTTTGCTTCTCCACCCTTTGTGTGGTGCCTGAGAGTCTGTTAAAAAGTCAGATTTGCCCCCAGTCCCAGAGAATGATTCATCCTGAACTTACCAGGCAGACACTCTCAGTCTTCTTTTCCAGGACAATTAACAGTCCCCTCTGGAGAAACTAATGCGCTTTTGGCAGACCAGGTGTCAATTTCTGTGCTTGAATAAACTATTAACAAACTGTTAGACCTCTGCAGGGGGAAAAGATCCTTCCTAGCCGATAATGGTATTTCTAACTCTGGTGGGAAGTTTAAATTTGTATTAGACACGTGTAGATCAGGAGCTACATTTGACAAAAAACCCTACTGAATGGTCAACAACCAATGAGAGCCAAGCCTTCCCTGTGAGATATACTGTACTAACAAACTGCAGTGAACATTGGAGGCAGCTGCAGGCATTTCCTGGAAATAGAAGCCCACTTCCCCTCCTCTCTGAAGCCAGAGGATAAAGGAAAGCCCCCTCTGTGGACAGCCAGCCTAACTGGCGTAGTGATAGAAAAGGGCATTTTCAGCCTTTCGAGGAATGTGCTGAAAAGCCCAGCCATTTAGGATATACAGAATTATTCTCATTAAGCCAGGTAGGAAGCAAGAGGACACATGTATTCAGAGATACAACTATTTTCCCCAAATGGTTTTATCTTTACAGAAAGACAAGAGTCTCAAAGCATGAGCAAACACATACTTTTTTTCTTGTTTCCAACGTCTTGACTGTTATTTCATTTCTATCAGAGAGTAAACTCTTGCTGCGTTTTAGATCCTTTTTCAACTTTAGTTAACCTTCCCATCCTGTCTGGAAATACAATGTCTATGAACTCGGGAAATAACAAAAACGATGCTCATATTGCTGCCTGATCTCTTATATCATGTGAAGTTTTATTACAGAAAAAACAAAGCATTTCATCCCTGCAAAGCCTGTGGTTGAAGCAGCAGCAGCACTGCTACGTCCTAGAGCAGGAGTTCCAATGGAGCAGGTGCTGCACAAACCCACCAAAGAGACAATCTTTGGCCTAACAAGCTTTTAAATTCTGTATAAGAAACAGTAAAGGGATTCAGGTGGGAGAGCAAAAAGATAAATATGATAGTACTGATCAGCACGGTCCCAGTGAATTCAATTCACAGCCTGCCTCCCCTTAGAATTAAAAAGCCTTTCGGTGACCTGCATTATAAAATTAGTTCTAATGAAAACCTTTTTTGGACACACAAATAACCAGACAGCAAGATGTGTCTTCCTTTCTGGGTTACACAAGCATTTGGTCGTCATCCCTTAGAATGCAGTTCTTTAACACGTGACAAAATGGAAAAAAAAAAAAGTATTTGAATAAACGTACTGAGTTTTTTCACTGCAAAAAACACGTCTGACGTAATTTATTCTCTTGGCACAAAATTATAGCAACTGTTTAGAATTCTTCAGGAAAAGAAAACCAAACAAAAAATCCAAAGAACTAAAATGCAATCAGTAAAGTACCAGTATAATAGACAATTTAAATCATTTCCTGCTTGCTGCCTTAAATCATGATTAACATTGGTGAAATCTATTCCCATTGTTCAAGCCCCAGTGAAATTACTTCCAAGGGAAATACTGGCCAGCAACTACCAACGAACCCATTAAATATATTAAGGTTTTGTTTTGATCTTTTTGTGTGCCAAGGAAACATTATCACTTCTTAACACATTTGTGCAATGTTTCTTTTTTTTTTTTTTCCCCCCAATATTATCTTCTCTCTTTGTTATTTCCAGAGGATCTATTAGGATAACTATGAAGCATCAGAGGATATTAGGATCTATTAGGATAACTATGAACATCTTCAGAGTCCCAGGACCGTTGGAGCTGCTCAAAAGAAAAGGCAGTGCTGGGCACTTACTAAGCTTCACATGTTCCCAACCAACATCCCAGGACTCTCGTGTGTCGGCAACCCAGCACAGTATGGCACAAGAACACCCTGATCTGAGCCCTCACTGCACCACAGCTCAAAGCCCACAGCCCAGAGACACTGGGGGGACCTACAGCTCACCTCCCTGTGAGCCTCACATGGCTGCGTATTAGACTCTGAAAAAACTGCCTTCCAGCATCTAAGTTCCCAAACTTCAAAAGCTCTGAGCAATTCTGGAAAACTTGGCCACCTCAGTCTTAAACAAGGACTCTTTTCCACTGAGAGCATCAAGCAGCCTTTCAAAAGCTGCAGGAGCAAATTTCTTTCGCAGCACTATTGAAGCTCCATACCTGGCCACACTAACTGGTGTGGTGCTCCTGTCCAAGGTGTATTTGCACAGAGGGATGCTGAGGTTCAGCTGAGTCCACACTTCACTTCTAACTCAGGTTAGAAAGCATCCACTCACAGCCTTCCCTACCTGTGTCTACTTCTCACCCTCACTGCTGGGGAAAGAAAGGTGATGTGAACATGCCAGAAAAAAGCTCCTGCTGAACATCCCTGCAAATCTATCAAAGACCTAGGCTGTTTCTTACAGCTAGGGCCAACTCAAGTCACCTCTGAGTGAAACACTTCCCCTTGCTGGAGCCTGCCAGACACTCCATGGTAGCTACCTAACCTGCTAAAGCAGCAGATAGAGCTATCACCTGCTGTCTTCTTACTTCTCCCATAATCAACAAACTATTCCAGAACAGAGTTTAGCAAGCTCGCATAAGTATTTTTTCCCCATTTTTTGTCATGCTGAGTGCCCAGAGCAAATGCCAGTAAATCCAGTGGTTTAAGTGCCTGGGAAGACCAGCACGTAGAGCTCACCTTTACAGCTGGGGAGAGACAGTCTCATTTTTCTAACTCAGACAATCCCACATTTCAAGTAACAATCCTATTGAATCTGCTACCTTTCATTAAAGTAGCTCTTACAACTCTGTCAAATTCTCCAACCTTTGTATTGATTTTTTCTCCTATTCAAAATAACTCTCCTTTACAACAAGAGCTGGCTGTCAGCCTCTTATCTCTTATTTTCACCCCATCTGATCCTCCTTCTCCTTGTCAGTCTTTCCAGATTCCAATTAATCATGTAGAAAATCAGGGATTTATGTTAAGAAGAATGTACAACTCTTAGCTCATCATTAACATACTGTAATTGCAGTGTAGTGCTACTGCCTCTGACCTTTTCAACAAGTCAGTGGAAATCCTTTGGGCAAAGCAGGACATTCCCAGCCAACGTGAAAAGAGTTATACCTGGTTCATACTACTGGATGGTTATCTAAAAATAAACCTCTGGATGCATGGTAACAGTAATTACTGGGGCCTGACAGACAGCAGGAAGATGCAGCCATAAAACAGAACTGCTGTTACATCCCTAAATTTTGTCTGGGTCTCTACACGAATGGTCCCAAGACACGCTAACCCCTCCACTAAACATATTTAATTTCAGACCATCCTCTCCTGTTTCTTCTCAATTGTCATGGGACATTC
This sequence comes from Pitta sordida, assembly GCA_013390025.1. NCBI lineage: Eukaryota > Metazoa > Chordata > Aves > Passeriformes > Pittidae > Pitta > Pitta sordida. The sequence goes on along the minus strand of WEKX01025313.1, from coordinate 351,868 downwards.
AGAGAAAAGATCAGCCAGATGGAGACTAAATATTTCACTACTACAAGATGGAGCATTCTGCACTAAAATGGAACCTTGACTACAATAAAGTCATTAATTAAAGTCTCAACTGATTCTTCTGTCAGTATATGGGAGGCACTAAAGACAACTGCGAGGAGACAGTGTACCAGCTATACTAAGGAAAATAAAACAGTAAACCAGACAGTGATAAGATGACGTTTAACTTGCACTACTCACAGTGAAACACGATGGAAACTCAGTCATGTGTTCAATATATCCATCCACTTTATGTTTTTAAAATTATGACACACTGATTTGCTGACAACGAGAGATCTGTACAAGATTTAAAAGCAACGAAGAGCAAAAAGGAGTAAAGCCTAGAGACTCCAAGAATAAAATGTTTACTGGAGATAAGACAAAGATGCAGATTTGGCTTTTTAGTACATTGCATGTTTAGAGTACTCTATGGCGATCTGGACCCCCTAAAGACTGTGGGGAAAAGGGAGACACAATACTGTAAGAAAACCAAAAACCCACAACATGCTAAGTGTCATTTTGAAGGAAAAAAAATTAAATGTGAAAATCTCCAAGCCATTTCCTTGTCTGAATGATTAAGTCGGGGTGCTGTAAGAAATGCAGATGGAATAAGCAGAGCATGTTAAATTCTCTGGACACTCTACAGCACAGACAGTATGAGCATGGAGCCAAATTGTCACTCAGAATTTCACCAGCACATCTCCCATCAAAGTCACTGCGAGCTCTAAGCATCCCCTTGTAAGTGGGGATTTGGTCCTTGGAGAGAATATTACAGTAAAATTACTTCAAACAGTCATAGTCTCTCACTGTGGTATATTCCCAATGGTCCTCTTTAGGTCCCTCTACCATTTATTGACTTCTACTTTGCTTCATCTTGCCAGACGGAGGTAAGGAAATATGAAGAGAAATGAGTAACAAAATATAAGGAAATAAAACACTGGCTCCCTGTTTCACAATTAGTTTTTACTGTGCTTGAAGCCAACCAAAGATCTTTGCAAAATTACAGTTACTAGATATGCTGGATGCCAGAAATAATAAACCCAGCTACTACACAGGGTGTTAGTTCCCACCTGTATCCCAGGAGAACATACTGTGACACTCTCATCATTTAATGTCGAAGTGTGTGCAAACCTAAACAGACTCACAACTGCACCAAGAGTAACACTACAGAATAGAAATAGTCCCATTTCCAACATTAGGAAGTAAATATCCCATTCACAGGTGGACAGAAGGCTGGACATATACTGTAGGTAATTCCAGGTATGATAGAAAGTCTTAATGTTCAGGATAACACAAAAAGCTCCCAGTAACTAGTCTCAGTTTAATCCCTATAGTAAAGGTTTCTGTGCCCTGAATACCACACATTTCTTTTACATTAATGGCACTGATTATCATCTGATTAACATCAGAAGTCAGTGATACGAGAGGTAGGATAGCACCCAGTGATAAACTTTGGCAAGGTTAATTCATTCAGATTAGAGCAACTAACTGTAGACCTAGACCACACTGAAGTTAGTATGTAGATTCAAAGAGAAAAAGGAAGAAAATTAAAGTAGCAAGAACAAAGACACCACTAAAACCTGGAAAGCTTACAAAGAAACACACTTGAAGAAGAGAAAGAATTGTTAATGCAAATTATTGTTTTGTAATAATAATTTGGTCAAGTGAATCTGTCAACATAACGTAAATGCTTGTTAATTGACATGAAAGGGTGTCAGCTCTTCATTTTCTGCTGGGATGGTTTGTAAGGTTTTCTTGGGGTTTTTTTGGGATACTTTTTTTAAAAATGGAAAAGAACTTGGTATTTCCAAAAAATGCATGTTGGTACTTGTGGGCATGAAATCACATTGCTCTTTCAAAATGTCAAATTGATGTTCCTATAACCAATTTGGCCTAGAGAGTACAAGTTTGTTCATGTATGGGTAAAAGGATGAAGTTTTTATGGGATATTGCAGCGTGGTCCTTGGAATAAGACTCTCATTTACTAAATAAATGACTCTATAGTACTGTATAATGGCATTCACATTATAACTGACAATTAGCACCATTAAAGAGAACACTCATAAACAGCCAAAGCTCACATCAAATTAACACAGTCATGATTAAAATCACTCTTCTGATTTCTGCTCTTCACAGAAATAATCAGCATTTTGCATAAAAATTAGTATGAAGCAGTTAAAAAAAATTAAAAACCAAACCAACAACTGGTTATGCTGGGCTGGTGGTACTGCACTCCACCAGCACAGCTCAGCACTGCCACGTCAGCTCCTCAGTTGCTGTGAAATGTTAAGCGTTGGGTTTCCCTCGGAGCAGGGAGCCCACACGGAGCCAGTGCGGGTAACCGGTGCGGTGACACGGGAGATTAAAGTGCTCCAATTACTCTTCTTGGTTCTAATGAGGGGAACCTGGGTTCTCTCGTGGCCCGAGGGAAGCTCATTTTAATTTTGTCACTTAGCCATTTAAATGGTTTCTAACGTTTGCATGTTCATTTATTCTGCTGCGGCTTCAGAAAGAGGAAGAAAAACCTGAGTAATTATAGCAGGGAAGAACAATAACAAAATACAAAGGAGTCAGCAATTCATTAAAATTTAGAGAATGCAACATTAAAAACTTAACTTGGAAAAAAAAAAAAAGAGAGAGCTCTTCTAAACTGGCACAGAGCCCATGTCCTCATTAGGATTCACACTCCGCTCACACAGCAATACAGTAATGGTATCGCTTTAATCTGCAGCATCACAGCACCAGTTCCCGGCCTCACCCAGATGTTGGTGCTAAAATGGCAAGAAAGAGAGAAAGAAGAAACTTCTCGCCAATGCTGAGCAGGCCTGGCATCAATCAGGATCCTGGCTGTAGATGGAAGTTTGAAGCCCAGAGACATCCCTGCTCATGAATGCTACTTCAGAGACACACAGACTCGTAATGGCTTCATAAGGCTCAACTATTACCAGGGAAAATTTAATCAATAAATAAGCCATCAAGACCTTTAATGAAAGAATACCATTACATATGCCATGGTTTAAAAAGGAATCACAATGAGCTACATACGCATAAAAGTACTGCAAGATAATACGCCTTTGATCCAACATGCCTTTAAAGCAGGAAACAAAAGGATGTTCTCATATATCTTATCTACTAATTTAACATATAAATCACAAAAAAATATGATCCAGATGGGCTTCAATGAAGGAAACCAATTAACGTAGACAGCCTTACCATCTGACACATTAGTTGTAATAATAAAACCCAAACAACATGGTCAAACAATAATGCTCTGTATTACATCTGACATTTCTAATTAGTTTCTGCATCCTTTTCAAGAAAAAGGACTACCAACAAGCACTTTGTTTCCCAGAGGAAAAAACTTCTAAACTTAATGTGCACAGAACTCAGTCTTCGGATGAAGTTGATCTATCGGTGCCCCTTTGGGATGTGCTTTGGAACTAATGGGTTTTGCATAGTTCACATCTGGTTGCACAATTAGACACAGACAGAGTTTCCTTTCAGCTGCATCACCACTGTAACTGCTGCAGACCTGGAATTCCAATGTGCTTCTTTAAAGCTTTTCCTATGTCCATGGGCTCAGAATAATCTGAATGATTTGGGCTTTGCTTTCTGCAGGATAGACTTCTGATTTATCCTTTCTACAGTCTTCCTAGAAACACCACTTCTCAAATGAAGAACAATATTTTTGGCACAGAACTCCCAGCATCAGACAATTAGGATTGCATCAGGCAGTTGCAAGCTGTGTTACAATTAGCATTACAAATTAAAAGCCCCACCATGCATACATACACAGTTACTGCTAGAGAAGTCTAATCCTGACTATAAAGACTGGGTTTGCATGCATTCCCAATAAAGACTCAGTTTCATCACCTTAGACCTATTGGACCCTTCAAAATCCACCAAGGGAAATCCTTTTCAGCACATGATTGAAATTTAGAAATCTTGTGTAGGAGGCAGATCACAACAGGGAAAGGCTTGGTTTGGAAACTGTTCTTCCTTTACAAAAAAGTAAAGGAATGGCTGAGGGAATTCTGTTAATGTAATCATACCAAGGAACGCCAGAGGCCACAAGTCCATGTCATTGCAACAAGCACAAGTAATTCGCAAACTTACGTTTTCATTATTAGGATTAACACTGAACCTTTCTGATACAACTTATTTTGTGCAGCATTCATAAACAAGCAACAAAAATTCTTAAAGGCAGACAAGGCAGTTTCCTTTGAAATAGAATTTTGAAATGGAAAAACTTAGTATTGCAACCAACTGAAAAGAAGATTAAGGCTTCTTAAGCCAGAGTAGAAAAATTTCTTAGGAGTTTGCTTATATCCAAAGCACAATAGCTTCCATTGATAAATGAAATCATTTATTGTTTATCATATTTCATTGATAAATGACAGCCAGCATCAAATAGCCTTGGCAACATCAGAAGGGGTTTATGAAGTGGAAATACTATTTATGACACAAACAAGAAGATTCAGGCATCTTTAACACCTCCACTCCTTGAAATTTCAGAAGAGGAGTTGACTGTCTCTGAGACTCCCTAAGTGCGCCTTCCTGAGGTTTACAGATACCAGTATTGCCAACTGAGACAGACATGGCAGCATGACAATAACTTTTGGGCTTTTGCTCCATGTGGTCTGGAATGCCCCCTTACAAGAAATCACCAAAGATGTTGGAAAAGCTCAAAAAAGAATATAAAATCTCTGCCTCACAGAAAATCCAACATACGGGTACACAATTAGGAGACAAAAAACGGCTTCTAATTCTTGTGTGATAGGGCAGTGTGACCAGGTAGGTGAAAAACTGAGGCTTGGTCATGCATCAGAATCTATTGCAACCTCCCTTTGAGCTTTGGAAGTCCTTTCCCACCTCCCGAAAAATGTGACTTGGGTAAAGCCACACGTAATGCATTATGGCAAGCTGGTGATGTTAAGTAAGTTCTTGCCAGACCCAGCTGCCAAGACAACCATTTCTGCCCACCCCTGAGCTTTCTGGGCATGCACATTCCAAAATGCCAGTCTTCCAAAAGTTATCTGCTACTGACAGGCAAAGGTAATCCCAGATAACATCTGCCTTATCTCACCTTGACTGTGGAGTGAAAACTACCAACAAACTCTGTTGACACACAAAACACTGCACTGACAACAGAGCAACCTGGGACTACTTGTCACAAGCCAAGACCCAGTTGGACCAGGCTCCCCAGCAGCCCTGGGACTCTCCAGGCCATCTGAAGGCCTGTCCCAGCAGTCAGCTGCAGTCACCCAGCCCAGCGCTCCGAACACGGCCATGTTCCCAGGGCAGTGTGCCCGAGGTGGTACCTCACTCCCACTGTGGCACAGTGCCCTGCTGTGATCTCCAGGCTGGGGCTGGAGCGGGTCCAGCTGACTCCAGCACAGGCAGAGCAAACACAGAGCTGCTTGAATGGATCTGTGTAGAGATCCCGTTACTGCAAGGCCAGGGGTGGCACCTGAGCCCAGGTGGAGAGAGAGCCATGTACGTGCAAGGAAGCAGTTCTGATGATCTGCAGCAGTCTCAGCCAGACGGCTCCCAGAGTGCTGCTATTTGTTTGCAAGCATCGTGGGAAAGGAAAGGTTTGGAGGACAATGAGGTCACTTTGAGGATATTTGTAAGGAGATCCTCCCACACACGGAAAGCTTATGGAAGAAATAAGAAAAGCGGCTGTTTGCAACTTAACCCACGGTACACGAGAGCTGGCAGAGCCAGCAAAGCAGAGCTTGGAGCTGACATTGCAAAAGCACATGAGAGATGATAGATAGAGTGCTCTGAGGGCCGGAAGGGCCTGTAAAGTGATATGTTCACTGAAAGAAGCATTGCCCTATTTCACAGTCGCCTCAAACTACAGCAATACATTCTGATTTTGTTTTCTCTGAGCACATAAGCACATGTCTTTCCACTCACCTCAACAGGGAACCTTTTGCCATTGATGCTGTGCTCAGAACCAGCTGATCCGTTGCTTTGACCCCAGTGAAACTCCACTTTCTCTGCCTTGAATCTGCCTGGTAACCCGGCACCACTGACAAAATAATCGTCCTTCAGCAGGATAGCAACTGCACACACAGAACAATAAAAAAGACACTCTTAGCACATTTTTTAAGAAGCATTTACAGTTTTTGCTCATTATATTAGACTACTTCTTTTAATGTAAGTGAAATGTTGGGTCATCATTTTCCTCTTTACAGGGATTGGCTCAAAAAAAAAGTCTACAAGTAACGCTGGCTAATTATGGAAGTGATTAAGAAGTTACATCAACTACAGAAAATCCCAAAGTCCAAATTTCTCAAGGATTTTTTGCCCTCCTTATTAAACTTTGATTAAAAATTATATGGCAAACTCCATCAAAATCTGTTTAATGTGGTTCCAGAGAGTAATAGCTGACCACAGTCCCTGCCCTTATAAACCACTGAACCACTGTAAATCACAAGTCAGGAAAAGAATGGCTCCTCTGTTTCTTGGATTTCCTCTATTTTGTTCAGGGGGATTCCTGTGCCCTGTCCCACCTCTACCACTGGACATGGTGCTTTCCTGAGCTTCCCTGCTCCTCATCTCTGCAAAATGGGGAAAGTGACAATAACATTTTTGAGACCCACTCATGAGACATCCTCCATAAGAACTGGATTTTATTACAGTAACTGGATTTTATTACAGTAACTCTGACATTATTATTACATGATTCAAAAAGGGTCAAAAGGACCTTCTTTGTATTTTCTTTTCAATTCCAAAAGCCTTTGTATTTTATGTAACAATAAAAGCTGTAGGACTAAATGGAGGGCAAAATCATATGGTGGAAGTTGGTACATGTTACAGGGGATGTCTGTGGTTCAACCAAGAACTGATTCCAGCTTGCAAAAAATTCCTGTCTGCAGGTCTCACAAGATCACCTGCCTTTCCACATCTCCTATTTTTGATACACACAATTCCTAACAATTACTCCCTATAAAACCCCTTCTTCTCATCTCTTATAAAACTGTTGCTTAAAAACAAAACTAAAATTAGAATTTTGTTTCTGTAAAAGCCATTGCAGATCACTGCTTGTCGTGCCTACAATCCTGTGTTTAAAGTTTTGGGGTTAGTTTAGGGATTTTGTTTTTTAAATGGAAATAGCAAAACCCACAAGGATTTCTCTCTGTTCTCAAGCCAACTGTGTCATTGCAATAGGAACTTTAATATAAATCCAATCTTATTATGTAAAAGGGAGGATTTTATTCACTGATGGAAAAACCTCAAAACCAGAGGGGGAAAAAAAAGAAAGCTACTTGTGAAATAAAAGTTATTCCTCTGCTGGTGACTCAGTGCAGGCTGTGCTGCAGGCCAGGCTTTGTGAGGACAGGCAGTTGGCTACAGCAGCCTCTTCGAAGGTGCAATTTTTCCAGACAGCTCAACTCTAAACTGTTTATGTCAAAACTATCTAAATGTTAAAATTGAATGAGATGTTCAGATGTTTCTAAATTGTGCCAGTGAAATCACGGAGCTGTTTTCTTCCATAATTTCTGCTTCTTTCGGCACTTCTTTTGCATCCAAGTGTTTGTGTGGGTGGTGCAGTATTGGCTATAGGATACTGCCTGTGTCAGTCAGGCTACTACTGGTAGTCACTGTCTTCTTACACCAAATCTGTGAAATAAGTGACTGAAAGCACCACTGCTCTCTACCTCCCTTAAAAAATTCCCAATGAGCTCAGCAGTACTTTAAATGTAGTGAAAATGTTATTCAATTAGTTATAAACTCCATAGATAAAATGGTAGGAGATGCAGAATACAGGAAAGCGGATTCACATGCATCAGTTAAAAACCTCTGTGGAGATTCAGTTGCATCTAATAAATATTTGATGGTTCCTAAATAATTTATGGCTCTGTCAGGGGTCATTTTACTTGTTTTAGATGAATAATTAAAAGGATAATTAGGAGGATGTACAATCTGAAATGTTCATCTAATTGTTCATTTTACAGTATTTCTTACTCAGCTGAGCTGTACGACACATGTACCTATCACCTTCCCAGCTTAGCTGCATCCCCTTACTGCCAGTGATTTGGAGGCTTCCCTCCCTTTCATGTGACCTCTAATATTTACAACTGAAATAACCAAACAGCCCCTTACTGGGCTTTGGGAGCCCCTGCTTTTATCCAAGTCCTTCTGTAGAGTGTGAGGAATCAAACCCCAAAGCTCACTAATTTAAAATACTATGTAATTGTGATTACAAAATCAAAGAAAGTTGCGTGCAGGCACCAAGACCCACAACTGTGTGATGCCATAAGCAGGTACAGGGCTGGAGTTGGATGCTCATCATCCTTGTGAGAGCAGGAATAAACCTGGACTCAAAGCACCTCTTCCTCTCTGCTACTCAGGAGCTCTGATGGTCAGGACCAGCCAAAGTGAAGTACCTTACATAAGAAAAGTACATAAACATATATATGGTAGAAATTTTCGTAAGTTTCTCTAAGCAGGAGTTTTTAGAAGTTTTCAGTGACCTAAAAAAGGGGTAAAGTGGCAATGTGTGTTCAATGCTGGTGGCGTTACTGCTCCCACGTGTTGTCTCCCATGGGGCAGGTCAGGTTCAAAGGAGCCTCGACAGCCTTAGGCCCAGCTGACATTTAATTATAAAGTGACATAAATGAAAACAACTAATGCAAATACAACTGTGAAATGTGTGTGTACCGTACAAGTGATCTTAACACTAGGGCCAACTACTATGGTGATCAACTCAAACCCACATTAGTGCCTTTGCCAATGTAATTGTACACAAAAGCATTTCTCGTTGAAACAGGAGCTTAATGAATACATTTCCATTTTCTGAATGAAACACTGTTTTCTGTACATTGTCTGCCCTTTACCTGATATGGGGTGTGTGGGAAACACAAAAAACAGGAGAACAAAGCTAAACAGCAATAACCTCTTTACCTTTTAACATTTCAGAGCATAAAAATAACTCATTGTTCTATGCTAAAAAAAATTACTAGGTCCTATAGCAATAACAATAACCCAAGTAACACATTTCCTGCCAGTTAATGAGTGTTAAGGTTAAGGGCCTTTGGCTTTCCCTGGGACCCCTGTCTCTTTTAACCACTCATTAATTGCTGAGAAATGCCCTGTACATCCGTCATCATTGCTTAAACAGTTATTTAGTTTACTGTCTCTGTCAGTCTGCAATACGAAGGTCTCATGTGGCCATCTGCTCCAAGACTCTGCTGCCAAAATGCACTGCAATTTATGGCACAGCCTACCTCTGCCTTCTATCCACAAGCCAAAACATCCTACTTGGTTTGCTGCTCTAGCACTTACCACCTTAAAAACTAATCCCAAGCAAGTTTCCTCAAAAGGTCATAGAACCAAGAAAAGGAATGGCCCTTGATAAAACAAGGAAGGAGTTAGGAGCTCAGCAAAAGAAATCGAGGCTGACAGTAAGGCAAAAAGAGTCTTCATGTTACCAGTAAAAGGCCGTAAGTTACCAAGAAAAGTGACAGTTACTGTTGCTCTGTGAAGCAATAACTTGTCAGCAAAAATCCATACCCCAATGGGCGAGGAAATCAAATATAGCAGCAGTGCTAAAATCACCCAACAGAGAAGACTGAAGGATCAGCTTTCATTGCCAGCTGCACAGAGACTGGAAAATGTGCTGGCACATTTCAGTTCAACAGAACAAGGTTCTGGCTTGTATTAGCAGTACTGTGGCCAGCAGGACCAGTGACCGTTCCCTTGTACTCAGTGCTGGTGAAGCCTCACCTCGAATCTTGTGTTCAGTTCTGGGCCCCTCACTACAAGGACATTGAGGTGCTGGAGAGTGTCCAGAGAAGGGCAACAAAAGGCACAAGTTTGATGAGGAGAGGCTGAGGGAGCCGGGCGTGTTTAGTCTGCTGAAAAGGAGGCTCAGAGACAGACCTTATCATCTTCTACAAACTACCTGAAAGGAGGTCTTAGCCAGGTGGGGGTCAACCTCTTCTCCCAGGTAACAAGCTTTAGGACAAGAGGAAATGACCTCAAGTTGTGACAGGGGAGGTATAGTTCGCATATTAGGAAAAATTCCTTCATCAGAAGGGTTGCCAGGCACTGAAACAGGCTGCCCAGGGAAGTGGGGGAGTCACTGTCCCTGAGGGATTTAAAAATGTGTCGATGTGGCACTTGGGGTATAGCTCAGTGGTAGGCTTGGCAGTGCTAGATTAACAGTCAGACTCAATAATCTTAAAGGTCTTTTCCAACCCAAATGATTCTACAATTCTAACACTGTTTCCTACAATATGTGCAGCAATGCTACTATTACATGTACAGTATAGTGATAGCATCCTTGGAAGAACAGCACCCTCACTTTTTCCATGGTATTTCTAATTACATTTATTGCTGATTACCACAAACAGTCTCTGTGACCACAAGGGCAGGGTTCATAACATGAATAGAATAATTAAGCACCAAATTTCCATAGCATTCAACCTTGCTTGAACCCCATGTTGCTACAAAGGGCAAAAAAGTCAGGATGTCAAAGTAAACAGGAGCATTTCTTAGTGAAGTTGGAAAAAAACACCTCAATAATGCATCAAAAACCACAGCTATGCTTGGTGGTGGGTTTATGTTAACTGGATTTGTTTTGTGGTGAAAGAATGCAGGATCACAGCCTGCCACTCCATTTCATCTGAGGGGCAGTAACTCTCAACTCCTGCTAAGATCCTGAACCACTGGAGCCGGATCTGAAGTGCTCGCTGGACTCCAGGTCGTGGCTCAGATCCAAAGTCCCCTGGAAGCAATGGGTATATGTGAGGTCATGCTGCAAACTCACAGAGCAGGTACACGCCCTGAGTTTGGGTTTTGCTAGCAGACCTCTGGCTAGAGGCACGGTACAGAAAGCACTATAGAGATGCATGTCAGATGTTAATAAAGATAAAAATATACTTCCAATAAATAAAATTGAATTAATTAGTGGTTTAATCCAATTCCCTAAAAATATTTGACCTTGTCAAACGAAGAGGGTGGCCTTGTAATTTCTGCTTTTTACATTTTTAGAATTAAAGAGTAATCAAATGCATGCGGCTTTGCATATAAATCAACCTTGACCTTTCAGTGAACTGTTTTGGTAAAAATAAGCAGTACTCATGCCTGTTCTTTTTTCTCTAAAAGCCAGAACAGACAGCGCAGAAAAGGATTCTGTTCAGTGAAGAATATTGTGCTATAATCATATCAGAAACACATTAATAAGCCCCCTCTACTCCAAGGAGTTATTGCTCTTTCTTCTCTAAAATCTTCCAATTTCTAAGACTTCCCCTTTCCTTCCCCCTGAGCCCTGCATCTCAGCATTCTTTTGGATTAGATGTTACAGCCTCCCAAAGCTGATAATTCAAGGTTACACCTTGAAACTCTTACAACGCCTTTTATTCTGAGGAACAACTGACTACCAAGAGAATAAGTTTATACTGAGAACAAAAAAAAAAAAAAAAAACAACCACCCAAAACACCTTAAAATACCCCTCCTTAAAATCAATCTGCAGAACTAGCTCTGCACAGAATGCAAAGGCAAAGGTAAGTGGCTCCTACTGGAAAATTATATTAAGCAAAAAAGCCACAAAACCCAAACAATAGAACAATGAAAAAGGAGGAGGGTGGAACATGGGTTGAATTTTTAACTGGCTGCATGCAGGCTACGAAGACAAGTAGAAGAGAACATACCCGTTTTCCCTGTGTTTTTCATCCAAGTCTTGTTCGAAGATTCATTGTCAAAACCATCAAGCTGCAGTTCTTGATATTCATCTCCAACATGGGCCTGATGGTCTATGATGTCTATGGGAGACTGGTGAGACCCTCCACACTTCTCACTGGAAGTAACCCAGTGCTCGGGACCATAGGTACCTGCCAAGAAATACCAACGTCAATTAACATTCCAGTGGCTGAACAGTGCTGCATAACTTAAGTGTGAGGATGAAGCACCTAAACTCTCCAGGTAACTCCACCGCAGTTACACATCTCGCATTTGAAGGAGGTTAAGACTAGTAAACTTATGAGGAGATTGAAATCCATTGGCTTTGTGCTGTGCTCCAACTGCCTCTGGCAGTAACGAACAATGGCCTTTTAAAAAAATTACTATTCTATAAAACTATCTGCAGTTCCCAAGCTTCTCTTGTGTGTGTTATCAATTAGCATGGTGCTATGGGAACTTCCCTAAACCTTCAGCCTTAATATATTACTATATAGTTTACCTTTCCACACTGGGCAAATAATGTAACAGCTACACATTAACCTGTGTTTTCATAATACTCTGCTTAGATAATATGATCTTTATTAATGAGCTCATTTCTTCTGGAGGGTTTGAAAAAAAGATAAAAAGAAAGAAATAACTAAATGTATGTTTGTTGTCATCTTCAAATTTACTACTGAAAAAAAAATTACTCTAGATGGAGAAAGTAAACAGGACAATGACTAGACAGGAAGACACCAACTCTCTTTTGCTGCTATTCTTACATGAGTTTTCTGGTTTTGATGAATAGTCTTTTAAAATAATACCAAAAAATAAAAGCTTTGAGGCAAAGACCTTGTCATTTGCACCACATGTCAGCTCTTGATGCACTAGAACACTCAGCAGCACACTAAGAAGGATCCTACGAATTTCAAATTTTCCTCATGACCTCCTTCTCCAACTCTTAAATCGTATTAACAGAGACTAAGAGATTATCTTCCTATGAGTATAAACAGTGGTTTAATCTCCTGAAACAACAGCACAGAGTTCTTACAAAGCACTTGTTGCTCACAGTTCTTGAAATGCTTTACAGCCGGGATGAGCAACATTATTCTCATGTGGACAGAGGGAAATTAATGGTTGAGAAGGGAAGTGATTTGCCCAAGCTCAACTACCCAAACCAAGCTGAGCCCTGCTCTCCTGAGCCCCATGATGTCACGCCTGTGTCATACCTCTGAACTACACAGTCTGCTTGATAGGCAGACTGCAGTAAATGATGCACTAGTGTGCATTTATTACCCTTGCATCTGAGAAGCACGTGTAAATTCAATTAGTGCCATCTAAACCCAGCAGTTGGGAAGGCCAGTTTCCCTGGACCCTAGATTTTAATCTCTCTAGCTGCAAAATGCATTCACACTCTCTTCCTGTGAGCTAATGCAGGACACTTAATCAATAGCAAGATTTTGTGCTATCCTCATCACACACAAATGCTGTCGGGTGCCCAAATAACAACAAAACGTTTGACTTTCAAGTACAATTAGACAAAATCGCAACATCCTTAAAAAAATCATTTACATCATCTACTCAGGTGAAAAATCAGTTTTGTTCATCTCATGGTTCAACTTGTATTGTCAGCAAAAGCGACTTCCAGCTAATTTCCCAATGTACCACAGCCAAGGAGAACAGAATTATTAAAAACCCTCTGTGGGGCAAACCAAATGTGTTCCACTCAAACACTGATATTTTTCCCAAATCAGGATGCACTGAGTAATTGGTTTGCAGTGAATTAATTAGAAATTCAGATTTACTTTTCATATAACCTTGCATCTACCCCATGAAATTTGGGAATTAGCTTTAAAATGTTTAGCACTAGACATAATCAAACATGCCAGCTCTCATTTTTTGGCTTTGTTATAAACAAGGGGTGAGCTTTTCAAAAGCACTCTGCTCACAGAGGCTATCGCAGTGGTTTCAGCTGTGCATTCAAAAGGAGCTGTGCACTCAAATTTTTCTTTTTTAAGTATTCTGTGTCAATGGGGAATTTACTTTTTTTTTTTTTTGAGTAGGCGGATTTATTTTAACAGGGACTGTAGGGTTCCTTCCATGCATCTCGTCACAATTTTTCATTTACTTATTTATTTTAAGTATCGCCAGCTCTCAACCTATTTGCAGTGAAAACTTCGTTGTCAAAATGAATAAAATAAGCCATAAGGGTAAACAAACAAATCACCACGTTGAATTAAAACCTCAAGTGACTTAGGTACCTGGATTGACTCTTGCTGAAATGTAGTTTTTCACAGACCTTTGAAGGCTTGTGTCATTTTAAAAAACATTAAGTCTGCTAGTTTTTTTTTTAATTAACTTGCTTGAATTAATTTTGTAGCAATAAATTTCTTTCTATAAATACAGCAGCTTCACTATAATTTACAAATAAAAGCCTAGCAGTATCTTCTTCCTTCACGTGACAGTGTTAGTTCCCATGCATAAAATGTTTCCATTGTGGTGCTGAATTACTAAAGAAAAAAAATCTAATGCAATGAAACTCTCCCAGCAATTCAAACACCCAACTTGGTGCTGGTGCTGTGACTCCAACTCCTGGCATCCCAAATTACAGCCATAAGCTCAGCTCCGATTTAGAGGTTCAAGACCTGCTAGTTAAAACCAGAGCAGAATTTTAGAAATGGAAAGGTTTGCCATTAATTTCTTTCAGAAGTTTTTGATATGTAAATTACTACAAGCAATATGACCCACACCATTATGGCAGCAACTCTAGACAGAAATAGAGGCCACGACCCCAACATCTCCATTCCCAGCAGTGCAGGAGTGGGGCCATCTCAGCTTTAACAATGAGCACAAAAAGGCGAAGGCAGGCTGGGCAGGCAAGAGGAAAACTTTTCAGTTTGAGACCAAACTAAATTACATACTCTACACAGGAAAAAAAAAGCTCAACAACCTCCAAAATGTAATCAAGAATAGTGCAGTGGGATTCACTTATTCCCCGGTAGCCATCAGAAGGTTCAGGCCTAACTGCCTGCTTCTTTCCATGGACACTCAAGTGCAGTTTTAATTGAAACTGATCTTCCACTGCAGATTTCAAATTAATTCTTCTTCAAAGTGTCTCATGCTTCAGACATCCTTGCTTTGCAAAAAACCCCCTATATCATTAGAGGAGGAAATAGAACACTTTTTCCAAGCTTGCAGATATTGATTACCTATTCCTTCCATCAAAGCACAATTGCCATTCTGCACTGTATAAATCTCTTCAGCGTTAGACATTTTATAAAGTACTGAGAATTATACCATTAATCATTTGCAGTTACACCTGTCTTGCTTTATTGAATTCTTTGTTTTTTAGAACTTTAAATAAATGCTTTTAAATAAAAACATGACACTAAATAAAGACTCTGTTTCACTTAAACCTAGTAAAAAAAAATAAAAATCTGGTAATTCCGTGTGTGACATTTACCCATTTGAAACAGAGGAACTCATGGCTATTTGTATTTCATTTTTCCAACAGTAAGCATGGTGGCTTTAATCAAATAAAATTTTGAATGAATCGGAGTTGGCCTTTTAAGGCTGATAAATAATTCGGTTTTCAAAAACCCAAACAAGTTAAGAGCCCTCACCTGTGTTAATAAATAATACACATTTCCACTGAGATGGTGGGACAATCTGCAAGCAAAGGTAAACATCAGATAGCCCTTGCCTAAAACTGGAGTATTTGATGCGGGAGCAGCACAGAAAGAGAATAATAACTGATAACATCTGGCATTTTCAGATCTGGAGGTCAATGTCCTGCCTCCAGGAAACCAGGGGCTTGGGTACAGCAGCTAAATGCCCACACTGGGGAAGGAGAGCTGTATTCAGCTCGTGGCAGCAAGAGGAGATGGGGACTGGAGAACTGAGTGATGGGACAAGCCTGGGGGGCTGAGGAAAGCAGTAAGGAAAGGGAATTCAACCACAGGGGTCCTCTGAGTGTTGCAGAGAGGAGGTTACCCTCTCCCAGCCTGCTGCAGGGTGTTTTGTCACCCTTCCCACAACACAGAACCACATGGACATTTGCTCTGTTCCCTGCCTTGGGCTGGTACAAGGACAGAGCATCTCTCAGTGCGGTTTCAGTGACCCCAGCCCTGCTGACACCTGCCCTGTGCCCAGCCCAGCCCTCTCCTCAGTCTGACACTCCAGGAGCAGTTTGGGTTGCAGCAGGTTCTCTGGGGACCTGACCTGACTCCTCAGCTGAGATCAGGGACAAAAGGGCCACAGGCTTCCAAGTCCTGAAAGCAGAGCTGGGGTCAGGGACCTCAGCAGCACCTCGGTGTCTTACACACAAAGCTTCAAACAGCACTTCAGGCCAGAAATGTTATCGCCCATCCTTGTCAGAAACTATCTGATGCTTCCTAGATTCCTTTCTCATGCAAAATCTTTCTGTCAATGACTGCAGTATCTTTAATAGTTTTTTAATACACTGTCTGCTCTTTAAATAGAATCTGAGATTACCTTTTTCCTCTTTTCACTGTACAAAGCAATGAGCAGTCTTCATTAATGAAAACCCATTAAAATAATGTATTTTGACAAAATCTAATTAAAGTTTGCATGAAAACTTCCACCCCACCAAAAAATCAAATATATTTATTTTTCTCCCGCAATCTTTTGTATGAAACATCTGTTATTAAAAACACTAGCATTTCCTTGATTTTATGTAATTTAATAATTAATGGATCAGCTACTCTGATACGAACTGGTGTGTAACATATGCCTTTACACAACCCAGATACAGTTTAACAGATATTAGCATTTTTGAGTAATATGGTTTTGATAATTCATTCCTAAATTGGGAGAGAAAAATAAACACCTTTTTTTCCCTTTTTTTTTTTTTTAAATGCACTGGTTTTTTTAACATTTTACAAAAATCTCAATTTATATTCCAGGTCTGACATGGAAAGAACTAGTTTAGGCGTTTTAATTTTTGAGGGTTTTTTATTATTTGTTCTTCTTAGATTTTTTGTGGGGTTTTTTTAAGAAAATGATATCAGATAAATCTTTTCTGTACTTGATGTCTCTTCACTTTTCAGTTTTGAATTAAAATTATATTAATGATTCCAAAGCAACCAAAACCCCTCTCTTCTGCAATTAAAGCTAATTACCTTGGTCACTGAGAGACAATTCATCTGTGGTTATATGCAAGGCAGTTATTTACAGAGTCATAAGAAAAAGGGCACTGCAGAAAGGCTTCTATCCCTGACTCCTCTCCCTCTCTGCTTTGTTCTCACTGCATGGACAGGAATTATCCTCGTACAAAGACATGACCTATACCAGAGGCAGCAAGTCCCTGGCTCATATAAAGTAGCAAAGGCTCTTTTCTTGCTGGGTTGAAGGATGTGGGACCAGCTCATCCAAAATAGGGCAGACCAGTGGTCTGGTTTCTGCATGGATGGCAGCGGTGTTTGGTCAAGTATGTTAGTGATGCCAACCAAGCAAGTTACCTCTGATGTCTACCACAGCTTGCCTTCCTGCTTAAAGCACAAGAAACAAAAATCAGAAAGGATTCAAGTGCTTAAAATCCAAGTCTTATTTGAAAGTTCATGGGGACACCTCTGGCACAGAATTTCTACAAGTATCTGGCTGTTTCAGCTATGTGACAGTACTGTGCCACTCAGAGCAAGTGGGTATAAAAAAGAAATTTCAACCAGTTACTAAGACTGGATGGAAAGAAACAGCATTTCCTCTTAAAACAAAAATATCCCAAGCTTTGCTTGTAGAGCTCTAGGTGGGCAGCTTAAATACTTAGAAGTCCACAGCAGGTAAGAACCTCTGCAAGTTTTCTACACTCCGAATTGACAGGGATGCTTCTCTTTGCAGAGTGGCAGCTGTGACCTGCCCGACCATCTCAGCATTTAGCTGAGCAACACTAAACATCTAGATCTCTGCCTCTGAGTCCCTGTCACACTTGAACTGCTGCATCATGAGCCAAATATAAAGAAACGCCAAAAAGAAATGTCACCACCAGTAAACAAAACCAGTTCCTTTTTTTCCACACTGAGAAAGAGCAAGGAAGCAGTGCCCGTGCTCAGCTACAAGGCAATGAACTTCAATAGGATGTTGGATTTTCAAACAGGAAAAAATTGCTTTAAACAAACAAATATCAGTGAAATTCACCACGGGACTGAATGCATTTTAAGATCATTCAGAAATCTCAGTCTAGGGCTTCTCTCTTGTTATGTGGGAACAAAAATACTGAAACTGTCACCTGATGCCATAAGATCTCATTGTTACTTTTTGCCATTTAAAAAGATGCTGTATCAATAAGTCCAGCAAGGCACAGGACAAGGTGCTTAAGCCACACGAGCAGTGACAGGAGGCAAGGCACTTGTTGAAGATGCAGACTGGCTGAAAAATCAGTCTGCCTTTACCCTCTCCTCTCACCTCCAGTCCCCTCCTGGGAAGATGAAATAAAGTGAATCCAATGGGATGAAGCCTAAAGACTGCATTTAGATATAAGGCCAAAAAGAATTATTTGAATGACATATCTCTTGCTGAGTGATTTAGCATGAGGCTGAAGAGGTAAAGTTATAAAAATCAGTGGCATCTTTCAGGGTCTTCCCATTGCAGAGAAAGAAAGCAGTTTGTTGAATCATTATATTAGGGGGAAATATTGCTGAAATTATACTGTCTTGCTCTAAAATGATGGTGTACCAAAATCAAAGGCATGGAGAAGGAGAGCCTGTAGTTAAGAGTTCACAGTGCTGTTTTGAACAAAGATTTCCTGCCCTGAGGGAGAAGGGCTTTTCATTTTATTATTCTCTGTCATCACTCTGTTTAACATGAGACACTCGTGCTTGCAGAAAATTCCAATTACTGCTTGAAAAATGAGGCTGAATACCAAGAGCAAGATCCTGAAGAGCTTGCTGGGACCCAAACAGGTCTAAGCATCATCCAGTTTGCAAGCTCAGTACAGAGAAGCTTGTGCAAGGCATGGGAGACTTGTAAACAGCCAAGGAGAGTTTTTTAAGAGCCAAAAAAATCTGGAAGGAATTTTCCCGAAGAACAATCTCTGATAAGGGTTATCTTAACCAGCAGTTGTTGGAATGAACACAAAATGCAGGAAGATGGAATAAAAAGGGGTTGGATTTAGATAACCTCTGGGCAACCACTAGCAGTGGCACCAGAAGCACCGATGCCACCACACCTACAGCACTGCCCAGCCATGTGGCTGTAGAAGGAAAGCTGATCTTCCAAACTGATTGTGTCAGTGATACTGTCACACTGCCAAAATGTGGCAGATGCAAAGAAAGGCTTTAAATCATGCTCCTAAATATAAACTATCCTATAATGTCTGCAGCTTTTAAACCGAAAGACAGTGACGTGCATGTTCTCCTTAAACTTTCATATCCACAGATGCTACAGCTATTGCTGCATTCTTTAATTAGACTTCCTAACCTTCAGTTACCTTTGGCAAAGTTTTTAATGCTTGTTTTCAAAATCTTTGTATTCCTTAGTGTTATACATGAATATACCTCTCTTGCACAGCCACAAGCACAGTGGGTTTTAATATACATCCCCACATGCACATAGGCTTTCTGCATCATAAGTTTGTTCTTCAAAAAAGCATGAAGCTGCCATGAATCTTCTATGAAGTTCCCACTGTACCTATCAACCTGCCAGCTGCACAAATGTATGATAAATATCCAACATCAGGAAACATCAGGACCTTAAGACTAACATTGCAGGAAGCTCAAAGTAAAGCAGAGTAAGTGTAATTACTAAAACAAGCTTCTTCCATAAACATTTCAAGTTTTAGCATTTGTGAGCTGAGTAATTTACCACCACACAAAAGTGAAAACGGTACTAACTTTAGCTGTGCTGGCAAGATGTTTGGGGATTTTTAAGGGGTGTCACACACAAGAAATTTCTGACAGACTTGCCTAATGACCTGTTGAGTTTTATAACTAATATTTCAAAACGATTTATATTGAGCACAGAGCACAACAATATCAATGAAATTATCATGCAGAACTCACTGAGTGGGAGGATAAATTGTGGTTTTGAAGGTGGCTCATGGTGGCAAGTGACTGAGACAATGTACATCTACATCCTCTGTTTATTATGATTTCCTACATTTTTAATAAATTCATCTGACATCTCACATCATTCATTTCATTACTGCCAGAGGCCTTTTTAAAACTGCTCACCCTGAGCTGCATATAATAAACGAGGTGATAACTTACAATATAAGGAAAAAATAGGAGATTAATTCATAAGAAGACATTGTAAATTAAGTTTCTTCTATTCCTATACTACTTGAGTAAAGTCCCATGAAAGCTAGAGACAGACATAAAAATAGATTTTTTCCTAAATACAATTTTAAAAAGTATAAATTCTAATGGAAATTACAGAATGAAGATGTATTATGAATCAATGCAGTATCTCGGTGACAGCACTTCGTGTTAGTGGGAGGAAGACATATATTACAGTAATGGGTGCCTTGGACAGGGCACAAGTGTCTTGAACAGGTCACATCCAGGACAACTTCCTCTGTCAAAAGGTCTCCGCTTTCACTGTTCTTTTTTTCTTTACAGGTCAATAGCTGTATAATGATGGACCTGGGCAGCTGGAATTCTTGTATTACCATAGTGCCCTATCACAGGAGAAGGAAGAGAGGCTCCATTCTTCCATGTACACAACAGCAACCAGCTCCTGCCTTAAAAAGCTTAGAAGCAAACAATGCAAGACAAGCAACCCAATGTAAAGCGTCTCAGACTTGAATACATGTAGCCCCCTGGGCTAACTTCCCCTTCTCTGCAACACCACGCTTCACACTTCCTTCTCCAAAGCCGACTTTCAGAGATGGAAGTAACACAAAAAATTGATCAACCAATCATGTCAATTCTGCCAGAGAGAAAAGATAAAAGAATAAATCAGTCTGGGGTATAATGAAATTAAAAATATGAAAATGTACAAGCTCATAATGTTGATGTAACCTGTGATTCCACCTGGGCTACTCCAAGGAGAAAGCACAGTGTGAATAAAGCTCTGAGAAAATAAAACCAGGTAAACAAGAGGAAGAAACTTGGCAGGAAACTTTCCCACTCAGGAGTTGTTGGATACAGGTGGAGTCCTGGGGGGCTTCAAGGAGACTTTGCTGAAAGAAAAGGAAGGAAGATGATCCCAGTTTGGCTTGGTGTTAACTGCAATACCCCTTGTCAACAACCAGAGCAAGTAAAAGCAATTGAGATGAGGGCACAGCTCGCTGCTTTGTGTCCGTGACCTTACCACCACACTGCAGGGGACAAGAAAACATGGAAGAGGCGTCATGAGGGACTGAGGAACCCTTTTCTGGTTTTCAAACCAGAGATCATGGGTTGTTTGAGGGTTTGACTGAGACCCTGCTGAAGCATCAAAGATCCTGTGCTGTCGAACCTGCCCAGCGGCTCAGAGATGAACACACTGAACGACAGTGACAGTAATAAGCCATGACATTTACATCAGGAAATCTCAAATTCCCATTTTGCTTCTCTGTCTCCTGCCTACCACCAGGAGCTACATGCTCCATTTCACTCCCTTTCATTATAAAGGGAGAAGTTCACCTGTCTCATCAGAGCATCTGCAAGGATTGCTCAAAATTTGAAGAGAGCTATAGAGATAAAAATCTGTGCAAGACTCAACTGTCCCACTACAGATCTTATTCCCAGGCTGGCTGAAAACACAGGGGAAAAAAAAAGTTCCAATTATTTCTCAAAGCACCACAGACTCTAATCCTTCTACTTCTCACATGTACCCTTAATAGCCTTGATCTCACCAAAGAAACTGCTAACGTAAATGATGCCTCACTGCAACTTAATTACCTCCAATTTGGGTGGGTACAGGAACAGAAAGTACCTTTTCTTGATTCCCATCTGTTCCTCATAACTAACCAAAGAAGCCTTCCCCAGAGCTCTGTCTGTGAAAGACAGCATGGGGTAGGGGGGGGGTGGGGGAAAGGAGGAGGAAAGATGGGAAAAAATTGTATATTTTTATTGAATTTTTGCAGGATGCAAGTTAATAAAACACCCACAGAGAGCACAGAGCAATATAGAAAGGGAATAAAGGGAGGGAGGGCTGATATCAATAAAACCTATCCAGAGGCATCAGTGGAGCGAAAGTACTCATGATTTCAGAAGAAACCTTCTACAAAAATGATTTTCACTTGTTGCTTTGGCTCAGGTTTAACATTTACAAAAACCAGAAGTGTCCTAAGCAGAGGATGAATTACGGAAATAAAACCAGGAAGATTATCTGGTGCTGATACATGTCACTGTTAGCTTTTCAAAACCCCTGACTGACCCTAATCTGACCAGAGACAGTCTCCAGACCAGGACCTTACCATTTAATCATATCACAGACAACACTGCATTTCCAAAAATCACACCTTGACAAATGCTGGCTTTGTCACAACATTCCTTTTTAGGTGAAAATCAACTTTCGCCCAACTAAGTTCTTAACAGCATTCCTGTTCCAAGAGCCTTCTCAATCCAGCTGTCCCTTTCACTAATATGCACCAGTAAAATAGCTCCTGGGAGACTTTCTGGGAGATTGCCAGCTTTTACTTAACGACACATCATGAACCCTGGCCTCAACTTCTATTAAGATTCAGTCTATGCTTCTACAATTTAAGAGGAATGAATAGGACAATAAGCAGCCACAGGGTCCAGCCAGAGGTACTCCATCAGAAGGCACTGCTTCTGTAGCTGACAGAGAATGTAACAGGTTTCCTTATTTTTGTTCTGTATCTGTCATTTCCAGTATGTTATGCTAAACAGCTTAAATTGTTCAGAACCAGCTTTAGTTTTCCAATTAGGAATGTCCAGAATTACGAAAAAAACCCAAATGCACCCCAAAACCCCCAAAGTAATAAACCTAACAAACCAAACTCATGGCAAGGACCTAATGTTCCTAAGGTGGATCTTATTCCATCATGTCCCTTCTGTCCAGATGAGTTTTAGGTGGTAGCCTCCCAGTGCTGGAGGAGGGCACTGGCCAGAGCCCCCTCATGCCCCACAGCCTTGCCCAGCCAGGACAGGCAGAGGTTCTTCCCTCCTGCCAGCACTTCCCTGTGGCAAGGAACCTTCACACAAACACCTGAGCAGCTGCTGTTGGGAAAACCAGCTGCTGCAGAGCTGGCAGCAAAGTACAGCCATGATGGATGGAGTTGGGGTGAGCGCTGCGGGAGATTCACTCCCACAGAGCTTGTGGTGCGCGTTCAAATGCCAAGTTTAAAAAAAAAAAAAGCTAAAGCCCCCAGCTGGGATAAATGTTCCTTCCTCCAGCAATGCATGAATATTTCATTTAGGGACGGTCACCCCACATTGCAGCTTGCAGGCTTTGGGCTGCAGCTGTTCCTGGCAGGAATTTTCCCCAGGGAATGTCCCTTCACCTCACTGCCGGCAGCTCACACAGCTGCCCACTGCCTTCGAAGGGAGCACCTTCACCTACTGCCACCATGGATGCTCGGGAGCAAGGCAGGTGTTTTCACACCACACTGGTGTGAGGGTTAGGCAGCAGCCAGCTCTGAACACGCTTCCCTGTGCTGTTTAGTCACAGCAGCATTCAGGCAGTCCACAGTGATATATACCATAAAATGGAATCTGGAGTGTATCATTTAACTGTGAAATCTGTAAGATATTGGATTTATATGGTGTCTGCAGAGCACATTAGAAGATCATCATCATCATCATGTCTTTTCAAGACAGCCATAATTATTCAGGCTGTTACTCTATCTCACCAGTGCTTTTCAAAAACTATTCAATATTAGCAAACTCTCACTAAAAACAATGTTTTGGTTGAGGGACTAATCTTCCTATCAGTACACAGCCATACCTGGGCTTATCTACATTACCAATTCCCTGCTGATTGAGCGGATTCATTAACAACACAATCTCTGGTGACTGAAATGAAGTCTCATTCTTCGTATCGCCGGTGCCTTGCTGTTTGCTTTTCCTTCACAGTATGCACACAAGTAATTAACTTACTATGCTCCGCTAGCTCCTGACACATTACTTGGCATAGAAAAATTCACCAGCAGGTAGTTAAGCATGCAAAATATTTTCAGTCAAATGAACTTCATAACAAAGCTCTGCTTAGGAAAAATGCAGCTCTTTCTGATACAATGCTAACACACACCACACTGCCCACACCAACAGGAGCTTCTTAAGAGGTAACAAAATAATACGGAATTTCTTTTGCTCAAGATGTAGGAAGTTTCTTTAGGGGAGAAAAACTGGCAAGCAGTAGATGTTTACTGAAAGGATGAGCAAGGAGATCAATGTGAGTGGCCCTTGTGAAAAATCTGACATAACAAGGACAGGCACAGGATCCATATGGTACAGAAGAAAACAGGGAGGTAAGAAAAAACAACAGAGCAATGAGGAGATTCACTTCAATGCAGCATTGCTGAGATTACTGGTGTCTGGAAGCAAAGAACAGTGCATTTTGACTTTTACATCAAATCAGAAATAAAAAGGTAAATTGCTATTTCAAGCATAGAGTGCTCTTAAACCTAGAGTTCTATGACAATGAAAACTCCTTAAATAAAAATACGAAATTTATTGTTTGCCCCATCCAAAAATCCAATCAGGAATATGACTTGAAATATTTGTCTCAGCAATGTCAAGAAGTAAAACTGGGGTAACATCACTGTTTTTATCTGTCCATAAGATTAAAGGTTAAGTTGCAAAGATACAGTGAAGAAACCGTGAGGGGATACTGGGCTGACCCCAGTGCAGACTGGTGTCGCTGAAGTGAGAAGACTGGCACGGACTTTGGTAACACCAGGACTTTCCCTCGAGAATATAAAGATATCAGAGCCTTGTGGGGCACTCCTCTGATCTGCCCTAAACTATGACTTCAATCTCTGTAATATTTTTCCAGAACCAGAGACCAGGAAGCATATGATTCTCACACCACACTGGTGTAGTCTTGCTAGTGCCATACAAAACAGCGTCACTTGTTCTACGGTGTCCTGGTCCTTCCTTTAAACCAAAAGTAGCTGGAACTTCAAAATATGTGTAAAAATACTTCAATAAAAGCAGGAACTTGGCTGGATAAAGACTAATTCACAGTATTATTCGTTCCAACTTTGACCTTTCATGACAAATTCTTGTTCATAAATTCTGTGATTATGTTGACCTAAAACGCTGGAAATTGTGACCTTGAAGTTCCCCTCCACATAAGGAAAAATCCTTCTGAAGTCCTGGAAAATGAAACTGTTCTTCTGCTCAGTTTTGTACAGAAGACATTTGTTTCTTTCCTCTTCACGTGCCACAAGGGATGTACCTTTGCCAAACTCAGACTGTTGTTTCAACTCATTCGGTCACAGAAGTTGTACCTCATGTTCCATCACAGCAATTTTTGCTCGTGACAAAAGAAATAGATCTGCAGAGGACAAAATTTGCCGTGATTTGTGCATATAATTTTCCTCTAATCTTGCACTGCTTTCAACTTCACTCATTTAAATGTAACTCCTGTCATACCCATCATTTTCAGTTCACCTGTTATGCAGAACCACACACTCCAACAGAGCAGCTTTTGCTGCATAGTTTGCACAGATTCTCTACTCCAGGCCTGAAATCCTTATTCATTTACAAACTGGATGTTCCTTAAACAAAATTTCCAGCTGCCTTACTGGCATATTAATGCATGGAATAGAAACCAGATTTTGTTATTTCTCATTTTAATCAAAAAATTAACTATCTCACTGGCATCCTTGATAGTTATGCAGGTCTGTAAACAGTTCACTTAACCAAGGAAACCCTTGTTATATATCCAAAAGACTGTCAGAACTTGCTTTATTCCAGGAGAAGGAACCTTAGGTTTTGTTTGGTTTTCTATGCTTACAATATCAGTAAGAAGTAACAGGTTTTCATGCCAGAAGAAACAGTTGGATAACACATACTGACACCACAAACATGAGTCATTGCACTTCATGAAGTCACCCCTCAGAGCCTTAAAAACAGTTTTCACCTTGTTCAGAAAAGGTACTGAGCATTGAAGAAATCAAATCTTGAGTAGTCATTGTATGCGTTTTTTTGATTTTGCTTCGTTTTTCAATTATTGTTTCCATGTTTGATTGCTCTCCAAATTCCAACCTTCTAATGCCAGGTCACCAAGTTTCCAGTTCAATCTTTACTTGTCTTCCAGAAGCAGATCACAAACAGTCTTTAGGAGACAGCATTTCCCCTTGATGGATATGCAGACTTCTCAAGAATGCTGTCTCTCCTAAACTACAGATAGCCTCCAAACCCCCAGATTTCTTCTTTCAGCTCTGATGAAACTTGTCAATGGACTTGCAGCATCCAAAAAGCAATGGCGGCAGGGGAACAGATAAACAGATCCAGCCTAAGTACCAAATACAAATATTCAAAAAACCTCTTGGTTTCCCCTTAGGCCAACCCTTACTAGTTTCACTCACAAAAATCCAGATACCAATTGGGTCACACCACAGACAAGAACGATTCCTACTATGCTAAGGAACGTCACCCCACTGCACCATTGCTGTTTGTATTCCTGTGTTATCCATGATCTTACGCTAAAGCCAGGAGCCTTTTGAGGAGCAGACTGACCTTCTGGTTTCATTTTGCCTGAAGTGAAACACAGAACAGATTTCAATGCATGACTGAGATTCTTGCCAGCACAAACGACTTGAGAGACTTCAGTCTCAAGGGACCACAGTTTTGGTCTCATGAGAAGGAATTACGTCCAGCATTTTAAACTAGAAACTTTCCAGGCTCTGTGGTTTCAGAGAAAAATTTGGAAACAGAGGGAAAAAAAAAAAAAAGCCCAGGAGCCAGAAGGCAAACAAGAACCTTAAAATTACTATCTTTTTTCAATCTCACCTGATTTGTTTTAGTCAGTCTCATTACTTTTGAGCAACTGAATCTGGCAGTACACCACAGTACCTGGCTTTATTGACAAATACAAAATAGAATCTAATGCCAGGGGAAATAATAGAAGAAACCAAAGTCATGAATACCCAGAGCTGGGCTGATACACACGACCCACACAGGAGTCCAAGGACCAACCACCCTTCAGTGCTTGACTTGGAGCCATTTGCATTGTCTGTATAAGCACAAGGGTGAAAACCTACAGATCTCTATTTACCTTACAACGGAGGTGACACTTACACACTTCATATTATCTAGCAATAAAGGAGGTAGTGGGGTTTTTTGTAAAATATGATTTATTTGGATGTTTTCCAGGACTTTTTTTAATGACTCCTTTAGAAGCACACACAGCACTCTAGTTTCTTCCTTGGTTGTGTCCTGTACAAGCACTTGCTCTCAGAAACACAACTCAGTGCACACCTTAGGGTGGAGATTATTTTCTAGAAGGATAGAAGCTCAGGCAAATAGTACGATTTTACATGATTCTTCTGGTCTTGGTGGTCTTGTCAGGTTTTCAGAGAAGCAAAAAAGCCAGCAGGGCTTATTCTGAAGCAAATTTTGGATGCAACTACTAACATGGAGAAGCTAGTAAATCAGTCATAGAAGTTTATTAATTTAAGAGTTACTAAGACACATCTTATTAATCTTTACTCACACTCAGCCTCCAGAGTTTACCTCACAGCTCCAGTTTATGCCTCGATTAAGTGGTTCAGAGAATCCTTGCATTTTATAGCATGCATATCATGTAGCATAATGCTCCTGGTGTGATGACTTGCACACTAAGCAGTGGATTTATAGCCGTAGAATAGACTTGAGTTTGACTCCCCATGCAGTCAGCACAAGCACTCTTGAGCTCAGCTGTGGGGAGCTCAGATCTAACTCAGCCCTAACTTAGCCAACAGTGGTCTTGTACCCAGCTTTAGCTCACTTGTGTTGTGGCACAATATCAGTTAGCTAGAGATTAGTTTCCGTTTTCAGCATTCACATGTTTTTGCGAACATTTCTTTTTATAGGCTCTGATTCAGCAAAGTACTTAAGCACATGCTTTACTTTAAATAGCTGAATAATCCAATGTCTTTTCAGCAAATGTTTAACTTTAATTGTGTGAATAGTTCCAGTTCAAGGGCTTCTCATATCTTGGACACTGAGCACTCACTTGTGTGCTCTATTCATTGCACAGATAAAATATCATTCATGGGCTTCACATTATGCATTTATTTAAGTGCTTTGCTAAACAAGGTCCTAAAGCAAACATGCCATAGTGAGAGTTTATTTAATAATGCTTCTATAAACGCAGTTCTAAACTGCTAAGCATTTTAAAATGGAAAACTAAGTAACCATAGGGTTTACTGCAATTTTTTTCGTGCCTGTACCTTGATTTAACCCTACCCACAACTGTGTCAATGTGGTCCAATAAAGCACTGGGATTACTTTTGCTCAACCCATTAGAGATGTTTGGCCTTAAATTTACAAAAAAACCAAAAAAAACCCAAACCAGCCAAACCCCCCAAAATTATCCCGTGTTAAAAGTGCCCCTGCAGAGGCTTTCCCCCCTTGCCCATAAGTTGCACAGAGCTCCTGTACAGGGGGTGCTGTCAGTGGTACATTGGGAAGAGAAAGGGGTGGCCTTGGAGAGCTTGTCTCTCAATTGACAGCATCCCCAGTTCTACTATGCATTTCATCTCCAAAGTATCGTATTTGATTACAAAAATACAACCAAAGTGTTCTGAGAGGGGTCTTTTTATGTGATTTTTTTCCCCAAGTCAGAAATACTTGGGACAGACTTTAGAGTTCCTCTCCCATAACCACTGCTCCCTTTTTACACGGAAGCTGATGAATTATCCTCCTATTTGAAGACACCAGCAGCTATGGCTTTAAGAAAAGCACAAAATACTGTGAGACTAACAATAAAACCCCCAGACCTGCCTTATCCCTTTGGGCCATTTCCATTCCAAGTGGCTCCTCACTTAACCACACAATGCAGGGCCCCTTTCCAGTTTGGTGGTTACTGCTTCAGATGTTTCAAAATACGGTCATTTAAGTTGCTAGAAAAAGAAACTGGGGGCAGGGGGAAGCTGCCAAAAGCACAAGTTTCTAGAAAGCCAATTCTCAAAATCTGTTAGATAAAAAAGGCAAACAATTAAATTCACACTTTATAGGCATCTGCCCTCAGAGCAGGACATTTCCCTTGCCGAGCATTAAGTCCCATTGTTTCAGATGAAAGTCCCTGGTCTGGGCCTGCAGATAAAGCAAGTTTATGTTCTAAGCTAGCTAGGGAAGCCAACTTAAAGAGGGTAAAAAATGTAAACAGAACCAGATGCACCTGAGATCAGAAACTAAAACTGTCTTAAAAGATAAAAGGATTAAGATCTCCTGACCAGTAGCTTTAAAATGTGTAATGAATTTAGACATTTCTTTTCCAAAGGAAGAAAGCTATTTAATGAGATAATTGTGATTAAGACAGAGCGGAATAACTATAGTGTAGAAAACTGCTCATTAGTTGAGGTTTAATTGCTCTTCTATTTGTGAAGAAGCACTAATTACTATAGCAAAAAAAGCTCTGCATTTACAGATTATTTGCTTTTATGCATGGAACAAGAATACTACCTTGATATTAAACCAACATTTCGCCAGAACACATCCAGTGCCATCCCACTGGAACTGAACCCCGACAACTGTATAACTCTCTGAAAGGGAAAAAAAGAAGTATAGATCACAGCAGGGAATGCAACTGTAGGTTATTCTGAAACAGGACTTCAATATTATAGTTATTCACTCTGGTCTCATTGTTTGCCTGTTTTGTTTATAAATATTTACCATGTACTATCTTCGTAAAATAATCCTTATTCAATGTGTACAGTAAAGAGAAGACATTAGAGATCTGGCTGTATGTTTTTCCATTTTAATCTGTATGACAATTTTTTAATTCCATTTTAACACGAGTCCTTACAGCTGAATGTCCTGAGCTTTCTTTGCCAGGTTATGCATGTAAACATTTACAGAAAAGCAGTATCCCTGCTCCTGTGGCTGCCCATGTGACACACGAAGATGAAGAGCCCAGAGGGATTCCCAATGCCTGCAGGAGAGCCGATGTTCTGGGACAGTTTGGTGACATTATAGAGTGACTGCAACATTTTCAAACCCTACAAGCAGTCAGTAATTCTTCACAGGTGTATTTAGAATGTCATTTAAAAGGTGGCTTCTTAATTGATACACAAATTAAATCTGAATGCAAGCACTGGGCCAGGAAAGGCTTTACCCTTGAGCAGCTCCACCAAAGTTTCCACGTTAATGGGGCTTTTTTGCCAGATTCACATGGCACAACATGCCTTCAAGTGACGAATAGCTTTGTGCTTTGGAATCTGAGTGGCAAAAGGCAGGCACAGGTCCCTCCTCCCTCGCAGACTTACAAAGGAGTGGGTAAGCACAGACTTGAGACCTGCAGCTCTCTCCATCAGGAGCCGAGCACCTCCTTCACAGACATTACAAGCACATAAAGCTTCAACAGGATGCCCCTAACCACTCCTGTCCCAAACAGCACTCAAGTTTATTACTGCCAAAAGAGATAGAAGGCAAGTTTCTTTGCATTTATCATCAGCATCTGGCTGAGATGAGCAGCATCCACATGAACTACAACCAATTTGGTGATATATGTATCACCTCATTCTCTCATAAATCACGGTCATAAAACAAATACTGGCAGGACAGCCAAGGTTAGAAACAATGAAAGACTTTCAGGCCAGTTTTTATTTAATTTGACTGTATTTTAAGATAATGATACCCCTTTAACTACGGGAAACATGCTCCATCTGTTCTCCAGAGCCCCTATGGGCTTGCAATTTCCTTCCATGTGCCATTCCAGATGTTACTCAGGACCCTGGAAGGCCCCTACGACCCAGGTTCCTTGTTCTCACTCCCTCAACAGCACAGGGGAAGCCTACAACAGCGATGAAGGCTGCATCAAGCCCCAAGCACACAAGAAGATTTAAATGAGATTTTAGCAGCACAGAGGGTCTTTTGCAAACCCTCGTTCAGTGGGAGCAGGTGAGATCAGCAGCATTCTGGCATCCCAAACTCAAGGGACCAGGGCAGGGTCTTCTAAATGCCAGAACACCAAGCCCAGATCTACAGCACTCTGTCTTTCTTCACCAAGTGTAACCAGAATAACCTCATGAACATGGGATAAGGGTTTGCGCTATGTGGAAATATATAAATATGCTTTTTTGAAGTCTGAAACTCATGTGAACAGTATCTCTCTGAGCAGTTTCTGGTAAGTGACACCACACAAGTAGTTGGCTTTTCTGTTTTTTTAAACCTTGCACAAATGGAAAGCAATTTTCAAGAAAAATGAAACATCGGAGATTTCTTCAGTGATGATACATGAAAATGCAGCATAAATTAATAAATCTTAGGCAACTATTTATAATGTAAATTTTATCATTACTGTACCATTCAATGTACAGAACTACAAATTTTAAATCCTGGAAGGTCCTTCTGTGATAATTACTAATCCCTCTCTATTGCTCAGGTAAACTTAAGGGAAGAGTATTCCAAAGACAAAGATAACTGTGGGGTGCCTTGATATTCTGTTTTTACAAAGTAGGAATATATTCAATATCTAAACTGTCCAAACAGACTTTTTATATTGCTTTCAATTTCATACTGCTTGCATTAATCACAATTATTCCTTTATATTTATAAAGGGGTTTTTTAACAGAATCAGCACTCATAGCATAGCAGATCCAATATTATTACAAATTTAAATAAAATCTGTTCATCATTATGGTCATTAGCTAATGGTTTTATCTTCCTTTGGGACCACAGTAAACATTAAAATTCAATTTATTTAACATTTAGTTCTCATAAAACAAAAAAGAGCATCATTTCCTTGCTACAATAACAAACTCTTGGGGTCAAAAACTCTTGAGAACCATTTTTTTTAAAAAAAAGAAGCGAACAAAAAAAGCCCACCACACTTTGAAGACTAATGTGGTGCTGAGGAAAGGATGTAAACATGCCCAGGAGCTCTTACCTGGGCCACGTGCCTAATCCTGCAGGCGCTAATTTTCCTACTGTTGCAAATCTAGGAAGGCTAGAGGTTTTCAGTCTTTTTGAGTTGTACACTGAAAAATGGCTCCTAAGGGGGTGCAGAGCCCAGTAACTGTGGATTTAAATCCATCAATAATCAGTTTTCTATTCTTAGACTCCAAAAAACCCCATGGATCCTGGAGGGTCCACAAACCCAAACCTGGACAGATAACTGCAGGTGTGGTCCGTGTGTCCAGTACCTCAGAACACCCAGAGCACAGACACCAGCACACAGAGCTGTGTTGATGATGACCACAGCTTTGAAACAGCTGTGTGAAAACCTTTGTTTTCCCAGTGATATATTTGCATCGTTAATCAAGCTCTGATAAATGCATTCTTTTCACCTAAATTGATTTTCTTTTCAAAGCTGCCTTTGTCAGCTGATTTGCTAAGCGTTAAGAGGACTGCACATCTCGCTGACTGGTGCTCCCCTGTGTATTCATTCTCTTCACAGGTTCCCCTGCAGAAGTACCATGATTTCACTGATTATTTTTCAGTAGGCACTTTGTTAGACTACTTATAAACATACTGACCTAATTGCTTTTAATTATTCCAGAGGAGTCTGCTTTTACCCTGGCTATTTGCTTCCACACAAAAGGAGAAATACTACTGTGAGAAGCATTGAAAAATCCATAGCCTGGCCTTCTCTCTGAAGCCTTAATCAATCAGAAGTTTAATGCACACTGGAGATGTTTATGTGCACGTATACATGCCTTATACAGACCTCTTTTACATCTATACCCATCTGTATATCACATAAGCCAAATGGGGCTAAGATGACTGCAAGCCCATTTCATTCTCAGTTTTGGACACACACTGGTTTTTTTAACAGCTCTGTGAAGGCTCCAAGCAAATTTGGTGTTTTCACTTTCATTCCTGGCACATGTTCAGAAAATTGTTTAAATCTTAGCTACCCAGCCTGTTCATAGTCATATATGTATTTCTGCATGTTGCCCGCATTAACAGTGCTGCTGGAGATAGATGGAAGGTAAAGATACACAGAAAGCCAGTTACTCTGCATCCACCCTTCAGCAGAGAAACCATCTTAACTGCCATAAAACCTGCAGAGTATCTCCCGTGAACATCAGGATGGGTTGAACCGTTAATCTAAGCGAATGGCTTTATGAGAAATGGTTCACCAGCAAAGTGAACAAGATGTGCAGTTCAACAGGGAAATCCACAAGGGACAAAGCAATGAAAAGATGATACATGGAAGCCTGTCCCACACACACTCCACAGGCAGCAGCAAGAAGAACTCTCAGTATATTTGGAACTGCCCTTTAAGAACTTTTTTTCCTTTTGGTTGAATATTCTAAACCCTATAATTAAAAAAAGGGGGTGGAGTGGAAAGCAGGAAAACAAAAGAAAAGAAGCAAAAAAGTGAAAATTAGAGCAGATGGTAAAGGCACCATATAACTTTCTGTTAACTCCTCATTTTGCCCTCCAAGGACTGCACAGTACACCCCAAACCACAGGATCTGAAGAGGAAATACCTATGCTGATAACAGCTTGCTGCCCAGAAGACAGCAGTATGCTGAAAGCAAGCCTTAAGCTTCCTTCAGATTTGATATTCAAATACCAAAGGAAAATTGGTATCCACAAATAGAAATAAGCTCACTTTTCAGAATATTTTTCAGCCAGAGTTTTGTGAAATGAGCAGCTTGTGTGTTATTCTTGACATTCAGTTTAATATTTTTCAGCAAGGAAAACAACACACAAAAAAAAGAGGCACTATGTAGCTTTTCAATTAAAACAAACAATTCAAAACAAAGTAACACCCACAAGATGTCTGTGAAACTGTCCCTCCTGGTACGGATAAAGATAAGGTTGAAACAACCTGCTAGTTAAGGTTTTCCCAATCTTTTTCAATAATGTTTTACAAAATAGTTTGCTTGCAACAAAGGAACTTCTTACCTTGGCAACTACGAAAACATTTTCAGTGTTTCAATCTTTAAATAACATTCTTTTGGTAAGAATCTTCTATTAAAGCTGCAAATGAATACTTCAGCACAAGACAGTATTGACAACTTGACTATGCCTTCAGTTACTGTGCCACTGCCAGTGATTGGATTATCCCTGGACTGCAACTTGATATCTTGGTAGAAATTTCCCCAAGTATCTATAGTGGAGGGATTTTTTTTTGAAAGTCAGACTCCAAAGGTTTTGCCAAATACTCAAGACTAGGGATTCAGTGTGTGAGTGCCCTGATTCACTCATTCCATTCACTCAAAGTGCAACACCACAACACCAGAAACATTCTCAAAAGCAGTTTTTCATCAGTTTTTTTACTGGAGATCTAAGCCTCAGTCCTCAGTTCTCATGTCTGACATGATGCAAGAACAATGAACAGCAAACACCTCCCCTTCACCAGCACTCAGGCTGCAGGAGCATAATTCATATTTAAGATGCAAAATGTGCTCTCTCATTAGTGCATCTTTTGGGTCTTAAGCCTTTCATAACCGCTCTTACTGTTCTATTGATCACTGCCCAGCACCGTAATACATAGTGATCCTTCAGGTTTGAGGAAAGGTATGTGCCAGTCAGGCTTATGAAGCCTATAAAACTTTTATTGTGCTTGCAACATAACCAAAAAGAAAGGGGAAAAAAAGTTATCCGTAAATTTAATTATTAGTGGCTTCTCTTCTTGGAGACACCTCTCCAGGGCATAATCTAAGATTATTGAAAACCACTCAGCTTCCTGGATCAAGGTGATACAAGTCTTTTAAAACCTCAATGGCAATTAATGGAACAATTTCCTCCCATACACGAGACTTTCCTAAACATGGTGTTGTTACTCCCTGACCTCAGCATGAACAGGCAGATTCGGAGGTGGAAGAAATGTCAAAAAATTCTGCAGGGCTGTTTTGCTATGGCTGGCACTCCTCTCCATCCACTGCCTCCGCTGGCCACTGGCAGACAGTGACTGATGCCTTATTTCAGGCATTTCTTGCAACCCTCCTTCTGAAGGGGGAACAGATGGCTCTCTTTGACTACAATATTTCCACCCTTCTACCAAACCCAACTCCTCCTGATCTGCAATTAGAAACAAAGGACGGCTGAATCCCACTATCCCACACTGTACCATTCACTTGGAATTTCTTTCTTCCAATTTAAATGTTACTTTATTTTCATCGGAAGACAAAGATCTCACGATTTGCCATGGGTACACACAAGCTGGTCTGTGGGGTTTGTACACATGCAGAGTTTATTTTCTTAAAAAGGCCAGTCTGAAGTGGACTCCAACAAATCTGATTCAGACTAGTCCAATCTGCTGAGCACATTCAGCTAAAGGAAAAATAAATTAGAACGCTAATTTGAAAAGCCAACATGTTCCCTTTGATCAGCCTCAAATTAGATATTTCACTTTCCTGTTTTGAAGAAACTTACTTTTGGAAAAGAATTAAGAAGACGCCTGAAAGAATTATTTTGTTTAGTCAAAAGAATTTTGGTTTGTTATAGATTTCAGCATCTTCTTGCAGGAGCAATCTAATGATTTTCCCATTTCCAACCTCCTCTCCCTTATTTTGCTGTTTGGCCACTGTCTAAAAAAGTGACACAACTACCCAGGGAGGATATAATCCCAGCTGTAAAAATTTAGTCTAAAGACAGAACAGATAACAGATTAGGGATCTTCTTCATTCAAAAAAACAACCCCACAAGCATTATGAGGAACTTGCACAGCTTTGCTGTATGGATTACAATGGATTCATTTTAAACAGCCTTAGCATTTAAAAGAAGGGAAAAAAATCACAGGGAAAATATGCATTAAAGTCAGGGATTATGGAAGGAAAGCAGAGTAATAACCAGATGTGATGCACTCTGAGGATGCCGTTGACATGTCTCAGTCCTCACGCGCTGCACTCCTTCCCATGGACCAGCGAGTCGTTATAAAAGAGCCAGAGCAATTTCCCCTCATCCCAAAATATGTCTCAGCACGAAGAACATACAGGTTTCCACTATGACAACTCAGTATCAACAAAGGCACAAATTAACAACTCACAATAATTAACAAGTGCAAAATTGCCACTAGCCACAAAGTTCCCTGTATATTTGCTTTATGGTGAAACATAAATCATAGTTTCCAAATAAAAGAACAACGGGAAAGAAATTATTTTGGCACCCTCTCTGTTCCTCCCCAACATTACCAATAGTTAGATCTCATTTCCTTAGAAATAATCACCAGGCTATTTAAACATTAACTTGAGGAAAATATTAACACCCTGTTGGGGAAACAAGACAAAACTGATCCAACAGCCAGTAAAGCTTCCTGTTCTTAAACAATCCTAAACTCAATATTAGACCCAAATCAGGATTCTGAATTCTCAGAAAAATACGTGGAGGGCAGTGAAATAACCCAGAGGAGCTCATCTGACATCTGGGCAATGTCAAAAACGGTGACCCCATCTCTCCCTCCTCCCAGTCCCTGGACAGAACCCCTGTGCATGTCTCATGCCCTTCCAATTTCAGAGGTATCAACATTCCCTAGAAACGCAGAGGATTTGTGACATTTTACTGCATCAAGAGTCTCATCATGTGAAATCCTTTTACAACATCAGATTCTCACATAAGCTCCTAAAGTATTTTCACAGATTAATTGAAACTGAATAAATTTCCTTGACATTTTGAGCCCAGGTAATTCACGTGGCAGTTTGCCATCACAGCTGAGCCAGCAGAGCACCACTGAGCTTCCACCCAGCGGTCAGCCAAGGTCTCCAGCCTGGATGAAGACTCCTATTTAAGATTCCCCAAGCAGGGAGAGGCTGCAAGAGCAGTATTGCTCCTAGGGCAGCAATGATGTCGATGAAAAAGAAAGAAAAAGTCTGAGGTGCAGAACCAGCAAAGGCAGAGAGCCCAGCTGGGAAACAACTAGGAAGAGAGCCAGAAGACCATGGCAGGAAGGGAGCCTTTCAGACCTGGGAAGGAGCACCTGGAAATGTGACAGTAGCATGCAGAATATGACAGGTCTGATGGGATGAGGTCAGTTTTAGTGGAGAAAGAAACACCAAGAATGTGGTTTCTTTCAGATGCTGAATTTCAAGAGGAATGAATCCATGACCCCATGGAAATTATTCTCTGCTCTTTGAGTCACACAGGATAGCACTTCCTATTTCAGAGGTTCAAAAGCTCACATAAAGCATCCCTACAAGTTCACACAAGCAGACCCTTTGTCAGCTAGAGGGCTTTTTTCCTCCTTCATTTCTGGCTTACTTTCAATGTCCTACAAGAGCAAAGGGTGCAACCTCACATAGTATCAAGGCTCCAACCTTCAGGAAACCTCATAGCCTTAGTGCTGGAAAGCAAATACACCCTAGGCTTGTACTTGTACATACTTGTGTGCTTGGAGGAGTTACCAGAACAATTATTACCACCCTCCAAACAGGGCTCAAGATGCAAGAGAGGAGGGAGAGATGGGGACAGGAGCTTTGGGGTTTTGTTTTGGTGACTCCACCTTGTTCATCAGACTTATTCAAGCCAGCACATCTTTCTCTCCCGAGCGAAATCTGTTTCTACAATTTTGCCAAAACTTTTATATATGGCAGTGGCCAGCTGGCTGCTTGGAGAGCCATGTGTCAGCGGTCCTGGCGAATGCTTAATGTGTGATATGGATCTGCGCAAACTGCAAGCATTTGGTTTGCAAACATTCCTCTTTTATGCATTTAGAAAGCAGCTAGCGAAAGGAGAGGCTTCTGAAACAAAGTCACACAACATGGCAGACAGCTTATATATTTAGGCAATTCCTTAGTGTACAAATATATCATAGTAGCTCGTCCCTTCTCCCTGGCATGCTCTGTCCTTACGGGTTTCAGGTCAAACTGTTCTATCTCTTACTGCAAAACAC
Source organism: Pitta sordida (assembly GCA_013390025.1). NCBI lineage: Eukaryota > Metazoa > Chordata > Aves > Passeriformes > Pittidae > Pitta > Pitta sordida. The sequence continues at coordinate 314,319 of WEKX01025313.1, read as the reverse complement.
CATCACCTCCTGCCCCACTGCCACCCTTGTTTATACAGAGGCAGGAATTCAACATCACCAAGGTTTCTCCACTCCCTGCTGCATGGCTGAATCACAAGAGGGGCAATACCAGCAGATGTGACCATGGGTGAGAATCCTCCCCTACCCCAGCTGATGACACAGTGACTCCTGGATGCTGCAAGAGATCTGTCTGACAAAGGAGACATCCATCCACGTAGAGGTCAGCAAGTCAGCCCACATAACTGTGGGAATCTGGGGAGGAAGCAGTAAAGCAGGACAGAGGTACACTTGGAGTCAGTGTAATTTCAGGCTAAATATTTCTGACAGTACCACGCTGGAGCAGATGTGAGAAATATATCATGAGGGTTTTACAGAAAGAAGAGCAGAAGCTGACTATATGTGAATGTAGTTTGTGGCTACATTCCCCTTGTATGTAAAAAGTGTTCGTGAAGTTTAAGGCAAGCCATCTATTTTGGGATTTGTTAATGCATTACCCCATGTGGTCTGCAGGCCAGTGTACGAGAATATATATGGCTTATTGACTAATGTCAGGGAAAATAGACTTCCCACCTCAGATTAAGTTTATCACAATCTCTGCAATCAGCCCAGTGAGCAAAAGCACGGGTGATAGATGAGCCTGCCATGGTCTCCCGAATGCCAGCAGATACCAGCTGACAAAGCACCAGGGGAAGGTAATTCCAGGCTAAGGCTGCTTGAGTGAACAGACCCTCCTCCTAACATAAAACAAATGGGCCTCCCATTGATTTCCTCTATCCTGACAGCTCTTGGCCCCAAAAACAGTCTCATCAGCCAAGCCCCAAACTAGAGAGACCATCACAGATGAGTATCAGCACCATGACTTGTCCCTAGAGACGAAGGGGAAGCCAGGCTGATCTCCACCCCAGGAAAGGCTCTGCACAGCTGCAAACAGCTGCTTCTGCACTTCTGCTCAGCTATCACATCTGGGGCCTAAGGCCTAAGGGTTTACAACCTGAGATGATTTTGGCAGATGTCTTCAGTGGAGGCAGTCAAGGGGAGGCTGGAATGGAATAAAGGTTCTCTTTCTACCCACAAGTAGAATCAATTGATTTGAACATTTTGAACGAAGATATTTCAATGCTTCAGATCAAATTTATGTATCAATTACAAAAGCAAAAGAAAATCATAATTCAAAATTGATGTCAGAAATCTGTCTCAAACACTGAAGCTTCAAATCAAAGACTCCACAATCTGTACACCACAGTGGTGCTCATTTCTTCTCATTATTTCCAAAATAAGAATTCTGATAACACTTTCAGTGAAATTCATACTTGTTTCCAAATCCACCACAAAAAAGCAAGTAAAATCTAAAACATAAGAACATACCAGCAACTGAAAGGATGAGTAGTTCATATAAACTTAACTGTCTAGAGAAGGAAACAGAACACAGTAACAGACACTGAGTCAAAATTAATCTTGATTTAAACAGGAAACCAACATAGGATAGAAAGCAGGACAAAATGCTGGTGTCCTCCGGGTTATCACTAAGTACTTGCTACAAAGAACCTTCTCTTCCTCAAACTACAATAAAGGATTTCTTTTTCTTTCATTACATCGCCTGAAAGCTTCTTAGTAGCACCAGCAGTTTGTAAAGATGAAAAACGTGTTTAATCAGTAATTGCAATGGGTTTAGGAACCGTTAATAAAGACACAAGGAAGCTCGGAGGAGGAACGCTCACTCATTCAAAGCCACTAGTGCCACAAAAGTCAATTCCATAGTTGTCAGGTATGTGACCAAATTTTTCCTGTATCCGTTATTAAACAGAAAATGCAATCAGTTCAAATTTCTAAAAAATCCAGCTACAAATGTTGACTTGCAAGACCAGGATGTCTAGTGCCAAGGTGGGATTTAAGTCTCAAATCTAAACGCTTCTTTGTTCCTACACAAAATTTTGGCCAATACTGCTACAAAGGCCAACCTGATAAACACAGGCAGCACTAAATCCAGCTGCTGTCTCGTGGGGAGCTGTAATTCATGATGTTTACGAGTTGTATTATTATGTGACATTCTCAAAGCTGAAAAATGGAAATACATACAGAAAACCCAAAAGGCAGCTCTTGCAGATTAAAAATGACACAGAAGATGGGTCGTTAGAACTGTGAAAAGTACAAGAATGAGCTACATAATAAAACAGATCAACAGTGGTGCCAGAGGCAGTGGGGATTACAGCTGTCTGCTCAGGCTCTCCTCCTACATCTGGTTACTATTATGTGCCCCATGGAAGGAGAAAGAAAGAAAAAAAGCCTGCATCTGATATGACTGCTTTGACTCTTTAAGATTCAAAAGCTTCACTGAAAGCTTTCAAAAAGCTGAAAGGAGCATGATTTATACAAAAAGCTACCAGCTTTTTACAGTCCATTTTTAGCAGAATGGACATCAGTGCTACCTGCCCTTGGAGAATAGTGTTTCCTATTTTATTTACATTTCCTCTACATTATGCTTTTAGAGTAACTTATAAATCCAGCCAATCAATTCAAACTATTTTGCAAGCATTTCAAGTCATTTCTTAGCATCAACCTGTAGGCACTTGCTTCTATGTAATTACAATCATTTTTCTGCAGAGATTTTCTTCATTCAAGTGGCTTTGCCAAGCAACAAGAAACAAAAGAATAACCATGTCTAAAAATAAGTAGAAAAAAAATGTAGGAATCCCACAACTATTGAATAGGGCCATTAGGAAGACAGAAGGGGATAAATGTGCCTCCTCATGCCCTTCATGTCTTCATTGAAAGCCCAAGAATAGTGCTGTTTAATGTTTGATAGGTATGGCTCTATATTACAGCTTAAGCTTATTTTTTAAAAAAATCCATCTTAAAAAGTCAGCATATTTTCAACTCTTCTTGGGAAACCAAAAATAATCTCGCTAGTTGGTGCTTTTTATCATCTTTCTGTTGCAGAAGCAATTTAAACTATTTCTTTAAAGAAAAAAAGAACGCATCATCCCAAAAAGTGCCACTCATAGGAAAGTATTTTAATTGTCCTGATCAAATATCAGAAAAGTGTGATCTATTTCCTTCATTTTAGCAGATAAGGTGGCATTTGACTTGAATTAACCTGCCTGTTGAAAGGGACACTGCTCCAGAGCTGCNGTTTAAGAGGGATGTTGAGCTGCTTGAGAGGGTCCAGAGAAGGGCAACGAGGATGGTGAATGGACTGGAGGGTAGGCCCTATGAGGAGCGACTACAGGAACTGGGACTGTTCAGTCTGGAAAAGAGGAGGCTCAGAGGGGACCTCATTGCTGTTTACAACTACCTGCGGGGAGGTTGCAGCCAGATGGGTGTGGACCTCTTCTTCCAGGCTGACGACACCAGAACGAGAGGGCACGGCCTCAAGCTACGCCAGGGGAGGTTCAATCTTAACATTAGGAAGCGGTTTTTCACAGAGAGAGTAATCGCATATTGGAATGGGCTGCCCAGAGAGGTGGTGGAGTCACCATCCCTGGAGGTGTTTAAGAGAAGACTGGACGAGGAGCTTAGTGACATGCTCTAGCAGGGAGGTGTAGGGCTGGATAACGTTGGGCCCCTTCCGGCTCGGAGTGGCCTACTAGACTGTGAGGGATCCAGGTTGGTGTTATGCTCTGCGTTGTGCTCTCGGTCTCCTTACGGGTGTTAGATGGTGAGTTGGACTAGATGATCCTTGTGGGTCCCTTCCAACTCATAATATTCTGTGATTCTGTGATTCTGTATAAACCCACAGATTTTTACAATATAAGCCCCAAAAAGTGGACTTGGGAAAAAGCTGCAAACTTTAAACCCCAACCATCTCCCAAGGGAAACAAAAGATACAAATGTGAGTTCCCAGCTGCCCCATGGCAACTTCAAATCCAATGTTTTTCCCAAGAGGTTCCATTTCCATGCTGGCAGTTCCGCTCCCTTTACCACTTGCCTAGTTTTTTTTGAGACTGACCTAGTCATAACCTTGTCACCTAGCAGTGGCACCAAGTACCACACAGCACCAGCTCTGCCGCAAGTTTTAGGGCTGCCTTAAAATAAAAGCAATCAAGAGCACTTCTTAAATTCAAATATCCTCCCCCCACCCAACATGTTGACGTGGCCACTAAATCCTGCTGGGTAATCTCCAGAATCCATCTGTTCCTTTTCATTCTCATCCCGAGAAACCTCCCATAGCCCCTGATTATTTCTCAACTTGTCTGAAGAAATATCCTGTCTTCTGGCTTCCCAGACGCTTGCTTCACCCCCTTCTCCCCAGAGGTTTGCTGGAAAAGGCAGCTGCAAAGATTAACCACTCCAAAGTCATGCCTGGGCTCTCTTCAAATCCCTTGAAAGAGGAAACATTTTCTCTAACAGGGAAAATGTTTAATAAAGGAGGGCGAGTGTCTTTCAAGAATCAGTTTCTTCCCAGCTTCGTCCCGGAATCAAGATCCAGCTACAGATACCTTCTAAGCAAGTAACTCAAAGTATGGCTGGTTCAGAGAAGCAGGAATTCAAGACCTACACGACCACATGTAGCCTTTCCACCCAAACCAAGAAGATGGACCATGCCTGCAGTAGAACACTGCCTTAAACAGCAACACACATTAACAGGCTGAGAGGCACTGGGAGCATTCACCAAAGGTCATCTCCAAATAGCAGATGTAAGCATAAAAACAGTGACATTTTCCTAATGACCACAAAGCGGCTGAAATTACAGGAATGCGTATCTTCTCCTTTTTCAGGTCAATACAGCCAGCATGTCTGTGCATTTAATGTATCAAACACAGCTGCACAAAACACTCTAAATGCTTCTCATTTAACTCGAGGGCTGTTAAAAGTGGTGGAGGAAAAACACAACTCTCTATTACTTGTGTTGTTGCATAAAATCAAAACACACGAACCACAGAGACCCTGAGATTTAATTGTTCAGTTGTATTCTGTTATTGCTTTATTTGTAACTTGAAGCCCCCCTGGGATTACAGCGACCATATTCTTTATAGGTTCCCACCAGCCCTCTACGTGCTCCAGCACCAGTCAAAGCCACCAAAAATCCAAATTGCAAAGAGTAGTCCACAGCAGGCTTTTTCTGTTTCCCTACAATTTCAACGTTACTACTGCTCAAGTTTAATTCCTAGATTTATGGGGATGCCAAAGGGTTAACTCTGCTTGAAATTTTCCTATCTATCGTCATTTGCTTCAAATAAAGCAAGGACTGCAGGAATTTATGATGCTCAAATCTGACAGTCACTGACTGGCTAACAAATCTTTCCTTCTGTTTTCAAAATAGTTTTGTGTTAATCTCTCAGGTCACTATCAAAGACAGTTTAGCATCTAATTTATCACCTTTTGGGCAGAGATCCATGCTGAAAAATTCACATCCAAACTGTAATTTAGTTCAGTTAATGGTCTTTTCTCAGAGGAACTGGACAATTAAAAACATATGGAAATGGAATAAGCTACCCACTTTTCAACTAAATGTTTGCTCTGTGTCTTGGGAAATAAATTTGGGATGAACAAGCTGAATTCAGTGAATAGATTAAAAAAGAGGAATGGACTGGTGTAAATCACTTGTCCTCCTTTCACATGCCATATAGCAGTATTTTATATTTATATATATATATTTTTTTTTATTTTTTTTTAGCAGAGCATCAAGTCCAACAATGGAGAAAAACCTTTAAGAAATTTCATATTTACGCAGGATTAGTGCTATTACAAAAAAAGGGGGAAAACCTTTTTACATACATTTGACATATTTATGCACTGAGATAAAGTAATCCAAAATGTCAGGTTAAACAAGAAAAGCATAAAGACAAAAATAGTTTAAAATGTGTACATCAACATACACTGGCTTTCATTATAGTGGCAATCAATCACAGATTTTTGGTAGAACTATGACATTCCATTATGCCTGGAAAATACCATGGTACAGTTGACACCTCTATAGAAACAAAAAGCTTGGAAGCATGTATGGCATTTTAGCACTGTTTCTTCCTCTTTTTTTTCCCCTTGAGAAGTGCCAATGTCTGTGTAACAATTCACAAGTGACAATTCTCCCATGGTCATTAGTGGGTGCTGGATGAGAAGGAGAACACCAAAGCCACACTGACCTTAACTGGACAGCTCCTTTGCTGCGTTCCATGCCCTGAGTGGCTGCCTTTAGCCATCATGGAAAAACGATTTGTGTAACTCACCACTAATTTGTTTGGTCATTTTGTACCTCCAAGTGAGGTACCAAATTTAATCCTAGTCTCCTTCTCGACCTTAGACACATCCCAAAGCAGTAACATCTTCCATTATATTCTAAAGGTGTGCAGGGTCACACACCTGCTCTGAGTCACCAGGCCTGTGCTTTGGCAGCTTCATTAGCAATTAAGCCGACAGAGCACAGCTCTCTCCACAGCTGTAGGACAGACCCAAGAACCTCCCAAGCGAGGAGCAGGCGCAGACAGTGACAGCCCTGAGGTTATACCTTGTTACAACTGATCATAGCCACCACTACAACAAAGAGAAACTGAAACAATAAATTATGTGATCATCCTCTTTTGCTTCTAACACTGCTTTGGTCAAAGCAAGGGACTGAATTGCTGACTTCCAGAACTGAAGCGATTACAGGTGTGCGTCCTGAGCTAAAGCTTTAACCTTCTAGAGCACAGCTACGGCAGGCCAGTGCTCCCCAGGGATATGGCAATGGGGACAGACCAGTGCACAGGCTGAATAGGATTTTTCAATTAAAACCAGCAAATGTAGCCCCTAGCAACAACAGGATAAAAATAAATAATAAAAAAGCCCACATAGGAAGGTAGTGGAAACTACACCCTTGAAATGCCTTTTGATGTTAATGCACTGCAATAAGTCTTAGTGTAATCTGCTTCATTAAATGCTGAAAGTAAATAAAAACCAGGAGCACAAGCTTATCAACTCTCCCACCTTTCAAGACTCCCTAATGCCTTCAGCCTTCCTTACCATTACATGTTTGGGGGTAGTTTTTTAGCCAGTACAAAAAGGCCCTCAAAATACTCTTTAATTCTTCTCTTCAAAGAAGAATTGATGATAAGATCTATTAAGTGAGATGAGAAACAAAGCCCAGGCTGTTGGTTCAGTATGTCCTCAGCTTACTGTATATTTCATAAAGACCAAATGTTTGATGTTAATTTTCTGTGATGCATTTTCCAATAATCCATGAGTATGAGCTTGAGCAGTGACAGAAAGAAGCATTGTATTTCACAGTCACACAGGAACAGACAGTTTTAGGATCATTTATTTAATTATGCAAATGCTACTCTTGTGACAACAAGAGACAGACTCAAGATGAAGCCATACATTGAATAATAAAGGTTATATGCAACTGAAGATTCATTACCTGCTGTGTCAACTTCAACTACTACCACATTATTATGGCTTACACTATTGTTTAGTTAAAATTGAGATAACACATCCAATCTAAGCCTTTATTTTTAGGGCAGTTAAAAATAAGTGTTCATTTTGTATGTTTTGTTTAATTGGCTATTCTACAAGAAACTGCATGTACAAATTAAAAACAAAACCCAACCACCACTCTGAAGCTAATCACCGTTGAATAAACAAAGAGGCTTTTTAATCAACCTAAACTTCACTTCTTTCCTGCATTTTACAGCAACATATACCCAGAACACACACAGTGTTTTCTCCAGCTCTCAACAATAGGTATATTAAAAGAAACTACGAAGTACCACCTCAGCAGAAGGCTCCTGGATCCCCCAGTACAAACACGATACAACCAGTACCACACCAACCAGACTCTGCTTGGCCAACACACTGAGGAGCATGGAAGAGAGCAGCAGCTGCTCAATTAGTTTTCAAACCAGTGTTCATTCACTCCGACAAACCTTTCCTGGAGCTGTGCTGAAGTCAGGAGAGCAGAAAAGACCGTGCTACAGAAATACTGCTCCTTGGTCCTAACCTGCTCCTCTCAGAGTGCTGTTCTGACTCAAATGCAAAGCAAGTATTCACGCCGTGAAAACTTCAACTCCACAGGGTTCCCAGCACAGTGATGAAACAAAACATGACAAGATACGGAGACACAGGGGCAGAGATGCCTGAAGGCAAGACCCACATATACGGTGGAGCCATCCTAAGAAGTGACTTCTGTTAAAAGGGCTGGACCTTTCTCTCTTACACACCTACCACCCCCTCCACTGCTCTGGCTGCTGGGCTGAAATTGTTTTTCCTGAGAGGCATTCTTTTCAGAGGCTCCAAAAGGGTTCAGATGATCAGAGCCATCACAGTCCCAGGAGAGTCGGCAGCACAGGGCTGGGGCAGAGGACAGAGGTGTGCTTTCCAGGGGTGGCACAAGCTTGTGTTGGCTCAGGTGCACCACAAAACTGTGACTCTAAGGTAATTATATTTTAAAATGTTCCCGCTGAACAAAAAAGCTTTTGCATGTAATGGAACACTCCTTTGCAACTGATGGACCAACAGAGGATACAAGGTATGTTTCAGTCACACTTAGGTGTTTAAAGCTTAAACGCTCATGCACTTCATCTCAGGTACCACATATTCCATGAGACTGGGCAAGAAAATAAGTCCAACTTCTGCAGCAAAATTAGTTTGTCCATATTAACCAACTATCTGTGGCCTCAGATCTCGAGCTGTTTAAATTACAAGATTCAGGGGTACTCTAACATGTAGACTTGGCACCTCTTTAATTAGTATAAAGTACTGCTTTTCAATATGTCCCAGTATATAGGTGTCATGCATAAATACTTACACTCGGCTTTTCTTTTTTCATAGAAGAATGTTATTATCAAAGTGGTTTTGGTAATATGCAGCTACTGCATGCCAAACACTGTGCACAAAATACTTCCTTGGATAGAAGATTAATGTGCTTACTCTGTGGACAAATTTCTTTAATGTCACTGAGGAACAAGGCAAAGACTTAAATACAAAGCACCACAAAAATCTATCCTAGTCTGCATCTTTCAGGGCTGAGAAAATATTTTTCTATGCATGTATGTTTAGATACACAGTCAGATCTAAGGTACGTAAACAAAACCAGCTTTCAACAAGATGAACGACATACAGAACACACATCTGATCTCCCGGCTTGAAAAATGCTCTCACTGCTGAACTCCCTTCTCTCCTCGCTGTGAGTGCTCATGGCCCTGCACAGGCTGTATTCAACCCAGCACAACGGCTGCTCAGGATGCAAGCGCCTGATTTCATGAAATCCAAAGGTAAGCAGATCCAAATCTCACCACAGCTAATGGATTTGGCCCTTATCTCCCCTTGCTAAAGCATCCTGAGTGCCAAGAGACTTATCTAAGCATTAGGAACCCATATTAGTATTATAATGTAATATTCATGCATTATTCTCTTGTCAGTATTTTAGCTTATATACAACACTTCAGCATAGGCAGTTGCTCACATACGGTTTTCCATCTACCTTATTACAGTTTCTATAATGAATACAAGCAGAAGTATCTGAATGCATTATCTACATCACCTGCTGAAGTTTGATGAAGAAAAGAGTTACTTTTAACCTGGGGCACTTCCCAAATAAGCTCACTGCATAGCTCAAAAACTGGCACTCAAAAACATTCATACCCAATTTGTCACCAACAAAACCACGACATCATAGACAAGAGACACAATGAAGGCCCAGCACAGACACCTAATGGTACAGACACATACCTAGTTGGGACTTCAGGTGCACTTCTGTAGCTCAGGTGCTGTGTTCAACTAATCCATGAGATTTAAATGCCTAAATCATTTGGGTGCTTTGTGAATTCCTCTATACACCTTTCTTCATCTCTTTCAAACTTGGCCTCTGTTGACTATCAAAGTCTGAGTAAAAGGTCAACAGCGAAATTCACAGCAGAACATGTGGCTTCCTGAGACTGAGATGGGAAGCCCAGCCCAGGCCAGCAGGGCTACACCAAATTTCACCAGCCATAGTGCTCACATCACAGCACCAGCATTTCAATTTGTCTGTCTTGACAAAAAGAAAAATGCTTAGAGAGTTTTACATATGAACAGACAAAAAGATGAAGCACCTCGGGTCCCTCTCAAGACTGTAGGCTTCCCATACATCTTCAGATGAAAGCACAGCTTGCAAGCAAGGGCTGAGCAGGAGCATCCCTCTGTCAGCGTCAGGCACCATCTCAGCACAGCACACCAGACCTGCAGGGCTGAGAGAAGCCACGGGAAGCGCAGGCGGCTCTACACTCATTGCTTAAACACTATTTCATCCCAAGGTTCCAAAATGATAATAGACTTTATTCTAATTGGATTGTCTGCAATGAGCCAATTTAAGTGCTAAATGCTGCGAATTATTCAGCATGACATAGCAATGCAATGATCTGAGCCACTGCAGGGCAGGAGGCTTCTTGAAAGCTACAGTTCCTGAAGCATAATAAGGAGATACAAGTCTTGCTTGGCATGGCTCCACCAACCAAATTCATATTGTTTCAATAGCTGCAGTTTGCCCACTGAGCATTAACTAATGCTCTGACCTAGAATGCAAACCCTGTCAGCCAGCACACCTGATTAGGAGATGATTTTTCTCAACACACCTTTAAAGTCCATATCACTCTAATTGCTGGCTTTCAAAGAGACTAAGTACCTACGACATCCTATGTACACTACACAGGGCTGTGAAATATTGATCTAACCACAAGCTTTAAAATATTTAACCAACTTGAGTCTGTACCTTTGTCATCAGGGTAAGAATGTCACATCTATTCACAAAGATTTAAGGAACAGGAAGAGACAGACATTTAAAGCTTTAGATTTTATACTGGTGCAATTACAGCAGCATGAATTATGAGTGCAAATGAAGGACTCCTGTGTTATCACTTAGTCCTGCACATAGTGCACAGTTCAGAAGACAATTATTTTTAGTAATTATGTGTAAAGTGGTTTTCTACACATATTTCACTGTAAAATGTTTTAGGTTGCATTAGCAAGGAAAAGAAAGTAAAGAAGAGGGTTCTCTCCTGATTTAAAATTTCAAATTACACCAACAAGTTGCAAAATGGAAAGAAAGAAAAACGTAAGTAATCCGTGAATCATATTCCTGACTTTTAATACAACACCACCATTCTCCTGCACAATCACCACAAGAGGCTACCCAGAATTACCCCGAGACTTGAGAGTTTCAGAGAAATTGAGGTTAGGGGCAATCAAAGCTCAGAATCAAACAGCAGTGCCTACATTGTTGCACTTGCAAGGCATGAAGTTTTGCCCCTTAGCTGTCATCACCACACCCTGACCCTGAAACACTGGACCTTGAGACCTTGAGAGAGAAGAGCCTCAGAACACAAGGCAGTAGCGTTACATCTTGCCTCTCAGCTGGGTATGCATCTCCTTCAAAACGATTTAGCAGCACTCATCCTTAGTGGAAATCAACTCCTCAGCTCTGCAAGAATGCTTGTATCTAAGTTATCTGTCCCCACTGATATAAAAATGACAGATTTTAATACCTTCTGTCCAATATCATGCCTACTTGTCAGTGTGATGGTACGCATTTAAATCACCAACATCTAATATGAATACATCATCTGATTTACTGAACAGAAATATTTATTAAAAACTTCTGCCCTAACTTGACTTTGCTTCTTGGCTTCTGGATTTATTAGAATTAACTCCAGTAGATGAGCAGTTTACTGTATTTTATTTTCCCACATATTTTCTAATCCACAGAGGCACAGGAACATTAATTCAGGAATTGGCTGCAATTATTTTTTGCTATTCAGCTAGGGGCAGTAAATGCAAACTGAATTGGCTGCAGTTCAATGTCATTGCATAAGATTTGCTCTATTGTTCCCTTAAATGCAGATGTTAGGGTATAGAATGCTAAAACAAAACAGTGACAGTGTCATCCTATGCACTTCCTATTGGGTTCCCAGTAGGTTCAGTTTTCTTGCTGAAAATTAATATCCTTTTACCTAAGAATAATCATAGAATTACAAAATTAAGACCACTTCTTCCACCACCAAAATTTAAGGAAAGAATACTTCAGCTGCTCATTTTTCATACAGAGTTCAGAGCGTACTGCAAATCGAGGACTGCATGCTTCAAGCATTCACCTTAATCACAAAGGGAGTGAAAATAAGATAAATAAGAAATGTGACATTGCTATTTAAACAATGATTCTTTCTCTTGCAGATGTCAATTCCTTTCACACTGAAAGCACTAGAGAGGCTTGAAAAACTTGCGCGTTAATCAGGATTTCAGCACAATCCTCCAGGTTCTCAAACCAATCATCAAGAAATTCTCTTGCTCTTTGGAAACGCTGAAGGCAACAAAAAATAAGCAGAAGCAGCCTCTCCTTTTCTGCTGTATTTGTTCAAGATCATTGTTTTGTCTTTTAAAAGAAATGCAGATGACACACTTCTACTGTTGTCGCCTTTTTTTTTTTTGTGGTGGGGAGAAGAAGGGGGAATGGAGGGTAAATATTCTGCAAATTGATATTATTGCTGTTTATTACACAAAAGCCACTTCTCCAAGGAGCTGTATGGGACAGCACAGGGATTGAACAGATATTACAGGTCCTCACTGCTGTAGATGTAACCACAACTGAAAATACTAATTACCTTCCCAAACAGAGCTCCTCTGTAGCTGCAGTAGCCCGAAGAGGGACATTAACCCAACACCCCTGAGGGCACCCAGGCATCTTTTACTCATTTCTGTTTGCTCATTTTAAATGCTGGGGAAAAATTAAAGGAGGAAATGATGAGATTAAAAAATGGCTTTCATTGCTTGCCCCTCCCCACAGAAATAAAGATACAAACAAACAGAATCCATCTTTCTTCCCTCTGCTGGGATGCTCCTGACAACAGTTATTACAGCACCCAGCTGGGAGCTCACTCTTCACTGCCGTCTGAAGACTGTCACAGCCACGGGTTCCTATCAGATTAGCAGGAGTAGGAAAAGATGCTGCCAAAATTGTGTACAGCACACCATACGTGCAACCCTTCACACGCTTGCTGAGCACTGCAAGGCAACAGCCCAAGATCCATCCCCAATGTCAAAAACAGCCCATGTAAAGATGAGCACACTCAAGAGATAATGAGTTCCCCAGGGAGGAATCGAACATCCCAGCTTGAAAGAAGTCCACCAAGAATACGTTTTTATTTACACTCATTTCAAATGTCCACAGCTTTACTGCAGGAAGCTGCAATATTGACGTTCTCAGGCGTCAGCTCCCACCCTCCCAAGCCTTTTACTACTGACTTTCAATGGCTCTTTAATTGCAACCAGCACTCTTGATAAAATTAAAATGTGCATTTTAATGGATCAATCTAGCTTTTTAAAATCAAGATGAAAAGCCAAGCGTTGCAATTGCGAATCATGGCCTGGCTGCCTGGTCTCATCTTCTTGGGAGATATTTTCTACTACAGTAATGCAGAAAAGCTAACACTTTCAATAAAATTTCATTGCTGCTTTTTACTTAAGCTTAAAACATCCCCAAAACTCCAGGAGTAGGGTATGAAGGGAAGCAGAAGGGAAATCACCACCAATCCTCCTGCACTGTGTTAGGCTGAGCCCCTTCCTCCAGAGGAGCACCACAGCTGCCCCCTTGCACACAGGATCCCAGGACAACCGTAATGCACCACCTGGAATTTGGATGTAAGGATTAGACCTTTCTATACCACAAAAAAATTACTTATTGTGTACATCACTAAAGGTGGCAGGGCATAGCCCAGTTCAGGAATCCCAAGTTCCTCCTGCAGACTTTTGCAGCTCTAAATTGTGCAGAAAGAGGCTATGGCTGTTCAGAATCTCCTAGCTTAAACTTAGGCACAGGAGTGGTTATTGCAGACCGTGAACAGAACAGGAGGAAGAGGAGCATCCAAGAGGAAATGACCAAATTCAGTAATTACGGAGCTAGATAAAACTCAGGCTAACAAGATTAACTTGTTATACTATATGAATAAGCTATCTCTTCAGAGTCTGCTTATTATCAGATTATTAGAGGACAGTCAAGTTTTTGCACGCAACATATTCCATTCCAACAGAACACTCAGCAGGTACTATCACAAAGCCCTTGGGCAGAAGCTGCCCTGTGCCCTTCCACGCACTCAATCCTCTTCCCTGTATGCTACAAGGGGGTTTCATTTGTTTACTCAATTATTAAGTCTCCAAAAGAAAGCGTGGTCCCCAGGTATCAGCAAAAGCATCTAGCAGAGCAGGAGCAGTGCTTCAAGTGGGCAATTACTTGACAATATGTGTCCAAATTAGCTATGGCAGAACCGAAGTCTTGCTTAGGGAATAGGGCATAAAGGGAAGAGCACACAGGCAGCAACAGGTCAGACAGCAGTTCACCCAAAATAAATCTCTGGAAGAGACACACATAACACACAAGCTGTGGCTGTCACATCCCTAAGGGTTCAAGGCCAGGTTGGATGGGGCTTTGAACAGCCTGGTTTAGCAGAAGGTGTTCCTTCCCATGGCAGGAGGTTGCAACAAGAAAGTCCTTTCGAACAGAGGACATTTGATGATTTGATTCCATGAAAACACTAACAAAAGGTGAATGAGTGATGAAAACACTTGCTGTCAGTCTTTAAAATGAGTTCAGAGACTAAGTGAGAAGCAAAGTGGTCCTCCTTCACTGCTTCCCAAACACACGCCATGGTAACTGCAAAGTAACTATAGTAAAGCCATGAGCAGATGGCTTTATCTCGGAGTTTCCTCCTGCATTCATGCCCCAAGCTCCCAAGAAGCCCTTTTATTATATACTGGTGGGGGCCAAATGTGCTAAGTATATCTTTCATGGGGATGATTATGCAGACACTAAGAAAAATTTAACACCAGGAGAAACTGTAACAGTATACAGAGATAGAGTAACTGAAAAACCAATGCTAATAAACAATGTTTATTGAATAAGTGATAAAGTGACTGAGACCTTAGCTCAACATAACTCCAAGAAAAAACAGATCAACTTGAGACTCCCACATCTTTATGCACTTTGCTTAATAATCTGTTATGCTGTGCATTACAGAAGTCATTTTGACTGTATGCTCTGCCAACTTCTGCAATAATTCAGAACTCAGGAGATCTAGGATTATTTGTTAAGTATATATAAAAGAAAGAATTATTACAAATGTTTATTTGTCTTTAAAGCTTTTAGTCTTGACTTAATTTTTGGAGTGCGAACAAAAGAATGAAAACTTTATATTCAAATATTGTATGTGCAAGTCAATCATAGTGACAAAAATTAGTGAACTGAAATTAAAAGGCAATTGTTTTGTCCTTATGTGACACTCTTGGTTACAGTTTAGTGTGGAAAAACTAATGCTAAAAGATGACAGATTCTGAAATGTGAACCGGTTATTAAATTTTAATTAAAAAAATGGAAGCAAGAATAAATCTATAAAACATCAGTTTACTTTACAGAAAAATAATGTTTAAAAAAACCCATCTATTTTGTTAGTAGTGCAAGAGCATCGACAAAGATTATCAACTAGCTGGCATGTATTTAGAAGCAGCATCCAATTCTGCAGTAAACATCTATTCTCACTTAAGGTGAACACATGCACAAATTCATCCCCTGAACACATCGCTTTCCAATATTGAAGGAAACCTTTTGAAGAACATTAATACAAAAATATTTGAGATTTAAACACCATTGGGTCAAAGGGTTAGTGTAATACAATATTACTGTTATACTTTGCATTATTATCTTTGTGCTTGGTTTGCATTTTTACAGCATGTGAAATCAAATTAGTTTGCTCTTCTGCTAAGTGCACAGTGCCTGGTGACCATTAGCGTGACTCACAGGTCAGGAAGAACTTGGAATTTGGCAAAAACATGTCTTATTTCCAGAGGCTCCTATCACCTATAAATCTCATTGAAGAGAGTGAAAGGGAGAACAGCATAACCTATTTTAAAATTAAGCTACTGCTACCTAAGAAACTTGGAACCATAAAGTAACTTGAAGCTGTTGGATGAAAAATAAAATGTATTCAAAGCACCAGAACCCTTACAGAGTGAGCAACTCTTACTTACCAGAGCAATGAAATTATCTGGCACATTTCCTCGTGAGCTTTCTTTGCATATTATCTTAAGAATAGAAATGTTGCAGAAATCACAGAAAGCTTGCTACAAAAATTTTGGGCAGTTCCTGTTGGATTTCCTAATGAATAACCACATAAATATAAAAACCCCAATCAGACTTTATGAATACACCACACAACTATTCCATTCCTGCCTGAGCTGAGCAGGTACAATGGTATGACCTCAAAAGGAATTAAGTATTCCAGTCACACTGACATTGCTAACATTATTTTTATATCTGTATCATTCATTTTTACGTAGATTAATTATAATAAATATATGCTATATCAACAGACTTTTCATTATGGTCCATTTAACCTCATAAAACATAATTGATTCCTATTTGCTCTATGTGATCGATGCTTAGTGCTCACTGCTGAGCTGTGTTAGTAAGAGAGAAGTCAGAGAAGGGCCATCTCTCTGTAGGATAAATAGCATAGTTGATATCCCATGTAGCTCTGATTGTCTTCATAAATATATGTGTATGCAGTTATGGATAACACGGAAATTAATACCAATGCTTTAACAACTCAAAAATCCCACCCAAGAAACCTATAACTTATAAATCTTCAGCATTTACTAGCTTGCATTTCAAGGCATGTGTGCTAGAAGAACTAAACTTCCTATGCTAAATAAAAGGAACATTGGTATGATATTCAGCATAAAGAGCTCCCTATTTTAGATCACACTTTCCTGCGTGCTTAAGAAGATTGGTCTAGAAGTAGTTATGACCTTCTGGATTTCAGAGTATGTCACAAAATGCAAGCAGGGAAAGGGAGAGGACAGGAGCCATGTCTATGTCCTTCCTTCCACACTTATTTAGATTCTGGGAAATCAACTCAGTGTCGCAAGATGAGCGACACAGAAGCTGGTAGATCAGAAACTAATCTGATTCAGGCAAGGCTGAAAGACATTATTTGCATTAGTGGGATCACAGTTTAACTCTGATGTATCATAACGACATATGGATACATGGATAAAATTTATGTGCTGTTCCTGAAGGAATATGACAACGGCACATCCCTTTGGCGTCTCAATTACTCAAGAGCATGCATAGAATTAATCACTTTTGTAAGTATTAGTAAATAAGATAATTGTAATGTATATTAATGCAATCTGCTGGAAACAGAACTTTCCAAAAATATTTCACCTCTAAGACATGAGACATTAGCTTCACATCACTGAAGCTAATTGGATATTGAGCTCCCCTCTTTAAAAAATGAAGCCAGTTTGAGAGACAAACCAACTTTAAAAAAAGAAAAAAACAAACCAAACACCAAAACCCTACAGATACCAGGATATTGCTCTCAATAGTGGGCAAATATATCATAATCATGGTCTTAATATTCGAGTTTAACTATGGAAGAAGCTTATTCAATATTTTCAGAATGAAATAATATTTAGCAGAGCCAGCTAATGTTCCACTTTTTGCATTGAGTTTTAATGTGACAGATGGGAACAAAATGAACAAATAGATATATAAAAGGAAAATTTCAGCATTGTATTTCTAATAGTTGCTTTCCAGAATTTCTTACTTATGGAAAGAGAGGCAGATGCATATTCCTTGTGCAAACATCTGGAGTTGCAAGTTTGCCCTTTGGGTCTGTTAAAACCCACTTAATTCAAACCTGAAATAGATTTGTGGCTTCAACTTACATAAAGATATATTACTAACAAAGACTTCCAGTTAAACAGGTACGTGAACCAAATCATTCTCAGTCAGTTTTACCATGTGAAAAACACAGTCTCCAATACATAGAAAAATATATTTAATGGTTCTGAGAAACCACTATTTGAAAGCTCACCTGCCCTGCAGTTCTCTTAACGAGTTTATCAATTTTTAGAATGCCTAGGGTACAGTAACATTTAATACTACATACCAAATGTTAACCAAGATTTCAAAGCAATAAAAAAATACCAAGAGACAGTTTCATATTTCAAGATGCCAAGCTTGTCCAGGCAGCTAATCATCTCCCAGCACCAGAAAAACAACAGGAAAAGAGCCACAGCACCAGGGCTTAGTGATTAACTTAACTCTTGCAGGTAAGCGCTTCAGGAGGAAAGTCTAAAGGCACAATTAAGGGATGCTGAAGCAGGATTTCTGAAGAATTCTTGCTGTGAGATGATGCTAGACCCAAAAGCTTTTACTTTCCTCCCCACTAAGGCAGAAGCAATTTCCTTTCATTAGGGACTCTGACAGCCCCTTAGGTCAAGATGAAAGATCTACTTTTTTTCCTGTGTGAATCTCACATGCCAATCACCCAGTCAGTCTCCACTGAATAACATTTAGCAACAAAGGCACAAATAAGCAGACACAGCCGGCCAACAGCTCTTCAAGGGGCAGCCTGGGCAGAGTCTACAGACAGTCAGTCCATTCCAACCTCGGTGCCTGCAGGCCCCCTCAGCAAGCCTTCAATACATTTCACAAGGGCTATAGGCAGGGAATTAGCCACAAACCCTGCTATATGGAAAGCCTGGGCAGGATCCATCCTCCTAAATTGAGAAGTTAGCACTGCTCTAGGGAGATGTGAATATCAGGTAGCTGTCTAGACATCAGAAGAAAAAAACCATTAATACAATATTTGCTTTAAAAGCACATCAGCCACTTATGAATGAGAAACAGGTATCCACAGTGCCCTTCTGTTGTGGTAGTTGTGGCTGCTATAGGGTACAGGAGTGCTCACTGAATGGACACTGAACTACTCTGACACACCAGAGAGGGCAAGGACACACACTCGCGTACCACAGTCTCGGACAGCTGCATGAACTCTGCAGGAATGTACTACACATCTGCACATACGCTTTGCTCTTAACAACTGAAACATGGATTTTATGGTTTCACTTGAAAATTTGCAGCCTGAAAAGAGTGGTGTTTCATCAGCATGTTTCCATAGGTCGTGAAAGGCTACCTCAAAGGTTATAAGAGGTTGGAAATTGTAGGTGTTATACAAGAGAAAAAAAAAGGAATAACTCTTCCTGTCCTCATTGCACATGTCCTCTTAACCTTCAAGAAAGTATTTCCTGCCAGCTTCTCAAATCACACCCACAAAAAATTCAATACTGTTATTACCAAGACTCTCCCCTGCCCGGCCACGATTTCTTAGGCAGATAAACATATAAGGGACCCCATATTTCAGCATCAAAAGAAAAGGAAAACAAAGCTATCAGCAATTTGGGCATCCCTCCATTTCCCTCTCTCATCACTATTACCCTCCACTACTTATCCCAATAAACTCCCCCAGCTGAAGAACTCGTATCCAATGCATAAAAGCACTTCCACCTCTCCGAGTCAAGAACAGCCCCTGCCTGAGTGAGTCCCATCACAGCCAGCAGCTCACCAGGGCTCACACTGGCTCTCATGACACCTCACACGAGCACCCATTCCCCGGGCACAGCCCAGTGCATGCCCGGCTTTTCAAAGGCTGTGTTTGAAGTTTCCCACATCCCATATCCAGTGGGTGTGGGAACTACCACCAGTGCACAGAGCTCATCTGCCCGCATCATTTTCCATCTGCACAAGGTCAGAAAGTTGTACGCGAGTATATGGGGTGATAAAAGTGGATTTTATCAGAATCTGCAGGGATTCACATCTCTATTCACACAGTCTATCTGCCCTAATTGCGGCTTTGACTCAGAGATACTCCAGCATTTGTCAGTTTAAACAAAACTTTTAGCATTGTTTGAATGTATCTAAATGCATTCTGAAATGTAATGAAGTCCCACTTCGCCCAAAAGCCTGTGTCTATTGCCCCATAATAGTTCAATTGAGGATTTATTTGAATTTATAGGCAGCAACCCAGTCATATATTTCTTTCTTAAATGCCTTATACAAGCAAAAACACATAACTAAGACATGAGTTCAGCATAACAGCAAACCAGTACTTCATAAACAGCAGTAATTTTATAAATCATCTTTTTAAAAGAAGTTTTTAAAATAAAATACACTTTTTCTTCATGAACTGAAGATGATCAAAGCCGAAGTAATGAATTCCCCGAGCTACAGCACTTCTGATGGAGCAGTGCTTGGCTATCCCTCCACTTTCACTTGCTGTGTTTAAGTGCCACAGAGCCCAAAACTTGAATTGTAACAAAGTGATTTTCTATCAACAAGGCAACATGCTAAATCTCCACCAAATCCAACTCCACTTCTGAAATACAGACTACATTCTCTAGGCCAAGGGCTTTCATTGAGAAAAGGCAAGGTCGTGCACTGTGGTTCAATTTACAAAATTAGCTACCAATCATTATTTATTTGCACTGCATCAAAATCAGGAAAATATGTGATGAGTCACATCCATGCATCAGAAAGCAAGAGAAAGTCACTGAAAATACGTTAAATTTAACACCTAGAAAAAGGAACAAAATACACAACAGAATTTTGATTAGTTTCCAAGTTCACGATAACTTACAAATATAAAAGACTTGGGGGATTGTGTAGGAAGTTAAATGGAACACTTCATTTTACCAAACTTGCCAAGATCATTTGACTTTATATAACATTTTCCTGTGATGGTAACTCATGTAAATGAACACATATGCTTTTTCTGGGGAGAAAAATCAAGAAGAGGAGGAAAAAAAGGAGGAAAAAAAAAAGAAAAAAGGAAGAAAGCAGTCCTAATAACTCAGATAACAGCTTTTAAATTTTAAACACACAGAAGTGTGTTCCAGTGAAGCCTTCTTCACCTCTACAACATCATGTCCTTAGGGTATTAAATGCTTTTAATCAACAGTTGTTGATAATGATGTGTCACCTATTAAGATTAAAGTCTGAATGTGAAAACATCTGTTCCATTCCTTTGTTAGAGAATGGCAACATAGTTATCGAACACGTAAAATTTGACTTTTAATTATCCTCTTACACTTTCTGTTCAGTTATTAATCAGCATTAAACCTAAAGTCCATCTTACATGCTACAAACTATAAAACTAAGTCCTATGCTGTTTCCATATTTATAAAACCAGACATTTTAATGTAAAATGCATGTTGTCTGTCTTGTAGTGTTTGAATAAAATCACGACTTCTGCTGTTGAGTTGCAGAAAAGTAAGTTGTGATACCTTAGAAAAACTGTTAGGAGCAGTTGGACACAGCTATTGTACTAAACTTTAATTGACGTAGTTGAAAGCAGCAACACATCCCAGCAACTTACACAGCACAGGATAATTTCTCATACTTTAATAGTAATGACATCATGTAGAAACATTCAATAAGCAGGAAACTAAACTACTATGTACACAAATTAAGAAGTCTTGTATGTTATAATCATGGACCATGTTATCCCCTTTCTTTTTAATTGGGCTTAGTTCTCTAATCATAATTACAATGATAACAGATAGATAACTACACCAAACACTTCTCTTTCCAACATCTGCTTGCACAGAGTAACATTTCACAGAGAGGTCAGGAAAGTGCGATGCCTTAAAAAAACCCTTAAAAATCACAAATGTGTACTACAACAACATGAGGTCTTTATGAGAAAAAAGATTTGCTTTGCCAATTGGTTCATATGTTCTGCCAGGACAGAACCACTCATGTCCCAGAGCCTGTTTTTACAGTAATGCTAAACCAAACTGCAGTCAGCTGCAGTTACTGCAGCTGGCTATTTCAAATTCCAATGTGTTCAAGACCTTACATGGGACAGATTTTACCTTGATCTGTCCTAAGCCTATAGAGGCATAAGAAGAATGGAAATAAAAATTCATGTTGTTGCTAATTACGTTAATCAGCTCAATTCTATCTGTTGGCAGCTCCTTGCTGCTTGTCAGAAAGCAAGGAATTACCAAAACTTACTCCAAGCACTGAATTCTCCAGTGACTTCACAAGAGAAAAACAGCCACGTTCCACCACTACTATGTGCCAGCCCGGAAATGCACAAGGGAATTGCCTTCTGCAAAAGCTGCTGAAAGGATTGTGACACTGCAGGGAACACAGAGCCCAAAGGACCTGCCACGATTCTTGTGAAGGAAGAAAACCCACTGCACTACAAGCAGGAAATATCTTGAGCTAATACACACCAGGACTTGTTAGTAACAGAAAACATATGAAAGCCGTTTTTGTTAGCCTTCACTTATTTTTCCAAAAACTTTCAACAGGAGAAATGGCCATTTTTAAATGCTAAACTGTTACTGTTAAATTTCTCCCACCAACTACAGCAGCAGTCTGCTGTAGAACTATAGATGCCTGTAGAATTACAGAAACTTTCCATCAAAGCTAAAAGAGGAAAGAACATTATTGTCAGACTATCAAAAGACATAACTTAAAATTGCATTGCAGTTATATTTCTAAAAGGCCAGAAAACTATTTTTGTATTAAAAATGAAAGCTATATTTCTGTACAGTCACTTGGCTACTCAGAAGTGAGAGGTTGAAAAACTAGAATCAAAATCTTCACATAAGTAAACTACTTCTGGTGGAAGTTCTTACAGGAGACATCTATATCCAAGCAGGCTCTGGCTGTTTTCCATGTTTCTCTAAGACTGCAACCTTAAGAATTCACTATTTCTTTGCCAGAAACAGAATTATGTATTAAAAAGTGTCAGAAAAAAGCAGTGGAGAGGTCTCCAATTTCAGCTGTACCTTCTCTGTCAACCTCTTTACAGACTCCAATTCCTCTATAAATCTCAACCCTATGTAATCCCTTTCAGAGTTCAGTGGCTCCTGGCCAAAACAGTCCACATTACCCAGGGAACACAACAGATACATTCTTCACCCTCACAATACACTTAAACTTGGGCGCCCAGTGACTTGGCCAAAGGCAGGCCTGCGTACATCCAACTTCTCAAGCAACCCCTTGTCATTTTGGCACAAGCACTTTACAACTCAATTTACCAGAAAAGTGGCAGTTTAGTTCCAGTTGCAAAGCTCCAAGAGTAATATTAGGAACCATTATTTCACCTTGTATTGGCAGGGTGCACACAACACTTCATTAGTTTACTTTGCACCCAGGAACTGCATGCATGTATCGATCAGTGCTTTGATCAAGCTTTCAACTCATTTAAAAGAGGCCAGTCCCTCCGCAGATCAGTCTTCTAGCACAGACCAAAGGCAGGCATGTAAAAAAAGAAATAAAACCCTAGAAAACTCGGGGGAAAAAAAGAAACAGGCAATCACTTATTTACACTTAATTAAGCATAAACTAACTCCCCATCCTCCGTTGGGAAGGATATAGATAAAAATACGAATGGAAACAAAGGAGTGGCTGAGTAATCACTGCAGTTCAAACAGTATTTCACAAGGAAAACAAGTGTGATAAGATTCAGTAGCCTGTGGCAGACGCTTGTTGGAGTGAACAACAAGATCGTATTTTCATACTTTTGGCCATCTCTGTAGTCTGAGGCAAACCGCCAATTCCTACTCTACTGTCAACCCCCAGACCTAATGGAGATGAAAGACAAAATATAGTTCCATTCCAACTGTATTATTAATTCCAGCAGGGCCACATTTGGGCTGACAGGGCTGAGGTCATAATTTAGCCATTAGCACTAGGAACAGCAGGATTTGTCTACCCAGAGCTGCAGGATCATGGGCCATGCTCTCCCTTTTATGTCTAATCAATATTGTATTTTGCACTGTCTCACTGGGCTAATGGAGGAACAGCTGCAGCACTGGTTTGAAGAACACTTCTAGCAAAAGGCAAAGACAAAATTCTCCTTGTAGACTGTAAGTAGTCGCAAATCTCATTGCACTTCTGTTTTTCTGCTAGAATCCCTTGGTCACATAACACTGTTTTCCCTCTACAAAGATCCAAAAAGAATGAACAATATATTACAAAAAAAATTTGTGCTGGCACGACCAGCTCTGCCTATACCTTGGGCTTTTCATACCTCTGCAGTGCTGCAGGCAGCTTCTCGTACCTAAGCACAAAGAACCTCAAACACAAAATACTATAACCCAAAATAAGCCCTACTGCAATATAACATAACAACATTTACGATACAAGTACAATTTATCACACAATCCTGCAATTTTTCACTTGCCTCCGGGCAGTCAGACCTACATTTTTCCCCACAAGTAGGTGTGAAGAAAAGGCCTGCAAACCCATCCTCATGGATTTCCTCCTGGAACTACATTTACTTTTTAATGTTTTCCGACAACATTCAGGCAGTCATTAAAAATATGCCTACATGCAAACTACTATAAAAGAATTTCCTTCCCCACTTAAATTGACCTTCCTTGCCAGGATGTTGGCTGGATGTGGGGAGTCCCATGGAACAGTCACTTCTTGCCTCCCATACTCGTTGTCCCTCAGCCTTGGACATCACTTCTAAGGACAGCTGAGGGGGCTACATGTACTGAGCAGGACCGCGGCACCAAACTCAGTTTTACACTCCTACAAGATGATTCTCAGTAGGATAAATGCCATATCTTCTTCAGAGCTCAATTCACAAAGGCTTCAGAGTTGGCAATTTTCTTCTGTGATTTCTCTGAGGATTTTTCATTTCCCTCCCCAACCTTTTCAGATCCAGCCTGTTTTCACTAGCTTAGAGCCTGTAAGTAGGAACAGCTGAAGATTTTAAGCATCTCTGTATCACTGGTTATTTTAATATGACTTTGTTTTCAAATCAATGCTATAGAAATATCCTGACTTTAAAACCGGCTGCTGCAGTTCATGGCTTTTAATTATTTGATGAAGAGAAAAAGGTCCCTAATTGACAGCTTCCGAGATCCTTAAAAGTAATATACGGTAGGGTTTTATTAAACATTGAAATTTATGAAATTTAGCTGAATTCAGTGACTCAGATAAATCTAGAGAATCTAAATGCAGAGCAGTAACTTTATAGATTAAACTGCCGCCTTAAGGCCCTAGATTATTTTAAAATATATTTCATTGATTTTTTTTCCCCACGTTTTGGAATTAAATGTTACTGTCAGCTCCACATAAGCTCATCTCAGCAAAGGTTACCCACGTACTATGATAGCAACTTAAATTAAATTCTAATCTACTTGCATTAAACTGGTACAAATCCTGATAGGGTATAAGCAAGGGTGAATGAACTTAAACACGCTCCCACTTAACTTAATTTGCAACTACACAACCCACTTTTACCTAAAACAAGCATATCTTAGGTGGGGCAGCACTAACATGTCAAAATAAATACACATTTACATGGCACATCAAGTTGATGCAACCCTGATTTAAAAAGGGAAACAAACAGTGGTAATAAATGGAAAGGTTTTTACATGGAAGGAAGTTGACTCTGAAGGGATTCCTACTCAAGACAGATGCTCAAATCTTAAATTATCTGGGAAAAACAGTTTAAAAGTTATCTGTGGTTAATTTAAAAATAAACAAGTCTGGTGACCAGAGCTCTTGCCACCTGTCTTGCACCAAAGATGACTGCAAAGAGGTTTATATACAGATCTCGGAGTACTGCACAATAAACAGAAGATGAAATTCAATGACAATCAACGCAGAATCAACACTCATTATATATACAATGATGGACTTGAAATTAGCTGTTAATATTCAGGGAAGACTTCAGAATAATCACTTAGACCAGCAGTTCTCTGTGTCACCTCCATGCTCCACAGTAGTCTGAAGGCAAACAGAACCCAAGGAATTACTATTAGAGAATTAGAGAGGAGATAAACACGGTTATAGTCATCTTATGTACTCACATCATGCTCACTTTTCTCAAAGAGGGTGTAAAAGAGATCAAGAAAGGCATGAAGGACCAGCATGAGTATGCAATGGATTCTGTTTCAAAAAGGAAAAGAAACATGTGGGCCTGGAAAAGGGATGATTCGGGGAAGAGAGAATATACTATTAGGCTTTAAAAATCAGAAATTGCGTGGATGAGATGAACACAGAGGTAGCGCTCACACTTTGTTCTAACACAAGAGCTTCAGAGCATCAAGTGGATGCTTCTTCATTTGGCTAATGCAAGCATTGCCACAGGACATTGCATAGGCAAAAAATATTAAAATAGTGCATGAAATCAATTAGGCAGATGCTTGGGAGAAAACTCAATCAAAGGGTATTAAAAACAGTTATGTAGATACAAGATCAGTCTGAAGGAACCCCTCAGCCCCAGAGCATCAGTGTCTGGTGGGGTGGTCCCAGACATCACTGTTGCCTTCTGCTCTTGCCCTCATTAGTACCTCATCTTGAGGAGTTACCAGAAGTCACAAAATACTGGGTTAAATAGACCTCTAGTCTGACCTCTACAGCCGTTTTAGTATTTTCCTATGAAAAGCTATGAAGCTGAGACACATTTAATTGTGTTGCAATGGGACCACACACTAAAAATAGTGATATCCAAAGCTCCATCACCTGCACAGGAATGAGCAGAAAATGTAAAGAGCCACTCTGATGCAATGTATAATTCATGCAAATTTTGCCATCTAAGCTCTTTAGGCTTTTCTTAAATAAACAAATAATTCATTCTCCACATCCTCTGCAGTCAGAAGCTCATACTAATTATGTTGATATCCTAGTAGAAGTTAGAGCCCAGCTGAGCACAGGGTCCCATTGTGTCCTCTGCAAGGAGAAGCGAGATTTCTTGCCTCACAGAGCCAGCAGTATTAAAAAAACATAGCATACCAAAAAAAATCAGCAGAAGTAGAGTAGAAACAGAGACGAGGCAGCTCTTCTTCCTCCAAACCAGAGCATCAGAAGATAATTATGTTTTTTACGTTAATGCCTGTGCACTTCCCCCAGACTGTCTCAAACAGAGAAGATTGGATCTTTCCAAACAGGCAAACTACTTCCCTCCAAATTCCACTAATGTGGAAATGTATTTGAGAGTCTCATGCAGACAATGTGCCACAACTGAAGAAACATGATCCACAGAACGGTTTTTATTTATTTCACATATGCATAAACCATGATGGATCCCAACAGTATCATTCCCCTATCTTTCAGGTAATTTGAATGCAAACCATGTCCAGTAGCCTTGGGCTAGCGCTGTGAAACCTCAAGGGATAGCAAACACAAATCACTACAAAGAAGTACAAGATGTGTATGTAAAGACGTCTGGTAAAAGTTCCTCAAGTTTCAGACTTCAGCACTGTCAGTGATGAACACAGTAAAAAAACTTCTCCTTGAGGGTCTGATTCTTCAGTGGTTTATCATCATAGAATTCCTACTGTGCCAAGACTATCACAAAGCACACAGTAAAGAAACGGACATCACCTGATCTGTAAATCAAAAAAAGATCAAACTTCTGAAAGAACAAAATATCCAAACTCAGAGAAAAACAGTATGATCCACAGGCATCTCAGTTGGGTTTTGAAAGGGTTTTTCCTACACATTAGCTTGTATTTACAAAGCTATCTTGCACCTTAAGGAACAGGCAACACAAACAAGGTCCCAGTGGTGTAAATCAGCATGTGATTGTACACAGAATGCAAACACACTGGCTGGCTTTAGAAATTTGTCACGAAGTTTTGGTACAACCTTTGACATCTAGTTCCTAACAACCTAAAGGTGACATCAAGTAGCACAGTTAGTATTCTAATCTAAAAAACCCCAGAAATATGACATCCCTCACAGCGATGCAGTCTAGCACTGCTTTAATTTAAGTGACAATATGAATGAGTCACAAGTAATTGCCAGGTAACACAAGGAATACAATTGCTTTCAGTCAGCATTGTAGTGCCACTGCCAGCTGCAAGCAAGAAATAGTTTTCAGCCGTGGGAAAGCAACTCAGAGAAGCAGAATTGAGATAATCAAAGCCAAAGATTCACATAAAACTGATGTTTGATATGAGGAAACATATGAGTGAAAGTATTGCATGAGATTTCATTATTACAAATAAATAACAACATTCACCGTAAGGGTTTCTATTCTCCAAATGAAGAAGAATCTTTATTTTGCAATTAGCACAAGCAAATATGGATATATACTCCTCCTCGGAAAAATATTCTCTTTCACTGCTCAAGGCAGTACTAACTGCACACTAGTTTTGTCCCTGTTTCCTCTGAAAAACCTGCTAGAGTGCAGATCCATTTCTTAGCAAGGTGTGAAGTCCAGCTTCTAGCATGTGGTAGAAAGATGCAGCAGTATCTCTTTAAAAACTTCGTTTCCTGCCAAAAAATTAATACTGGAATATCCAAAAGAACCCTGTGACATCTCCAGTGCACATTCTCTCGTACAATAGTCCCAATTTTAACAACAGAGATCTCAGGAACTACTCTCACTTAATGAGCCTTGGCAGCCATTCAAATTAAACACTCTATTGTGCAAGGAGCTAATTATGCTGAGATTAAACCCAGAGAATGATAGGGACATTTACTGTACTTCTGGCAATTATAAGAGCTCTCAGTATTGGAGAATACAGCCTGTATTTCATAATTCTGAAAGATGTCCCTGCTAATCCAATAAAAAAATGCACGTGCATCCACAGACATACAAGATTAATTAAATTTAAAAAACATTTTTCAACTATTTCCGACACATATACATTCACAAATTAGAGTTATTAATATTATTTGTTTTGCCCTATTTCTCCTGTGTCTGAATGTTCATCCTGTATCCCACTTATTCATTTATCATAATCCTCCACCATTTCTACGATAGGCAATTAATGTTATCACTTTTCCTAGGAAAGCTAACGTAATGACAGTAAAATATTTGCTCATTTAGTATTCTAATTAATTGTTCCAGTATATTCCCTGATAGTGCCCCTGTCTTTCCCAGAAAGTCAACTGGTCAGTTATCTTTTTCGCTGCTACCCAAGGAATGTACGCAAATACACAGAGTATTCCTTCTTTGGAACACACATGCAAGATCCCTTTTGAAATTTAATGAGTAAAACCTGTCACAGGATGAATTCCCCTGTCCTATTCACTAATATCTACTCGGCAGAGGTTTGATGATGCAACATAAAACCCTCCAAATTCCTACAAGGGTCTGGAAAGGTTGAAGGCAAGTGAACAGCAATCATCAGACTCTGCTGTAGCTAAAGGTGTTCAGCATCTCACAGGAACAAACCTGTGCACACACGATGGGAAGCTGGGTGGCAAAAGTAATGGAACTTGGATTTGCAATGGGCTTTTCCACTTGTGGTTAAGCTCCAACAGCGTCTAATAGTGTGTGTAATCTGAGTTAAGGTTCCCCCATCCTGCAGGCAAGGCACTCACAACAGCTGTTTCCCCAGGGGATTCACTGGTGTTTAATGAAAGCACAGTCCCTGCAGCACCATTGCTGCCAGGGGGAGACATTAACAGGGCTGTGTTTCCCTACTCTGGTTTTGGTTTTCATGAAACTTGTCAAGCTGCAATGTACTGAACATTCCTAACACTGCTCTTCCTGTCCCATCACATTCCAGAGCCATGCTACCAGATGCAAAGATTTTTTGTGAGGACAGACAGGTGGACAGAATCATCAGCCTGAGAAATTAAGCCACCTTATCTGTGCTTCAGGTTGTGAAGTTGGTCAAAAGCAACTTTTCAACTATTCAGCCAAACTGGATCACCTAGGAGAAGGAAAGAAGTCCCTATTACATTGAGCCAGGAGGGTTCCCTTGAGGAAAACTCTCCAGAAATTGCGAGGCAAAGCCCCTGTTCCTAGGGCAGCCTTCACAAACAAATCCTGCAGTATTCATTTTTCATATTCTATTCTCTATCAACATATTGTTTTGTTCAAAATGGAAAAAAATCCAAATGTGACCTCCGGGGCCGATGGGCACAAATCAGGGCATAAATGAGCTGCATCTGCACGTAATGATTGCTGAAACAAGTCTCTAGAGGGCTGGAGGCGAAGCAAGGTTGCTATTATTAAATGTAGCTTACCGTAAAACAAGATAAATCAGAAAGAGTTACAGGTAATTATTTGTGTATTGCCATTGGTCAATCAACAAACTGCATTTAAAAATCTGCAGTAAAGTGACTTCTTAATTAACTGCTCATCACCAGCACTTCTGAAGACAATAGTAGGGCTGAGCTAATTGTTTCAGTAAAACCAGAAGATAAACAAATTACAAGCGTCAAGAAATACGTAGCACAGCAATACACTCCTCTGTTCTTTATATAGTTTTGTTTCTGTTGCAAAGGAGGCATACAGAACGTACTTGCTAAATGTCATCTCATCTATGAAAAACATCCACACTCGGAAGCGCGCAGGGAGCAGCCTCTGCACTACAGTGGCATTCTAACATTTCACATTTCCTTTCGTGTTCCCTCACATCACCTCCTACCAACACCCCAGTTCCCGTTTTCTGATGACAAAGTGCTGGGAACAGAGCAGGGACAGCCAACCGCAGCTAGCACAACCCCAAGTGTGACACCATTTCCCTTCTAGTCTGGCTCTGTAACAAGAGCATCAGTAATTACCTTAGTGACATGGTCTAGCTGGGAGGTGTAGGGCTGATGGTCCTGTGGGTCTCTCCTGGCTCAGAGTGGACTGTGAGCCTGTGAGGGATCTAGGTTTTTGTTTACTACTCTGGGGTGTGCATTCGGTCTCTGTACGGGAGTTAGATGGTGAGTTGGACTAGATGATCCTTGTGGGTCCCTTCCAACTCATAATATTCTGTGATTCTGTGATACAGAACCAGCATTAAGCCTATTACACCATGGGACAATCCCCTATTTAAAACTTGTCCCTTTTTAATTCTGAAAAAGCCATACCCAAGCTGGTGCAAAGCCTCTGCCCCTGCTGTTCTGCCAGCAGCCTTACAACACACACTTCAGAGACTTTTGCTGCAGTTATAATCCTGATTTTACCAGAATGACCTGGAAAACTGGCCACAGAGCAGTCTCAGCTGGGTACACAGGTTTTGCTAGTTTGTGTCCCCCAAGGTTTGACAAGATTGCCTTTAAAATAAATACAAATGAAAATGTGTAACTTGATGAAGACAAGTATCTTAACAGGTTGGTTTCATAAAAGCTTTCTTAAAATGTAACAAAGCTAAAGATGGCAGAACCACACTATTCTGGAAAACTTTCCTCTCAATTATGTAATCAAAAGCTTTCAAAAAAGGAATGAATTTCATTAATTAAAAATTTATCTAACTCTTACATGTCACCATTCCCAACAGTTGTTTCTCCTGCTGGAATGCAATATCTCTGTTTGAAAATCTTTATGTAACTTCTGAATTTTTCCATCCAGCTCCAGTAAGCTGATATAATCCAACGACACAGTCTTCTGTGTCCCCGTGCACATACTGGCAGTGAAGTGTGAATGCTGCATGGGAATAGCTTAAAATATTTCTTTAATATTTTATCATAACTTCAGTTGATGTTCATTTGTGTCCCCTCCAATCTCAGGTGTTGGCAGATGGAGTTTTTTCCTTTTTAACAACCAGGAGATGGAATTTTCTGGTTTGTTTTCCCCCAAAGCAGACGTACTCATATCTAAATATATTTCAGTAATTTTTCTATTCCTCACCCCTTCCTTGGAGATTGACTGCACACCTGCATAGTATTTTTAAAATAATGATGGGGTTTTTTTCCCTCCTTGGATAGACAGACAGGTTCTAACACTTTTTATTCATATGATTATTAAATATAATTTGATAATTCTCTAGTAAGGGATGGGTAATTCTCCTTACATTAGTATGCGGACTGTCAATTTTATTTTTTAAAATGACAAATACACAAGAAAAAACACACCAAATTAGGTAAATACCAATATTTTATCACGGCTATACACCAATAAAAGTCAATTCCATCCATTCTCCAGTCTGCCGTAATTGAAGCACAGTTTCCCAGATTAATAGACAGAGTATCACTATTTAATCCTCTCCTCGGTGACAGGGTATAATGATCTGATGAACATGCTACTTAATGGACTACCTGAAAGTATTCAAATACCAGTGATGAGCACAGGCTAGAAAAATACAGAAATATACTGGAATAGAATGGAACTGAGAAAGAAATCAGCATGTAAGGGAGAAGATTAATTCAGGGGTGTATGGGGCCTTTCCCATAAGCATTCCTATTTTTAATTCCTTTATTAATATTGTTATTGTTTCCACAGCTTCATGTGAATGCACTGGAATTGTACAAGGAGTAATCTAAATTATCTTGCAGAGCAAGGTTGATAACCTCCCACAAATTAACATCAGCTCAGTAACTTGGCAGTTCGCATATATAAATTACCAAAGATACGTGGTGCCTCCCTGCTTCCCTATAAATATAATTCACCGTGGATTTATTACTAATATGAATATGCACAGTCACCCTGTAGCAATTATTTATTTGTTTTTAATTTCAGCAGGGCATAAGCTAATCTGTGAGCCATATAGGCTTCTTGCTCAAGAGATCACTGGCGGGCTCCAAGAGCTCCCAGACGATATCCAGGTCAACCTACTCCAAGGGTGGCTTAATCTAGTGAGGGGAATTACCCAAGCTACTGTGAAGTCAGTCTGTGTTTATGCCAAGGACAAACATTAGCAAGGACTTCTTGGTGTTGAAAGTACTAGAGAGGTTTCCATACCTCTCCTATGCAGGGAATCAGGTAGATATTAGCATCTAGTCCCTTATGCAACAGCACAGTTCCATAGAATTTGCTACACAACCACTCACAACCATCTACTTCAGGATGCCAAACCCCACCCCAAAAGCTTAAAGAAGTTACACACAGGAAGAAGTAGCACAGGGTAAACACAGTCAGACCTGGATGGATCTTGTCACTTGCCTGCACAGGTCAAAATCAGTTTATTCAAACAAAAGAAACAATAAAGAGAAAAAACCCAACCCACAGACATAAGATGCAACTTCTTGGAATGACTGTGAAATGCTGACATAAAACAAAGCTCCAAAACTTTACTGTTCTAGAGAGGGAAACACTGAATTACCAACATCTTTACATCTCAATCAAGCACCAAGTTAACTTTGTTTTTAATTACCGATCAGATTAAGAACGTCAGGACTGATTTAATATACAAACAGTGCAGAATTCATTTAGGCTTTGGTTGCATCCATATAAAATTATAAAAGGACACATAAAATAAAGCCTTTACATCTAGACACTAATCAAAAGTAGAAGAGAATTTATATAACAAACATTTTGCAAACAGCAGCTCATATAAAAAGCCATTATTTTAACACATGCCCAATTAGATCCTCAGTATATGTAGACACACATACTATACCATGGAGAACTCCTACCCAAGGACTGTTGTGTCTTAGCCTCCAATTCAACCTCTTTTCACCATATTCTTACCATGCATCTTGTCTGCTCTCTTAACTTTAACCTCAACCTTTCCTGCCTAGTAGAATCCATTTGAAGAATGAGCATTTTCAGAGTTTATTAACAGAAAAATAACATGCTTTGCAATTTGTTTTTTTATTTTAGTGACTAAAACATGTAATTATACTAATTCACTTGAAAAAAAAAATAAAAATGAAAACA
This sequence comes from Pitta sordida, assembly GCA_013390025.1. Taxonomy (NCBI): domain Eukaryota; kingdom Metazoa; phylum Chordata; class Aves; order Passeriformes; family Pittidae; genus Pitta; species Pitta sordida. Next base: position 281,017 of record WEKX01025313.1, on the reverse strand, counting down.
TGGTGGTTTTCAAATACTTTGCTTGTTAAAAATACCATAATCACTTCACTGCTTTACTTAAAGAATCATTTTGCTATAAATAAATGTGTTTAATTTATTTTGTAGATAAATAGCCCATGATAAGCCACTCAAACATAGACATGGGTATAAAGTTGTAAGAAGCTACTGTCAATAAATATCTATGATACGACTCAATATGCACAGTCATGCTATTTCCAAAGACACAGAGGGTAGAAATTAAACTGTACAGCTGGCCTAGCACACGATTTACCAATGATGAACAGCAAATGCATGATCTTGGATATGGGTGTGACTACACACAATTGCCTCATGTTCAATCTCTGTATTACAAGGTGAAGTTGCATCAACAGACTTGTGTCCTAATGCAGAAATACAAGAAGCGTTATCATGAAAATCCTTAGGGACATGAGAATTGCTCCTTGTCAGCTCATATATTTTGGCAAGTTAAAATAATAACCCCAAGTCTTATTTTCAATAACAGAAGCAGCCTGAGGGCAACAGTACAAGTTATGCCTTGTGTCTTACTATCCTGTTCACCAGTCTCCATCCTGATCTCCATCTGCCTGGCCCTTCCCTTAAGGTTCTCTTTAGATTTTAAACTGTGCCTTCCAGTCAATCATCTCACCAGCCAGCAAACAGAGAAAGAAAATCCTGGACACTACCATCAGCTCAGGACTTAAGCAGTCCCACCAGGCAGCCAGCTCATGTGTCCAGAGCAGATAAAACTGAGCTATTGGTTCATAAGGAGGCTCATTAGCTCAGGGGCTTCACGAACAAATGGTCTCAAACAGGAACTTGCTCCCTAAGACTGAAAGGCACTGGGAAGGAACACCCAGCTCTGTTGTACATTGAATTAGCTGAGGTAACTTTGCAAACTGTTCCCCAGTTCCTCTGAGCCAAGTACACCATACAGCTGGCACGCAGCCATCCTTCAGTACATCCATCAGCAAAAAGAGCATCCAGAATCCCAACACAGCTGCTCCTGGAGAGGTGACATAAGAACTTGGGAACATGAGAAATGCTCAGACCAACAGTCCATGACTCTGCATCTTTTTTATTTGTGAGACTTCAGCTCCCATGTGCTAGTTTTCATCCCTCCTCCCATGGGTCAAAAGTCCTGCAGCATTTCCTCCCTGAAGAGCCACATTCACGGGAAGTTATTGCCTGCTCCTTTGGAAAGGGGGCTAAACATCACCCCATTTCACACAAGTCACTGAAACATCGCAACGGCACAGCTAACACCAAGGCTAAAGTTAAATCAGTGAGAAAAAGAAAGAAATACATGATGTCCCTACAAAGAAGAAAACCTAAACCCTGCCACTACAGCCTACTGAAGGATCATGTTCCATTCCGAGAAGCTTGAAAACATCACTACATAAAAGATGTTAAGGTAGCACATTTCATACAACTCTCATTTCTCATCTCATAAAAATGTGACAATTTCTATCACAAACTCCTTTTGATCAAAGAACAATGGCTTGAACAGAAACAGCTTCCAGGGCTGTTTGTCCATACATTTAGAAGACTTAGCTCAATTTTCAGTCAGCTGCATTTAATGACCAGACCTGGGTCCCTGTTCAGACAGTTACTAGTAACTCAGATTATCTTTACAAAAATATTCTGAATAAAGGTTGCTAATATTAACTCACTCTGTGATATTTTATTCAATTGGTAGTGGGTTTAGGTATGGCATGAGATCACTCTTTGAAATCAGTTGCAGAGACATGGAGAAGATTTCGATCAATTACAGGACTCAAAGAAGTAGGAACAAAGACAGACAAATTAGAGTCCAAGAGAAAAAGAATGGGAGCCTTTTCTGACTAAACTGTGAAGTCACACAGAAGTGGGAAAAACACATTCTCAATTGTCAAATATCATGATTTTGTCTAAGCAGCCTTTTCTGCTGTACAAGTGCATGACTGAGGTACAGCAGTATCATTTTGTATCTGTATAAGGGATACTATTTATTATATGTTACTAACTTGACTTTTATTTCTCTTTGCTCACACAGATTTTAAGCACAGTCAAGTCATTGCAATGAGAAAATAAAATTATATTCTGTTCTAGGTGAATCTATAGAGTGTAGATTAGGTAACACTGAGGCAGACAACTGATGCTCAATGGCCAAAGATTATGAAGTCCTGAGCAATTCAAATTTTGAACAATTTTGAAGAATGAGTGGGCCAAGACAAACTACAATATCCTCCCTCTAATTTCAGTAGCATTTTTAGAACAACAATCTATTCTGGAAGTCAACCAGAGGATTTATTCCACTGCATTAGAATTTAACTATATGCACAAGCTCTTCACATCCCTCAAGAGCAGGCTAAGCTCAGTCTGACCTACGTTTGGTTAGGTGAAGAGCATACTTTGTACATCCTGAGTGGAAGGCAAGGACAATTATTTCTTACAAGCACTGATCTATCCATATTCCCAAGTACCTACTCTTTTGTTAAGCATTCCTGATCCCTCCTCAACTTCTTACAGGAATAGGTTCAATTGTAAAGTAAGAAACGTCACAAATAAGCAGAATAAAGAATAAATCCATCTCCAGCAAGCTTCAACAGTCATCCTCCAGAGCAACTCAACAGGAGTGTGCCTATCAGTGAGAGGCCTCCACTCCTTCCATACATGTACAATCTTCCTCCTGCCAAATTAAGTTCTCAAGTAGTAATACTTCAGTCAAACTGCAAAAGGGAAGATATTCAGAATTATAAGAGATTTGCAGCAGTTTAACTACAGCACCATAATTAAGACCAATAAACCTGTTGGCAGTTTGTTAAATTTGCTCAGCAGCTCCTGTTGTGTTACAGGAGTAAGAACTGCCATCCAAAGGCTAAGACAGCAACTGGTTCCCATGTTCCTCCAGCAAACCTGGGAGAAATTCATGTTTTTAAGGACTGTTTCAGCAGAAACAAGGTAGAAATTTGAAGGCAGCACATAATCAGCTTGAGGATTTCTTAAGTTGAGTAAGTCTATCAGCAGCTATCACCCTTCCTTTCCCCTTGTCTGGCTGCTGAACTGAGTTATTTTCCCTTCAAGAATCAAACATCACTGACCTACTTCTGACTTAAGATAACAAAGATATCAGACACAGTTCATCCACACTACATTGCATTGAAAGTGCCCTGAAATGAGAGTCTGGGAGAGGAAAAGTAACTTAGATTTCTAACACTGGAATCAAACCAATGAACTTACTCCAGATATATAGCAGAGTAACTACAAATGAAACTGGACTCTTATCTCTGGTTTTGTAGCCAGTGGAATGGCATAGCAGGTATCAGGACAGCTGCCACAGACCATATTCATTAGGGAGGGTTTCTTTCCTTCATAAACCATACAAACAAATTTCACCAGTCAGAAAATAATTATATGGGCTTGCATACTTCAAAAGACTGTGGAAAAAAATTACACACTGGCTGTCAATTTAGAATTTTGGTCTATTGTTTTACTTTATTTTGCTCAGAGTAGGAAGGTATGACTAAAATTAAATAAAACTGTTTCCTTGAGAGCTGTTTAAAATATTCTGATGTATTTGTCTTGGTGATTCATTAATCCATTTCTAATTCATTCTGCAGGTTTACTCAACAGCTGTCTGATGTAACTACAAATCTGGATAAAATTAAGGCTGCTATACCACTAAATCACTTCATTTTCAAAGACTTAACAAAAATTTTCTGCTACTTAAGGTCACAATGGCTTACAGCTTATTTTACCTATAGGCAAAAAAAGTATCTTTGCTGTAAGAAGAACAAACAAATACAAATACTAGAGGTTAAGAGTGAAATTAATACAGATATCGAGCGCAGTATTCTATCCTACGATCTATGCCCTTTTTTATGTCAGAGATCAGTTTTGATTTTTAAGCTTCCACATGAAGCATTGAAACAAATCTGGAACTACCATTTTATTGTTATTTATAGTGTTGTAGCAGCTCTCACAACCTGCAGGTTTTCTTAAAAGAGACTGGTTTTCAAAGAACAGCAAAAAGCAGCTGTAACTAAGTATTGTTTATGTCAAAGATGATTTACTGTAACAAACACCCATTCCTCTTGCTGTTTAAGTACAAATATAATTAAGGGGCCTAGTTATATAACATCTTCCAAATAAAAGGAAATGCAGCCTTTCCAGCATTTTTAGCGATTCCAGCACTGCAGTGCCTATGATAGAAAATCACTCTGGGCTCACCACTCCACAGTGTCTCCGGGTGCAAGCACTCAAGTAACAAGGTAGTTCATTATGAATTGTATCTCTTCAGGCCCTGCTATAGTATTACTGTATGGCAGAGATCCGTTCCAATTTAGGAAATGTTACACTAATTGAGTATGCAGGCACACGCTCTCCCCATCTCTGATTAATTAGCACCACTCTAGCTCTTCACATCAATCTTGTGAAAACCACTGTGACTGATCTTGTCTCACTTGGAGCTGAAAATTACTTTGCCAATAGCATAACATAATACGTACTTTGGTATAAACAACAACAAAACCCACGACTCTTTGGTGGCCTCTCATACTGCACATCTCTCCGGTGCTTTTCAAGACAAAGGACAAGACTTCACTAACAGCAGAGAAATGAAAGTCAGAAAAATTAAGACAGCACACTGGATGCTCTGGTATTTTTACAATGGTGTCTCTGAAGTGCTCTTGTCAAACCAGAGCTTGCAAAAAAAACATTGCTGTGGATCAAAGATTACTTTTGTCTCCACACCCTTCCCTGCGATGAGGAAAAGGCCCATTTAGGAAACCATTTGGGAGCATTGGGCATTCCAGAGTAACTCCTGGAGGATCACTGCCAAGGCTTGACACAGCCAGACTGCACAGTATGACCCAGGGCCACTCTGCTGCGTTTTCCTTTCTTAAACTTTGGAAAAAGACTTTCCCTCCCTTGCCCAGCAGCCATTTTGAACGAACGCAAAGGAACAACATGAATTGCAAAATGTTTTTTCTCACGTTGTCTTTTGCTACTGACAAGTCAAATCACTGAGCCAAGAAATGTCAGCAATACAGAGATGAAGGCTGATAATTTCAGGGCAGAAGTGAAGTTTTCAGGCAGAATTTCCCTACTGGACCAGGCTGCTTTCATCACATGTATTGCAACTCCCAGGCTCGCCCAAGGCTGCACAGCTGGCTCTGTGCCCCCAGCCTGCTTCCAGCCCCATTGTTTTACACATTCTGCTTTCTCACCATCATCAGCCCAGATTTCACAGGCCATATTTTCTGCCTTTGAATTCCCTTACTAGTTTTAACCCAGAATTTACTAAGCTACTCAAGCTTTATGTTTCTGAACAAAACCCTAAGAAAGCTTTTGCAGCTAATACCAGCCTTGTCTTAATCACCTCAGAGCTGCAGTCTTCCAGCTGAGCATCCATCTATTATGGACTCATGCTCCAAGATATGAAACATAACAAAACAAGGGAGATGAGATTCACCCCTGTTCTTCCATCACCGTATTTTAGCAAAGCTACCAGGAATGTCTGTAAGTCTCTCTGCACAAGGAGATAAGGAGGTACAGCACACTAGTGGGAGCCACAGCAGTCCTTGCTTGGTTACTACTGTGCCTGTGGGAAATCCACTTTAATACAGCGGTGAGTCTCTCATGCAGGAGACTGGGGGTTTGATTCCTGCCAGGGAGGCAGTGGTGCCGTTTAAGAGTTGGACTCGATGATCCTTGTGGGTCCCTTCCAACTCAGAATATTCTGTGATTCTGTACAACCTCTCCCTCCTCTCACTCCCTGTGGGAAACAGCTCATGTTGAGGAGAGGATGTGCACTCTGCCCACAGCTCTGCAAAAGCAAACAGAGCTCCCTCCCAAAGAGGCGTCAGGGTGTCAGTGAGGTTGTCGCTGTGATCCTATTTGTGCTTGTTTTGGCTGCCTCCCTTGCCCAGTGCTCCAAGGAAAGGTTCTGCGTTCCTTTTATAGTTGTAGAAACTGGGTGAGGAACAGATTTGCCATTAAGTTGAAACTGAAAAGATTTTAAGACCAGCCATTTCCAGAAGGTTTACAAAGGCTGAGGTTTCGCAAGTGTCCTGAGGGAAGCAAAGAACCTCTCAGAAATTAATGGGAATTAAATGTCCAAAACCCATAGGCAATTCTGAAAATCCCATCAAAGTATCTAATACTTCTATCTGTCAAAAGCACTAACATTTAAAACAATGGTGATTTTATCACCAGCTAAAAATCAGTTTTCAAGTGAAAGAATTGCAAAATATTAAACCAATTAGTCTGTTTGACAACTTGACATGATTCTTGCCAGATGATGAGAAGGCTGCAGCATGGCAAGAAATACAAGATCATGACACAAAATTAGAATTAACTTCTAAGAAATCTCAGAAATCTATAGATCAGAGCTCAGACCTATGTGTGAAGAAATAAGCATTTCTTTGTATTTGGTGAGTTTAATGTGGGAATTTACTAGCTAGGCATATGATTTATGACCCTCTTAACCTGCTTTGAAGTGCTTAGGGTTTATAAATTAGTGATAGCTAGTAAGTTCTTCTGTGCTTCTATCTTCTTGGGTTTTGTCACCTAAAACAAAACGTCTTGTATATGCAATATGGATATTTTAATACAGCATGTACTAACCTTTCTCAGAGCCTTTTCTCAGGAGATTACTCACTCAAGGCAAAGATACTTGTTCAGCTTGATTAAGACAAAGCCATGCCAATGTGAGTGGTAAAGGAAATCTAAATTTAAGCTTCATTTTACATGGGGAAAAAATTCCACCACATTTGAAAACTATAAAAGGTCACATCAGTAAATAACAGGGACTCAGAGACACAACTGCTAAGGGTTCCCTATGCAGTATAACAGTTTCAAAAAGAAAAGGAAAAATGGTGACATTAAGAAACACATTTCCTGCTACTTCAGACAGTATGGTTAAATTCAACCTCCCATCCTTATTTCACCTATGAAATTAAGCTATGTGCTTCCCAACCCACACATACATATTTTCATACAGTCATGGTTTACACAAAAACGACTTGTTTGCTGTCAGGAGTGACTTACCTTCAGTTGGTTTCATGGGGGACCCAAAACAGGACCATCACCAGCCTGGCTCACCAATGAGAAAACACCAAGGCAGCATTTTACCACAATTCCCCAGACCTCTATTTTCGACTACTCTGACATTGTAAGAAAGAAGATTCAATTAAACAGATTCTTTAGGCTTACTCATCCAGCATTTTATGAACCATCTCACCTCTTATCAGGCTAAACCAGATATTTATTATCACAATAAGGAGATTTCATACTAATGTTTCACATTCACTGAAGCTAGAGATATTAAACAAGATCATTTACTGCTGTCTACTGCTATTTAAAACACTGCATTCAGAAAACATGAGGTGTTACAAGGTTAATTTGGATTAATGTCAATGGATTTTGCTAACTTCTCCCAGTCCTTGACTTCTGTGCTTCCACAAGGCCACAGGGGCCCTTCCAGTTCATGCAGAACAGAGCTTGGATACGCAGAGATAGAAATGGCTCTGCCCCTACTCCATCCTGTAATGCTCTTGTCCAACCCAACCCACTCAGTCCTTAAAAGCAGCTTCTGAACAGCCCAGAGGGGCTCAGTCCAGGACCCAACCCACCTGCTCTGGAGGGCTTAAAAAACCTGATGCAGTTCAGTCAGCAAGCAAAACCCCAAACTCTACACAGGCATTTAGCTAGAAAACACTCCACACTTAGCTAGAAACCATCCCCAGGCACTAACATGGTACAACCAGGCAGGACCAAGGAACATGTAAAGAAACACAAAGTAAACTAAAATCTGACTCCAAATAGGGAATGAGTAACTACACAAAATTCTGAATTTCTTTGTCTCACCATCTTTACAGAAGGGTAGACTAACAATATACAATGGGCCAGATAATGGGAAAGCCAGATGAACAGATGCTGTGGAATTTGGGAAACAAAAGTGGGAGCAATATAGAGAGAGGGAAGGGCAGTAGTATTTTAAAACCACTGTGCTGCTGCAGACAAACGTCAGCATATTAAAACCATATGCCTTTTCTTCCTAAAAGAGTACCAGTCACTAGGTCATATATAAATCATGCCATACATGCTTTAAGCACTAGCTTGGCATCTATTGTTATAAACTAGCAAGTATATGGTGATAAGATTTCCATGTAAACCAAATGTTACCTTTACATTTATTTTCCTTTTGCTAAATCTTCTACATTTCTCCTATCAAACAAACAAACAAAAAGACCACTGTGTAAGCATCCATACTATCATTTGCAGCACTGTATCTTGGTCCTTAGTAGCACTCCTGCTGGCACTACAGTTATTTATGGGAAAGAGCACATTCTTTTTTCCTGCAGCTGCTCAACCATAGCACTGCAAATTTGCTGTAGGAAGGATGTTCTTCACCAAAGTCAGTTTCAGGTTAAAAATAAGCTGCACTCCAGTCCCAGAGCACAGAACCAGTTTACAATGGTGATTAAGCTACGTATTTAGTATCAAAGAGACAGAAGTGTTTTTCTAAGTTGACACTTGTAATTAAGTACAAGTTTCTTCCATGGGACATACTCTGGGTCAGGCTGCCTTCACAAGAGTGCAAGATCATCACAAAGACTGTTTTATAGCTCCCAGTGTGCACTAATCAGGACAGAGAGGGACCAGATGCTCTCCTTGCTTGCTCTGCACCACATGGCACTGAGCTCCTCAGCTGCTGCTGTGAAGCCAGAAAGGGAGATTCCTTCAGGAACAAAGGGCACCTGTGCAGGTGGCTTTGGTCTGAAAGCTGATTTCATAAACAAGCATAGCTTTGGAGGAGGCTGAAGGTGGGGTAATACACAGGGTTTCTGTTTTGCAGGGAGATCTGCTGCACAGCAGGGTACAGGCAAGAATGCACTTGGCTGCCCAGTGCATAAATTGCTTTGGTGGCTCCTGAAGTGCTTAAACCATGGAAGTGTCCTCAGACAGCAATGCAAATTACACTAGTATGTGAGGGCTGTCCCACTGTGGCAATTGCAGAAGAAATTCATGTTGAAAGCCTCTCCCTGAGCTAGTGAGCAGTGAAACGATTCTCGCTTTTGCAGGGAATGGAAAGTGGAAAGCAGGCACTTAAGTCACTTATCTGGCTAAGAGGGTAATTCCACAGCACAGAAAACATAACACAGATGTGGTAGCTTGGCATTAATATTATTAATGTACTGCGGTCTATATGCCTCCATTAGCACTGGTCTTCCATGGGCCAGATGCCCTACAAACATGCAAGAGGAAAGCTCTTGTAGAGCAATAAACTCTGCAGAAGGAAGTGCCAGTGAGAGGCAAATCTGTAAGATATCACTCCTTTATTCAGTGGTAGTGTCTTCTAGAAGACAAGAAATGAATGATAACTTCAAAAAGCATCTAAAAACCAAAACAAAAACAGGCTCTCTGTTTCAAAGCATCTCCCTTCCCCATTTAGAAAGAGTATTTTCTTTCCCCCTTCTGTAGAAATGCTACGGTATAAATCTATGGCAGCAAGACGCATGTCTGGCCATCCGAGAAGGCACCCAGCCAGCACAGCAGCTCAACCACCACATATTCCAACCCCATATTTTTCATTCTTAACTTAACCATCAAATACTTTCCAACACCAGAGAGCATTTACTGCCAGAAAGCTATTTTCTGCTTTGTGCTCATCGTTCAAATAAACAACAGAAGAAAAGGAAAAAGAGGTTAGCATAAGGTTCTGCAAATCCAGAAATCAGCAAAAAAATTACACGTTCTCTTTAAAAAAATGCATATCTAAACATCATATGAAGCATTTTATTGGTGGTGCTGCTGCTAGGGTATTCTATTTTCTTTTTTAAATTAAGAGAAAGCAGGAACTGTCCTTGATGGATTGTCCATGGAATGTGATGAACCAAGAACATGCTGGAGGCAAAGTTCAAAAGATTACGTTCCAGTTCCTCCAGAACTGATTCTTAGTAGGAAGTTGCTGGCCATTCTAATAAATCAGAACAGTTTCTCCTAAATCTGCAATCCTGAAGATTTTCCATAATAGCATTTTTATCTTAAAAATCATTCACTGCATGTCCTGCAATCTTGACCTCACACTTCATCACTTTGACTAAAATTGCTATAGGAATTCGGTCAAGTGCTGAATCATGTTATTCTACCTTACAGGCTAAGAAAAAGATGTCACAAATTTATTTATCATCCTATTGAGCAAAGACAGAGGTCTCAGTCTCTGTCCCTGTCTAGTCATCCACAGTCCTCAACACCCAGGGCAGCAAGGAGAAATCCAAGGTCATGTGCCCTTGACATATCACTTGGATGTCCATGTATATCACCGTGCACTAAGTCCTCATACTAAAGGGCTTAGAAATTAGATTGGCATTTATATACTTTTTCAGACCACGTTACACAATTTTACGTGGAAAAATGCTTTGATTTTCCATGAAGTCGAGGTTATATTTAGTTTGTAAAGTTGCGGTTATGCTTCGTTTGCATTCCTGAAATATTTTTACGACCTACACTCATCACCAGACACAAAATGAAAATACTCAGGAGAAAGTTCAAAACGTTTTTGTGCAACACAACTGTAAATATTTGTCCCTGTTAATTCCATCACTTCTTTCCTTAGGGGCCAGGACTACCATCTCTAACTGAGGATCTGGCCTTCTTTCTAACCCACGCTTAAATCCATTGCTCTCAACTCCAACTTAACACTGAATCTACTCCCAGGCCTATTCCTTTGAAACTTTTTACGTAAGGAGTTGATTGTTTTAGTCCTTCTTTGCAAGGAAAAAACTTGCAAGTTCAAATACTGTAAGTTCAATAGCACACGTCAAGTTGGACAATGAACTGAACTCACGCATATAAAAAGGGTAAAAGAGTAAAACAAATTATAAATTACTATCATCTCAAACCATTAATTGTGGCTAGCAATTTAAAACAGGAATGCTATCTGTTTTCATCTTGAGAAATTCAGGAGAAGCCATGCTTTCCTGTTACAGGGTGTTGTCCAAAACTGCCCAATAAAAATCTGCAAATATAATCTTTCTAGTTCTGTTTGAAAAGCAATGCTTGGAGCTTTTCCCATTAAAAAAGGAAATGGGCTTGTCTGAAGTGTAAAACCATCATATTCTTCAAAGAATACAAACAACTAAACAAATCTTTTGGGGGCAAGTCAAGGGAAGAGAAGGGAAGTGCTTATAACATGGGATGACTGGATTTTTATCTTGATGACGTAAGGAGACTCCGATATGCAGTTGACTAATATTTGTTTAACTCAGCTTCACCAAAATAATTAGTTTAATATATAACACAGTTAGATGACAAAGCAGCAGGAATGTTCTGTTTTAAATACAACAATTAAATGAAACTTTCTCAAATAACTTCTAATCTTTAAAGATAAAACTGTTATCTAGGTTTACACTAGCAGAATACAAAATGGTTTCCTGAGACATTCTGGACAGTAACTATGTGTTATAAAGGAGCTGCTAGACAAGGGCCATTTTTTATTTTAAATTACCTCAGCCAGTCACTTCTCTGCATTCTGAGGTTTCTCTTGTTGCTGTTCATTCTCTGGTTTTAAATGCTCTAGGTGGTTTTCATCATTCTGGTCGTTATCTCCAGGATGCTGCAGCCAGGAATGGAAGATGATCCCACGCCTGGAAAGGGGCCAACACACATATGGCCCCAGAGAAACCTGCTGCGCAAGCACAACAGGATCAGTCCATGTACATGGGTGTCTGAGACAGAGGGGATGACAGTTCTGCCTCTCAGAGCAGCAGGAGGATCTGATGGCTGTATGTGGTGCAAGGTAAGACTCATGATGAACATCAGATTTCTCATGAGCTGTTTCTCCCCACATCACACTTCCCTCTCCGTTAAGAAAAAATATACCGGTTTTCTGTCAGGCACCCTTTCAGCCAAAGGAAACCCCAATATATTCACACCACTACATAGGAGATACCATGTCTTCTGCAATTAAAAAAAATGTAAAAAACCAAACCCACCAAAAAAACGCCAGGAAACTCTCAGCAGAAGGAGACTACCTCTGTAGGGTGTAAAATGACTAAAAGAAAAGCTAATGAGTGCCCAGGAAGAGGGCCAGCCGTAGCTGAGAAGTATAATCTGGAACTTGGAATCAGGAGTACTTTTTCTGCCAAACATATGTCACGAGCTGTTCCAATGACTATCTGTCTGTTCTTCTATAGGAGCCAGCTAAAAAAGGCAGTCAGGTCCCTGCAAACATTCTTCCAGTTTTGACCTAGAGACTGCAAAGCAAAGGGATTATTCCATTTGCATGAAGATTGTGCTTGAAGCAGTTAGGGAAAACTGCAGCAAAAAGATTCTAATCTGCCGATGTATTTATAGCTGAAAAAGGGCTTGCAAATAAGAATTCCAAAACATTTTAGAAGAGTCTTGCAAACAAGGGCAATTTCATACATTTCATATGATTTCATAAAGACACAGCACCATAAAAACGAATCGTAAAACCGGTGACAAAGACAACTGATTAGTTCATCATCTTCATTTCCTGCCACAGCAAAATTTTTCCCCAGAGTGTATTTAAAAGCACATTCTAGATCTTAACAAAATTAGTTAACCCTACAACTACGTGTGACATAGCACGAATAATTGGTTTCTTGCACAGAAATGGTCTAAAAATTAAGAAAGAAAAAAAGTCAAGATCTTTCTTGCCATGGATCCCTTTTTGCTATGAAATCCCAAAATGCACAATTCTGGGGTACTCCACCTGCCAGAAAGTCTGTTCAGGTTGCAGAGCCAGACCATTTCACAAGGTTATGAGAAGCATGACAGAGGACACTGAAACAACAAAGGACTTGAAAGGATTCCAGTGAACAGGGAGTCTAAAATTTTCAGAGCAAGATATTGAAAATTATTTGTTTTCATCAGCTGGTTTGACCTCTGCACTTACCTTCAACCCCTGACCTCACCACTGCTCACCAAACAACTATTTAAACAACTTATAGAAATTCCTGCATTGTGTAGTGGTCCTTCCTGACCTGGTTCACAGACATTATAGGTCCATCTCTTCCACCCTTGGTATGTCACTGCCTTCTTTTGGGGAATGAGACAAGGATCTAACACTTTGCGTATTTAATCACTTTGCTGTCAAGCATCTTACTAATTTCTTTGATTTGTTTGAACCTCCCCTACAGTGCTGCACAAGAAAACATTATCTGACAAATGGATTGAACAAGGTCTCTGTTCACTGGGGCAATGCACAGCAGAGGAGCCCAGCTTGACCTCCAAATACTTCTCTGGGGTGCCCCTGTCCTCTCGGCAGCACCCATACGATCAATGAAACATAGTTTGTATTCCATGGCTCCTTCCTCAGGCAAACAATGTAAAAGGAAAGGGCCAGGTTCTGCCTGAATTCAAGGCAATAGCAATGCAACAGCTTCACAGAAAGGGAAGAAACACAATGCCAGATATCTTCTCAGTGCATACTTGACAGTGCTCCCATACATCTTTATTGAGTTTCCACCAGGCACTGAAATGATTTGGAGTATCTTGGAAATCCTGTAAACAAAGTAGCTCTAACACTGTGGCTTTTGTTGTGACAAAGCAAAGCCAGAAGACAGGCAGCTAAAAGAAGTTAAAGGTATTTAAAAAAGAGGTATGTCTGGGATATTTTTGTTGTCAGCTTTCATTTAAATCCCTAGACACTGTTAAATAGCAGGCATTCCAGTATGTGAAAAATACATACAGGATATGAATGTTTTCCCTAAGCATTTAAGGAGTTCACACTCACTTTCTTAAAAAGAACATTCTTGCTGTCTTTGATGTTGTAAATCTTATTATATAAAACAGACTGTTGTGTAAAATAAATGATGGCACATGATCCTGCAAGAAGCTTAGTACTCATAAGTCATTTTAAAACCAACAGGAGGAAAGGCCACTCAGCATCAAGCAAATTTCTACTGTGAACTTGTGCTAGACAGTTGGTGAATGAAAAACCTCCAGAGTGAATAAAATTTGATGTAAACACAACTTGCCCAAATCACAAGTTTGGCATGCCTGAGAGAAAGCCTGCATGCAGGAGAAATAGCACAGATCTTTCAATTACTTTTGAAAAAGGAAAGGGCTGAGCTATGAGAAAAACTGCTCCTCTTCAAAACCAATGCAGGAAGAAACCAGCACACCATCATCATTACATTTGCATTGTAATCCTTGGAAACCCAATGAGAAGACACAAACATGAGCAATATATGAAGTCACTGCCAAAAGGGGCTCACAAGGTGAGCATTATTCACAAGTCCACCAGCAGCTGTGTAATGACCAAAATGAAAGGTCTTCAACTTCACATCCATGGATTCCAGCAGCAAAGCTACCATCCCTGTATGAAAGACCAGATTTCAAAGAAAATGCTATATTGCCTGTGAAAAACTGATGGACTGATTTCAGTCTCAGCTGATGCTGAGGTTGGAAGACAGGCTGTTGCATGGCAGTCTTGCCTCCAACATGCTCATCATGCTCTCCTTGAAGTCCACCATTTTTAATGGCATGATACTAGTTAATCCTCTAAGTTCTGCCAAACATTTCTCCTCTATGGAGTCTACAAAGAAGTACAATTAGAACAAGTTGCTGTATTAAGAGCTGGAGTACAGCCATCAATTAATTTTTACTGTCCCCACAAAGCGAGCACTGACAGCCGCTGCCCCTCTTGTGCTGCAGGTATGTTACTGGCCCAATGTGGGAAGACTATTTGAACAGCCTACGAAATAATTCATCCTTTTCTCTTTCCTCTAACAGGACCCCAGACACTTTCTTAAAGGATAAATATTGTGAATCTTCATCTTTCAATGTGGGCCACAGCAAGAAACCAGGACCCTGCCACGAGCAGCTATTTACCCTGCTCCATGGAAAGGACGTATGCCAAGCAGGTATTTATTTTTAGCTGGTCACTTGGCATCAAAATGGTCAAATCATGTTTATTTGCATTTTTAGCTTAATTACCTCTAGCCTCCTGTTATACTTGAGGGAGTTCTAATAAGATGCTAAGAGAGAAACCATTCCATACATACATTGCCTCAGGTTAGCTCGATGCCCCATTAGCCCATCTAATGGCTTCTCATCTGCAAGCTGTGTGTGGGTGTCCTGAAGCCCATGTGAAGAAAAACACAGAGGCTGAGAGCACAGAACGTGTCTTCCAGGACCTCACCTATTCAGTCATGCATGTTTCAGCTATTAACGATACTGTTGATTAGAGTTAAAACCTCACCCCAATATTAATAGATACCACCTACCCAGAAAGATAAAGAACTTTAAAAATTGCAGTTGCTTTGTGGAAAAGCAGAAAACCAAAGCATAATACAGCACTTATCTTAGGAGACTATCCTTTTCCATGGTGTTTTTACTGGTAGAAGTTATCATGTTCTGTTATTTGAATTCTTATACAGCAACTTCATTGCATTGCTCTTAAATACAATAAAGGTACATTTTTTTTTCACTGCTTTTGGTAATGGAATCCTTTCTGGATCTACTGCGGTAACAGATCCTGTTCTGTGGTGCTCATGACCAAGACCAAGCTGCTTATAACTGATATTTCCCACCGAGAATCACAGCAGGAAATAACTTTGTTCTTCATCTATTCTCCCGGCTCTGTGAAATAACTACCCATCCCTACCACCTTCACACCTTTCACTGTACAGACTAAGTGAGAACAGCAGCAAACATGACATGTTTAATGTCTACTGTACTATTGTTCAGTGATGAATAACTGAACTCGTGAGCTCAGCTCAGGAAGGAGCAAGGAGGAAGTTCTCTGCTCTGCAACAGGCGAAGGACTGGAACATCCTCGCTACCAACCACCACAGTGCCAAAATTCAGAGCTGTGCTCTGACTGTTGTTCTTCTGCAAGGCTTAAGACGTTATTGCACTGTCACTCAGCTGGATGGAGGAAATGGCAAGATGGGACAGAAGCCCAGGCCTCAGTGTTCTGGTTCATGACTTGGCTTGTTAATACAAACATGAATTATTGCTGCTACTCAGAGACCACACAGTACAGAGCAGCCAAGGACCAGTCCTGCTCCCTTCTACAAGCTCTGGGACAGCACTGATGGCAGCTGAAGGCATGGTTTCCCCTTCTGTCTCTTGGAGACCATCTCCACATTTAGGGCAGATATCTGGGCAAGAGTCCAAAAGCCAAAATGATAAGAGATGTGGTTTCCACACTGAAAACTCTCCAAAACTTCTCCACTGCAACCCAGCTGTGAGAAAGGAGACAGAGGTATGAGGCAGAGAGCAGCATCTTGGCAGAGAACAATTTTCCAAGGACGAGATCTAATGGTATATATATTCTCTGTATTCTGACAAGGGTGGTGGTAACACCACCATGCCTCCTAAATTTCAACATGAATATGAATACATTCCCTTATTTACAAGCTCCCTTGATTTTAAACTATTTTTAAAGTAACCATGACCAAGAATGTGAAAGTGCATTTCTAAATATATTAAGGTGCTTGCACCACTTCCAGTGCACGTCTTTCCAGAGAATATACCTCATTTACTGAGGTATTACAAAGAATAAAACCCAAACAACAGGGACACGGTAGCCCCATATTCTTTAATTTATTTGAATCAAATCCACTTCCAGAGTTACATATTTAAGCATCACTTGTAGGGCAACCCAATTCATCCACATAAAATACTTATTAACTGCTGTTAAGTCAACAGATTTATAGATTACTCATTCATTATTTATGCCAGTAGGAGAAAAATAACCATCAAGATGCATTTAACAATCAAGATACATTATTCAAAGTATAATTGCACACATAGGGTGTGACCTTCACAATAAGAGGCACCTCTAACACCAAGTGGTTTGGGTGTGAGAAGGCAACAGAATCACTAAAACCTAAACATTCCAATAAACCAAACCATTAGCAGCATGGCTCCCTCCCGGTAAATAAGTATTTTTTCCTGTTACAATCACTTATGGGGACAGAAATAAAGCATTCACTCAAATCATAATAAGGTTTGAAAATAAATTGTTAATCTTTATGACGCCAAATTACCATCCCCCTGCAACCCCAGATCTATCAATATAATGCTTTGTGATCTCCCACAAATCCTCCATGTTACTTGTTCTTGAGTAATTTACGATGAGACCTAAAAAACACAGTATTTTGTTTCATGCAAGGTACCTCACAAAGCCCGAGTAATGTTTCAATAAACTGAAACATGTACAACATTTCCCAGATAAAACCTAATAATGAAAAAATATTCCTGTTCCTTTTTAATTCCCTATTCCTTCTGACTCAGAAGTAAAGGGAATGGTGCAGTAAGAGAAACACTTTCTAGACATCAGTTCATAATGTCATTTAACTGTTTTGCAGTATTTTGAAAACACAAGTACGTATATAAATGTTGACAGCATAGACTAGTAATGTTATCCAATGCTTATACTAGAAAATAAGGCAAAAGTAATTTTTAAATAACAGTTATTCAAAGTGAAAGTAAGATAAACATATTAAAAATACTTCAGAAATGAAATACTTTTAAGTTTCTCTTTCTTTAACCAGTTTTCCTGGACATTTCTATAGGAGTGATACAATTTAAGTGCTGCAAAAGCAAAAAAAATTGGGATTTTTTTTTTAACAAATTAAGACAAAAGGAGTCAATGGTATATGGGACAAAAATCCAGGTGGAAATGGTATAATGCTATCATTTTCTGCCATATGTATCCCAGAGAAGCCATAAGTATAATACAAAATCACCAGATTAAATGGATGAATATAAAGCAGCAGACTTGTTGAGGTTGGCAGAAATACACATGGATGAAACGAAAGCCAAAATCAGTCTGTTTAGTTTCTGGGCGCTGGTCAGATATTTATGCTAATGTAGAACAACCTTGGGTATGTGAATGTCACCGAGACACAGGATGTGTGTGGAGAGTTGAGGTTTTGGATAACCGAGGTAATTTTCAGAGTAATTAACTAATGTCAGGGGACATGACCGTGTTCCAAATAACAGGGAAGGTTAAATAATCGAATGCTGCTGTCTTACCACTTATCTTACTGAATACTGTAAAGGTTTTTATTGAAAAGCTTTTACTGAAAAGGAGTTCAAGATCAAATGAGCGGAGAGACCATTAATTTCACATGCAAAAAGCAGTGCTACAAAGTATTTTGTGCCAAGCCACACACTGCTCATCTGCCAGACAACAGAAAAGTGGTTTGTACCTCGAAAAGTGAATTCTTCCCTCTGAAGAATTTACCACAAACCTCTCCCTTCAGCTGCACGAGCTACAACAGCACCTACCCAGCTCCCCAAATCCCACAGCAAGGTCTCAGGGCAGCTTTCTTTTGCATCTCCAAAACCAAGCTCCCTGTGTCACCTCAAGTGCTGAACATGCCGGTCTCAGTCTCGTCCTGCAGCACCTGGAATTTGCTGGATCAAGGCTGTAGACATGATTTAGAAAAACAAATGCTGCTCAGGAAGGAGCTGGGTGATACAGCTTTGCCAACAGGCGGGTAGCACAAAGTTACCTTCAGTATCTGCTCTAACTCTCAGATTCAAGCTGGACTCAGCATGCTGCTGCAACTGCAAGCCTGGCCTCGGGGCCACAATTCCCTCAGTATCTTTCCAATCCAATGGTCTGTGTTAAAGAAGTGTGAGTGCCTCCCAGGCCATGTTCCTACACTGGAGAAGACATTCTCATCCGTGTCTTTACATGTGACATTTTTTCTGCAGTTTCCAGCTCACTTACATGACACAGAGTGAATGCTGCAGTCTTCCATCTCTGTTCAGCTACCTCTCTCGTTCAGCATTTCTGAAACATTTGCAGTAATAGCAGCATAACAGCACCAACACCATTGTGCCTATTTTATAAGGCAATAATCCACTTCCCTCCTTGAGATAAACTACTAGAGGGAACAAGAGCTGGGTTATTGGCTTGTAAAACAGTGTGATGATAGTATTATTGTCTAAATTAATGTCATTTAACACTTTATACCACAGTTGCAGAGGTCCCACCTCAAGTATTAATAATGCATTTTCCTTTTTAACATGTCACATGGGAGAAGACTGACTTCTGACACCCAGAGATTGCATCAGTAAAACATAACTAATTGGTGCAATCTGCAAGAACAAAATAGGAGACCTCAATTGTTCCTAAGAACAGTTCAGTTACTTCACCCTCTCACCCCATCTTAACCTCTCCCCTGCTCTCCCAAACACCATTTTTTTGTGCTTTACATTACTCATTTCTGAAGAATATGAGGAGCTAAAAATTTAACTTCTTCATATACCTTTTCTGTGCTAAAATGCATATGCATTACCTCCCCTTGTTCTCATTCATATATTCTACCCCATTTATCAATGTAAGAAACCTCAGCTTTACAAAGGAATCACACACACACACAAAAAAGAGACCACAAATCAGATCCTGCTTTGCTAAGACACATGAAAGAAGCTGATAAGTTTGCTTAAGACAATATTGGCAGTAATTTGATTCAAATTTCAGCAAAGGCAATTTTGAATTATTGCAGCCAGGGACAAAAAAATAGCTGCTTTTCTTAGCTGTTAACCCCATAAAAGCTCCTTTTTTGAACCATAACACCAGTCCAGCATATTTCCCTGGTGGTGCAGCTAAAACCAGTGATCAGTATAAGTGAAGCATGATAAATAGCTACTGCACTACACCCCCATCAGCTGAAGTCTGCACAGGTCTAGCTGTGGAAACAGAAAGGTCATTCATTACTCTGTGTGAACAAACAGACGGCACATTTGTGATAAATAATAGCTATTACAGAGCTACAATACACACTGCGCCTTTCTGCTCCGTGGCTGTGCATGACTTCCCCTGTGTTACTCTTTAAATATAATTATTTAAAATGGGTTTCTGTGATAAAGACCCCCACACCTCTATGGATTAAACTCACAGACCCAAGTGTGAACACGTATCTCTCTGTGTGTATATATAGTCTCTACCCACATTTGTGTTTTTAAAACCATTTGTTTGGTTATGGTAAGCAGGGCACAAAGTCATCTGTCTCAACTACTAGAAAATAAACAGGATACAACTGGCATATTTGCCTTGATTTTCAGGTCTCTCATCAGTCATGATGTGGATCTAAGGATTGTAATGGAAATAGCAATTACTAAGCCAACCTCTAGTCAGGAAACTCCTAATATGTCAGTTCTCACTAATTGCTTTAAAATTTATTTCAAGCAAGCAAACAACATTTACGCAAGACTTTCTTTCCCTCCCACCATGACCAGAAGGGCAGGTTATGCCTGTACAGTTTTCAATTTCTGGTCAATCTGCAAAATAAAACATAATGTCTTATGAGTATGAAAGGCTTTTAGTCCAAACCCAGTGAGCACAGCAGGTGCTGGGAGTCGTTCAGACACAGGGAACAGAGGGATCATCCTAACTCTCACAATATCAACTACAAAAGCCATATATTCTTAGACTTCTAGCCACACTGAGAAACATTGTATTTCCCAAGTGTTCGTAGTAAAATAACGGGATTATTTGAGACATTTTTTCGTGAAGTAAATCACTGCCACAGAAAGTTATTATACCAAAATATGCTTTCTACTTATCTACCTTTGTCCAGCATCAACTATGGGGAAGCATCTGCAGTGCCTGCTGCTTGTTCTCTTTTGCAGGTGCACAAAGGGAAACTCGCGTGCAATTATACCAATTTAATTTACAAATCCACGAGTTATACTGATCTCTCAACACTCAGCCTTGCTGGGCTTCTGCAGTCTGTGCCACAACCTGAGCCTTTCGTGCCAATGCAGCAGTACAGGGTTGATGGACAAGTAACTTTTCTCAAACTATACTAAAAATCTGAAGGATTTTTAGAAGTGTTTAGGATAAAATTGTTTTCTCGCACCAACATCCCTAGTTGCACATGTTCAGTCTCCCAATATCGCTTGTACTTAAAGCAGCACTAAGTCTAATCTTGCAATCTCCACTGGCTTCCACCCCTGCACTGCTGTTCATTTTGGAGGACAGCTCACCCTGCTCATGAGGAGCAGCTCCAGCCACACGTGTGCAGAGGAAATTAACTGCTCACCCCTTGACTGCGAGGATGTGAACGGTTCAGTGCGTGAATGTGATCACAGGAAGAGTCCAAGCAGCGATGTGCTCCCATATTCAGCAGGAAATTAACTCTCCCGCATTTCCACCCCAGCTCTCTGCTGAACATGTAGCAGCAGCAATTAACTTTTACAGAGGTGGGGAGGGAGGAGAAAAGGGTGAAAGTTTTGAACTTTCACCAAACTTGGACCATTAATCACAATCTGTAAATTCAGATGAAGAGACCACAGAAGAAAATGATACCCTGTAAATTCCAATTCTTCATTTACATGGCAGGCAGAAAACACAGGTCGTAACTCACAGCAACTGGAGTGCAAACTATCAAATTAGCCCAACAGAGTATGTCATTGTGCAGCTTCAGAAACAAACAACAGCCAGCAGTGAAGCCTCCTGAAAGTCAGAGATATTCAACTGAGCATACTACACAGTGTGCTAGGATGAGCGTGGTGATTATGGGGAGTAATGACATGAATAGCAAAATGATACAGAGCATTTATTCCAACCATGGAAATCAAGGAAGCCTGCAGCAGTTTAAATTTTAGGCTTTACAGCTAAAGGCAAAGCAAGCTCTATTAAAAAAAAAATAAATTCCAAGCACAAAGAAAACCAGACCTGCTTATTTTCTGATAGGCTTCTATTTTCCTAGTTTTTTGTGGAAATGGTACAGACACTTGAAAAACAATGTTCAATTCCAAAACTTTCTCACAGGTAAATGTAAGATTTTTTTTAACTATATGTAGAACATACATGTTAGATGCACTGCATTAATCTTATCATATAGCACAACTTCATTACGTGTGTGTAAATGCACACAATTGTAAACAACTGGCTTGATATCATAATTACAGGGTTTTTGTAAGCCAAGCACATGTTTTTGATGCGCAACTGATGGAAAGGCTTTCCTTCCTGCCCATCATACCATTGATTTGAGATGCAATGGGAGGGTAATGCTAATAACCTCATTACTTTCCACCCCAAAACAATTCCCTCAGCCCTGTGCGTAGTGGGTGGGTGAGAGGGAGGTATGTTGAAAAATTCTCCAATTCCAACTCTGATTTCTTCAACCAGAATTAGATTTCAGGGAGATCTGTTTTTCCACACAATAAGATCTAACTGCCTGCCTGGTCCAGCTACTTGTAAGCAGGATGTTGCTTACTCTAGTTCAGATCCTCAGCTGAAAAATCTGTCTTACTGGTAAGAAAAGTCAAAACATGGCATTTTCTAGGACAAATGTATTACTGCATTAAAAGCACAAACTATTTCTTGTTCCAAAAATGCTTCTCCCCTCCCACCTTTCTTAAATGAAGCTGTAAATGCATCAGGGGAAAAGCAACAAGTGCGGGGACTAAATTATTTTTAATGCAGCCAGTCAGCCAGAAAAGGTTTTACCTGTCAGAAGATTTGAGGACTCCAAAAAAAAAAAAAAAAATAGACCATCAAATCTCTTTGACACCTGAAAGCTACAGACAAGTTAAACAATTCAAAACCCCCAAACTTCCAAGGAATGAAAAACACTTCCAGAGTATTTAAGAGTAACTAATTTCTGTGTCACTAGCTCTAATAGCGCTCGCACAATGCAGAACAGCTTTCAGGGTCTCTCACCTCAACTCTCTCCTTTCTTGTTAAACGCCTGATTTATCTTTCTTGTCTGGTTGGTCCCTGGAAAGATTCCTTGGAGGCTACAAAGGATCTTCCTTTTCATTTGCTTAAAAAAAATTATTTGCAGAAGTAACGAGATGCTGTTGTCCGAGTTTATTTTTGGGCAGCTCTCAGAGGCACAGTTTAGGGGTCAGAGCTGCAGCCCTGATTCACACTTTGCAATCACATTGATTGCAATAACCTCAGGCAATAAGATGCAGGGAGTAGGCTGGTGGAGCATAGACCCCAGGGTAGAGCTTTCATTTACATTAAGATTATTTTAAACCACTCC
This sequence comes from Pitta sordida, assembly GCA_013390025.1. Classification (NCBI taxonomy): domain Eukaryota; kingdom Metazoa; phylum Chordata; class Aves; order Passeriformes; family Pittidae; genus Pitta; species Pitta sordida. The sequence continues at coordinate 258,041 of WEKX01025313.1, read as the reverse complement.
CAAAGAGCAAAGAGCAGCATAAATGGCTTCTGTGTGGGAGTAAATTACCTGTGTACAAAAGATCAAAACAATGCCAACACCACACGTAGAAAGCAGCACACTTACACAGAATTTGAAATTACTTTAACCTGTACGTTCCTTAAAATTCCTCATAACAGGTCTTTTTTTTTCCCCACGAAAGGAACTGCAGACATATTCATGCACGAACCCTTATTTAATGAGTGTATTTACTTAGTTTTCAAATCTTTGCTAAAAGAGAGAAACTGAAACATCCATACAAATCTTTACAATCTTCACGATCAAAACAATACTGTTCCATAAAACTACATTTCAACCATCTTTCAGGATATTGCTGGGCAACACAGCCATAGGATGCTTAAAGACTCCGAAATACTAATTTCATGCCCAATTTCTATACAGTCAGAGTCTTGCAAAGTTTTCAAGCTGTCACACTTCTTTTAAATAGCTGTATTTTCAAGAGCTTGAATATCTCAGTCATGTTCTGTTTTAAAATAAACTGTTTAACATGAATTCTAATTGAATTACATTTATTCATTTAACTTGGGTTTTAGTTCACAAGACAGGCAAAGTGGAGAGGACTGATTTCTCTGGCCCCCAGTGCAGAGAAATTCTTCAAAGCACGTGCTTTAACTAGCAGTCCCCTTAGTCCCATGGGATTTACCATCAACACAAATACTCATTTATTGACATCAACACAAATATTCATTTATTGACATCAACACATATACTCATTTGTTGACACCATTGAGGACAAGACAATTCATCCACATGACAAGCCATGGCCAGAATGCCCAGGTGAACCATAGACGATACACTGGAATTAAGTTCTGGGCTATTACTCTGATCTGAATTACACAGTTACAGCAACACAAGCGGATAGTGGAAAAGTTAACAGAGAGACACAAAAAAATCCTGGGTGAAGGTGCATGCCATGAAATTTAAGTGGGTTAAGTTTGCTTATTCCCAAATCCTTTCATTCAACAATCAAAAACTTGGAAGGGAAAAGCTTTTTTGTTTGCCATTAGTGGGGGTGATTTGTTTTAGGAGTAAAATAAATTACACTGAAGAGCAGTGCTGGACCACAAGCTGGCATACCACCAACTTCTAATGGTACTCTGAATGGCTCACACGCTTTCCTTTCAGTCCAAGTCTCTTGATATTCCTTTTGGAGTTGGTTCACAGATTTTTTTTTTATTTTTTTTTTTTTAAGAAAAGGCCTGAGGATTTAAAAAGTTTGCTATCTGAGTCATCTCTACATGATTTGCGTGAGTGAGTCTTTCATTCCTAGTACTTTTTAGAAATAAAAAATACCCAACAGAACCTGGTTATGTCTGGAGTGGAATCTGCTGTTTGATCAGCTAGAGATGTAGAATAGGGAGGGCAGACAATGGTGGCAAATTGACTTTCTGCTTCGGGTAACTCAAAGTTCAAACGAGCACTGAAGGAAGCTGAAGTGAGCTCTACTGGTTAAAGCATGGGCTGGGGAGACACGACTGCACCACTCAATTCCCAGCCTTGCCAATGACTCACTAAATCTGATTCTACAGAGCACTTGCAAATGCTCAGGATGTAGATAAAAATGACTGCACTCCCTGAAGAACTTCATCGGCTCCAAGTCTGGATGACTTGCATTTGATTTAACTTCTCTGTACCTCAGCCTGTGGTAATGCAGTAATTCATTTAATCTGTAACATGATTTGAGATCCCTGAATAAATATGCAACCCCCATAAATATTAATACTTTATTATTAAGTGCTTCTTGCTTGCAACTGACGTACTAAGTTCTGAAATATCTGTTGCTGACATTAGTGAGGAAATTTTTAAATTTATATGAAAACCTGTTAGCAAGTTCAAAAGGTACAAGAAATCAGTCACTTTCCTCCTTTTACAGCAAATTTTACTATACTGATGCAAAACCCTGAAACATCCATTTTCCATGCTGCATGCACTCTCAAACCTAATTCTGAAAACCCAAGACACAGAAACAGCCCCGGCCCTCTAGACCACTGACAAATCCAATGAACAGCCAAATTTGCCAGCGCTCCTTGCTCTGTCCAACACGCCATGATGTCCCAGGAATAAAAATGCAGATGAAATGCACTGACAGCATCTTCCATCGCACTCACTTCACGCAGATTTCCAGAGCATCACAACACATTGGAGCAGTAGCTGGAGGGCTGCTGGACACATAACTGCACTCCATAAAATAGCATCTGACCTCCTGCATTCCTACCACTAGAATACTCTTAATGAGCTGCAGCCTGGGAATGGCTGGAGATTCCTAAAATAGTCAGTTAATGAAGACTGACATGCCCCAAACCCTGACAGCGAGGGGAGCGGTGAATATGGCAGCGAGCTTGGGATTAATGCTGCACACATGGCCAGGGCTGTGTCAGAGCATCAACGCTCTCCCTGAGCTATATGACCTCCATAAAACTAAAGTAAACAAGAAACCCCCCCACCATAAAGTTTATTTCTGATGTTACTTTTGTGACATTAACAGCTCACATCTAATGACTCACTGGATACAACAAAATCACTTAGAGCATCCGTGTGTTTACATAACAGCCACTCTCAAAGCATGTTTATTGCCAGAGGTAACCAAGAACCTTTATCTCAGTATCTCTTACAAGAGGCAGCGGATTTAAACAGTATCAGCGTGATCCTCAATCATAAAGACAAAAGCAAATAAATGAAAATAATAAATAAATTCTAAATAAATAACTCTAAACCAAAATTTTAAAAATCCAGGGTTACACACACATGTAATGCTCAAAACTTCCTACTGAGATTATTACAATTCAAGACATGACAGTGCATAAAAAGAAATACATAATTTCAAAGTACTGCAACTGCAAAGTGTGTTAGTAACAGGCACAGCAGATGAGAGAAAAAGGTCTCTGTTATTAATCAGAATTCGTATTTAAGAAACAGTGGTTGTTAAGTAACTCCCCTGAATCCTAATCACAACCAGGAAGGTACCAATTATTCTGACTCTGTTACTATTCATTAATATAATCCTGAAATCTTATTTGTTTTTACAAGCTGGGGTGGGGGATGAAGGAAATCAACTTTGAGGGGTTGCTTTTTTTCTCTTAAAGTGCATCTGTACCTGAACCAGCTGAACCCATGGAGATCAGGCAGTCAGGATACAAACAAGAATCCATATTTGACTAATTGGAAGGTCAGGTAAACAAAGCTCCATTATCATAACAAGAAGATATGCTCTTCCTTGCAGAATTGCCATTAACTTTATGCATCTCTTACCCTGACAACAAATAAAACCTCTGCCGAAATGAAATATTATTATACCATTCCCTGTATATTACTTTCTGAAAGGCTTTCCCCCCTCAAAGATTGACCTAATGCTTAATTAAAGCTACACAGAGCAGCAGAGAAAGATCTAAAGCTCCAGGCCAGCAATGACTAGTAACTGTTAGATCTGATTTTCAGTATAATGATATTCTCTTATCAGCACAAGAAAAACAACAACAAATATGAGCTGTAATAATGGTCAAAGTGTGTTAACACATTTTTGGGAAGGTTTTTTGGTCTTGATTTTAAGCCTCTGCCATTTTGGAGGGTAACCAAAATATAATTCTGCTTCCCTTGATTGACAAAGCCTGCTATACCTTTAATTAAATCTATGGCTGAATGTCACCTTTTTCAGTAAGAATTCAGGAAATAAAAATTAATTTCCAGAGGAAGAAGCCCTTCTTCCTTACAGAAAAACAGTATAGTTTTGTTTTTTTAAAAAAATACATACAGCATGATTAGCTGAGATCATGTGTATGGCATTTCCAGAATAAAGCTAATCAGTGTTACCATGCTCTCCATCACTGCTCTATTTGCATTTTTTTCCTGGAAGGCTTCCAAAGAAAGAGGAAAATCTGCTTAGGAAGAGGCAAAATGCCCTGAATGTCTCCCCCTGAGGGGGAACATGTAGCAAAAAGCCACATAGCCAGAGCCTGCTAGACTCAGATTCTGACTATTTCCACGAGAGCATCACTGGACATCTTGATTTGCGGAGCACATGCAGGGATGGCAGCTCCACCCAGACCCCCCACAGACATGGAGGCACATATAGAGCAGATTAACAGCTCACAAGACACTGACCCTCTCCCTCCTGGGGATGCACCCACAGAGGAGTTCACCAAGTGTATTGCCCAGTGGATCCTGCCCATGAAATGTGCTCTGAGGGCATCATTCACCCAAATGTGTGACAGCAGCCAAGGCCGTGAGCCGACCTTAGAAGAGATGTGGACTTTTAGCTCCTCTTCAAGCTGGTGACAGTCAAATGAAACTTGGGAAGGTGTTCCATCCCACATTTTGGAAATGCAGTTGCCATACATGTGCCAATCTCTGGGATCTTGTGGTTGTGGGGGTGTCTTAACAACTTCCGGCCAAAAAACGGCACGAGGGAAATAAAGTCAATCCTTTCACATTTCACAGAAAAGCTAAATAAATGCCACCCCGAAAGAATCAGAGAAGAACTCTAAAGAAAAAGCTGAGGATTATATTTATTTCCTTTCTCTTAATACAGTGTGGTTTTTAATACCAGTCTTCTGATAGATTGTGTTTTTCAAGGATTAGAGCTGAGAGAACAGCCTGAATCTGAATAATTCCAGCAGCACTGAAGATACCAGAAGCAGGAGGGAAGGTTTCCAAGCATCTTTTGCCTTCATTATGGGATTATCAGGTCTGCAAAGATCCCTCTATTTCCATGTGTACCTAAGGGAATAGACAAGCCAAGGACAGGGCAGGAGACTTCAGTGCCATCTAAATGGTCTCAGAAGACAAGAACACAAGAAACTTAGTTCTGAAACAGCTGCAAAGGTCACTTAGGAAATGGAGCAAGGGCTCATGCCTGTGCCTCTGCTTCGACCGATTCTCTAGAAGACAAATTACTAACTGCACCAGACTACGCTGCAGCCTCAAACTGAGCATCTTTGAAGGTAGAATTGCAGGGTTTAGTGAAAAATACTCATCTACAGGCTCATCACAGAGTGGAATGGGACAAAGTTTGGTGCTTCAACCATGTTCTGACAGAAAACATTTCCTCCTACAGGCAACAACAAGCATTTGTCAAGTGACGAATAGAGGATCAAATGTCAGATCCAAAGGGTGTGAAACAATCCTGACATCAGCTTTATGTATGAAGTTCCCTAAGGCATGTTCTGGGGGATCTTTTGAGCATTATTTGCTGGAATGTGAACCAACACACTGCTCTGGGAAGCTTTAAAGAGCTCATCAAATGCAACTTGTACCTGCAAAACCATCCTCACTGAACAGCAACTACATTTTTGCATTATGCAGATGGCAGAATTCAAAATCAAGCTCATACATAGTGAACCTTGGTGATTCAAACATTAAGTGCCATTCCTCTGTTAAAAGCAGTAGAATAAAGCAACATCTATTAACCTACCCCTGTCATGAGCTTTGCCATTTCAGCTCATCACTGCAGGATCCGAGAGCTTTTCCACAGAATCAAATTGCTGCAGAGAAGTGGACAGGAGACTGCAAAAACACTTTCCCTTTTTAAGTTTCAGGTCTAGCTGAAGTACAATTGTCTTGACTACAGAATAAGAAAAGGTCTGCCGCACCTGCTTTCTTGGTAATGACAGAAATATTTGAACAGAGAACTTCAAGAAGATACTGAGCGTGGCTGGACTTCAGGTTTTCCAACCCCCTTAAGTTTATAAATAACAAGTTACATATTGAGCTGCCATAACCAAGAGGCTCACCTGATAACTGCAGGGAGCTAAACACATCATGCTCTAGACTAGTTAAATAAAATTACAGTTTATCTGAGAAATTCAGTGCTTGGCAGTTGAACAGAAAAAGTATCCTCACACCCAATTTTGAAGTAGATAGCAAAGGCGATAGATCAGAGGGAGGGGGACCACACACTGTGTTTTAATACATGAACCATGATTCAAAAAGTAAGGGTTCCTCCTAATTTTATGATCCTGATGATCTTAAAAAAAATTTGCTCATCAATTAAAATTACCCTCAAAACTCACTGTGATATAATCCTTTATGAGTTCTTATGTTCTTATGTTCTTCTTGCTTTTTCCCCCCCTCCTGCACAAGTTGTCAAATTCTTCACTTCCAGATATTAGGCTAAACTATTTTTTTATTTCCTTGAGAAACATGAGATACTTTTATTTTGATTTTCAGTGTAAGGAAAAGTCAATATTTGTACTACACTAGAAGGGATCCAAACACATGTGAATGAAGAAGCTAGAAAGAGGTAACCAAAATTAAAAACTACTCCACGCAAAGGGGATTAAGAAACTCAATTCTGCACTCAGCACATACTTGCAAATACCCACTGAACCATCCCCATTCACCAAGCTTCTGAGCTAAGCCTAGCTGTGGTGATCCCACTGAATTCCTCTGCAACGCATCCCTTTACCTGAGTTTGCCAGTGAATCCTAAACACGGTTTATTTGCATCCCAGCAAGGCCAATTACCTGGCTCCCTGCAAGCACCTTCCACGGGAAGGGTTACAAGCCTGGCACTGCAGATCTGACTGTCACCCACAGGAGTTACACTGAGGTAAAAGATTCCCCCCAGCTTACACAGGTCCTTGAAATCCACACTGTGACAGCAGAGCCCTTTGGCATTCAGAACAGCCTCAAAGCAGCAGGAAACTCCATTCACCTAATTAACAAGTCAGATGCATGTCGGATGTTGCCTAAAAACTAATAATCTGGACTTGCACATCTTGCTTCCTCGAGGAACCAGCCACCACATTTTCCAAATGATTCGACAGTCCACCTTAATATTTAATCCAATATACATAACATAATTAAACTCCTGATCTACTCTCTGGGGTGTCTAAGCTCATCTGCTGAAGCCTGCAATGATTTACAAACAGGACACACTGAATGTGGGAAGGCTACTAACAGGCCAGCTTTGGCTAGTGTTTTTTCCTGAAGATAAGGAAGTTTAGACCCCAAATTCCACCCCTTCTCTGTGCTGGCAGCTGTCCTCCTCAAGCACTGCCTCCAAAAGATGCAGGGTACTGCACAGATAGATTATACATCAATCTGATAAGCAAACATGACAAATACTAACTTATTTCATTTTTGAAATAATACGCGCATTTGTGCAGCTGAGCACACACCCTATCACCATGTCAAAGCTGTTTCTGTCAAGTTCAAAACAGTCAGAGCAGAAAATCCACTGGTCAGAGAGACAATCAGCTCCAACACTCTGACTCTGTTACCACTGAAGGTAATGTCAGGGTAATAAAGGAAATGGATTCAGCTTTCCGGTGTCTCATCTTTCAACCACGTCTACATGTACATTATGTAATAACACAACTCACAGTAACAAACTGTACAAACACTTGAGCAACTCCAGGATCAAGCTCCTAATTACCAACCTGACAAGATGAGATTTTATGTACTAGTTTTCAGCACTTCTCCCCTTTCCTTCCACTTCTCTTCTGGAAGCTGCAGTATTCAATGAATTAAAGTATCTCTTCCTTCACTCAACAGCTCATCGCTGCAATGACCCGTTACAAGGAACGAGATCCTTCAAACAGCTAAAACTGCCTTTTTCAAGAGGTTGGCAGGTTTTGATTTTTGAAGTCAAACAATCAGGTTTCTACCAGAAGCTCTCTGCATGCAGGAAGGCAGCCAGCAGGTCATTTAATTATTTATCTGTCAGAGGTCTTTTAAGGTGACTCTTGGAATATCTGAGCATCTCCATTTGCAAAAGTATTGATTAAGAAAAAGTCATTAACAAGTGAATGTGTAACTGCAGGAAGAACCTTGGCAAGTCTGTAACATCTGACTAGGCACTCAAATGAAAAGAGCTCTAAAGAGTATTTTAAAATATGTAAACAAATCTATCTTTTATCTTAAAATACACAAACATGGTGGTTGGGGGGTTTTGTGCCTAAAAATTGTCACATGAAACCCCTTAAAGTCAATCTAGACTAATTGCCAAGTATTACACATTATATGATTAATCAAACTGAATGTTATGAAATTTTCCTATGTGTATATGATTAGATAATGCTACATTTTTCTGTAATTAACTGAGAGCAGTCTCCTTTCTATTTCCTTTAAGACATGGATGAATTAAATCAAGAGTACCTTCAAAGACAGATCTGAAATACAAGCTAGGATACTGTTTGAAAGCTGTGGTTTCTCTAAAGCTAAGAGTTTCTGTAATGTGGCACCACTTAAAACCAAAGCTCAGAGTTGAACCAAGGAAAAGAAAAAGGTTCCAAAACAGGAAGAACACCAGGTTTACATTTATGAAGGTAAACACCTATTTTTATTTACACAGGAGTTGCTCAAATACACAACAGACTTAGATTTCAGAGACCAGATGGGAAGGGGCTGCCAGCTTCCACCAATGAATACAATGTTCTCACAAACAGTCAAGGAAATGTTACACTGAATTTTGTGCAACTATGCATTACATTGGACTGCTTTCTATAAATCCTAATTAATGAACATACTCTCATTTCTTAAGCTGTCAAGTAAGTGGTGTAACAGTGCTCTTTTACTGGTGACAGCATAGTTTTGACTACAGGTCACGGAAAGCCTGGAGAAAATGCAGGATTTCTAAAAAATGTTGTGGAAACTTGACAACAGGCCAGGTTGAGGCAGAAGGGGAGGTCATGTAAAGGAGAAACAACTTTTCTGCCCAGATTTCCATCTGCATGTGAAAAGTGTTATCAAGACGTGCTCAAAAACACAAGTACTTTGGGAAAATAATGGCTCTGCTTCTTGCAAAGACTTTGGAGGATATTGCAAAGGTGGAAACTCAGAGTTTACTGAGGCAAAACAAATATTTAATATGATGCTGTCTCTATCTTTCACATCTCAAACTTAGCTTTTCTGCTTCTTTCGTGCCAAGTTCACCTCATCTGGCATATGACCTCCACCAGCAGAAACCTGCTACACTCTCCTCCAGTCTGTCCCCGCAGCATCCGCAGATGAAGGACTGGATTGTGACCCCTAAGTCACTGCAGCTCAGGTCAGAAAGAGGCTTGTTGGTAACAGAATTCTCTTCTACTGTTCCTTCATTTTGTGTTGCAATTTCCTGACAATTAGTGCTCTTCCCTTCTTTGTTTTAAGCCTTTCCTATTTGAAACAGGGACAGGTAGTGGGTGTGCTACACATAGGAACCATGAGGGGTACCCACCCATCAGCGGAGAGGCTTTTCATCAAGAATAAATTCTAATTACTGTCATATTTAGAAAGATCCTCCCTTTCCATCCTAACGGCTTCCTTTGCTGACAATGGACATTCTTAATAAAAGAAGACATCCCTGAAATTCACCGAAAGTTATCAGAGTCATAACTGCCCACGCAGACGTTGCAGGACAGGGTGCAGGAGGCTGTTTGCAGCCACATTATGTCCTGATGATTTTCCTCATGTTGTCAGTCAACCAGCACATCCTGCAGCCATCTATTTTAGGAAGATGTATTACTGTCTCCTGACACACAGAGGCAGCATATATAAGGGTTAGAGAAGGAGACAAAGTCATCACTGCTAGGCTCCATCGGCAGCTTTCTGCTGCCTCTTTAGAGGTGGCTGGGTTAGGCACTTAAACCAGTGGTTTTAAATTGTTGTGGTGGAACACCAATTGCAGAAGGAACATTTGCTGGTTGATGTTCTGAGAAATTGGCTGGCCAAGTACTGCTGGCTGTCCTTGTTCCCACACACGTCTGTGGGATTTATTGCCAAAGCAAAGGCAAAAAGGCATCAGATATTTTCCTAATTATATTCCGCATAAAGAGATACTACAGCTATTTGAAAGAGTGTCATGGTACGGCAAATAGCTAATATGGGCTAGCTGGAATATGGGAATTGTGAACTAATACCATCAGTCATTGGGGAAAAGATCACAATTCTTCCTCTTAAATATTATGATCTTCAATCTATTTGTACAGAAAAGAAAGGTATGTTTCTGACATGCCTAATGGGAAGCTATCTTTCTTAATTGAGTTCTGTTTGCTCTATCCTTTGAAAACCACCGGGTTTGCAGAAAGAAAACAAGTGTTTTGTGACCATAAATGCCGTCCAAAAGCCAAACTGGGAAATAAAGCAAAGGTTTGAGTAGGATTCTGCTGAGCTGATGTTACACAGGGGCTCATCTGTGTTGATGTGCATCAGCAGTGCTCTATTGATTACATTGATTTTACCCAGCTAAAGGTTTGACCCACTGTCTCTGAGGAAGACCTAGAGCTAAACAACCTCTAACTAACTAACACCAAACAATAACTATCAAAGCAATAACTATCTTTAAGAAAATAAGAGGGATCAAAAACAATGACCATTCAATAACAGCAGCACAGGAATAAACAATGCACATGCTAACCCATACAGACAGAGTCAAACCAGAAACAGCTCAAAGTGGGAAGAAAATACAATATACTGAGAAAACATCTAAACTCTGATGGACTAGGGGAGAAAAAAACAAAAAAAGGGAAGAGAAGCAAATGGCTAACAATGACCCTGAATCAACACAATTTCATCAAATACTGAAATACAACATGCATCTTCATTATGTTTCTCATTCAAACCAGGAAATCAAGACTAAGGACAACAGTCTCCAAAATCTCTTTTGATATATATTTTAAATCCCCAAACGACCGTCCATCTATCAAACTTCCTGCCAGAATGAGCATCAGCCCTCATAGTTTACAGACGTGTCCATTTCCTTCTAGGGCTTTAGCCTTCACTTGAGCATCACTGTCTGTGCCCACCACTGTGCCCCACACAGCCAATGCTCCACAATTGTGCAAGTCAGTTCCAAGGCTCCCATTTGGAGAGTTTCTCCTCAAACATATCCAGGCCAGTTTACACACACCCCCAGCACAGATGTGATTACAGCTTTAACTCGCATGTAAATGATTATCCTTGCTTCTGCTAACACATAAAGGCTCCAATCTGTGCTGCTACCCATCAAAAAAATCACACAACCCCCCCTCCAAAATAATGCCAAGCAATCCCCTTAAACCTCTCTCCCAAACACTATCTGTATTCTATTCACATTTAATCTCTCTGTAATACACCAGAATTCCTTACAACACATCTGTACACAGAGCCTGTTTCTATTAAGACAGCGCCATATATCTTTGTTCTGAGCTGAATAACTGATTGCACCCAAGTTCTGTCTCATCTCTTCACCTAAAATGGCCTATCAGTAGAATCAGCCTGTATTCTATGCCCTGTCGGCATGAAATGACATGGCCAGACACATTTGCTGACCATACAAGTGTATCTTCAAAAATCCTGAGATGAAACAGATGATCAAAGCAGCCTAATGTTCAAACATAAGTTACTCTCTGCTGCTTCATCTTATTTGGCTTTGGTCAAATTTTACTGTGACTGGGTTCCAGCACAACACTCTCTAATGGGCTGTAGGGACAGATTCTGTGTGATTCTGTGACAGAGGGGATGTCCTGGTGGGTCAGAGAGATGCTCAACCAGCCTACTGTTCTCTCTCCAGCAGTAGCAACTGAAAAGAGCTGTTTAAGGAAGTACAAAAAAGTATGTTGGGTGAGGAATGTTAAAAGGTGCATCTCTGGCAATTCCCTTTTACCACTTGTTCACAGGTCTGCTTTTTTAGTTAGTACCCAACCTTTCTTGGGGTTCAAATAGCAGAACTGCACAGAGAGCTCAAGACACAGGGACACCAAGGTTTTGTAGAGCAGCAAGATAAAGTAAACACACAGAAAAGCCTTTCAGAGGCCTCCTAGTTTGGCCATACTTCCCTATCAGGGAATTATAATTATGTGTACAGCATTACTATGCCACAATAACATCTATCTGCTCATGGCTCTACTGCCATCTGATGATTATTACTGGCACAAAGAACGTTAACCAATTTAAGTCCATTGTATCAATCACGTTCACCTTACGGGGACTCTGAGAGCACTCTGGAACAGTCCCACAGGAGAATGATGCTGGATATTCTGCCCATGAGCCAGATATTGAGGCATTACCATTAAGGATGGTAGGAGCTCTAAGGGTGCTGTTCCGGTCCATGGTCTCAGTGATCTGGCATTAGAGAGTTCCCAGACAGGCCCTAATATGAGCCTTTAATGAGCAAGTCATAGGTTGTTGTGTCATGTCCTACTTGGGGACACTTTAGTTCACGGATCACTAAAGTGAAAGGCATTAGAGGCAAACTCTTCAGAACTTCTGTCAACCAGTCATCCATGCACAAATGCCAGCTCCTTTAACCCTTACTGCAAAACTTAACACCCCCCC